>JAOUZG010047196.1:763786-844725 GCA_026289955.1 Argiope argentata
ATATATATATATATATATATATATATATATATATATATATATATATAAAGAACGTAGATAGTTGAATTTCTTATGCATAAAAACAAAAAGTAAGCTTTTTTTTAAATTTGAGAACGGGGGATTCTGTAAATTTCTACAGTATTGAAAAAAAAGTAATATCGTGAATGATTTTATAATTACAATAGTTTCTTTTTAGTTTAATTATATATTTACAGTACACTTCCCAGTAATCGGCCTAATGTGGCGGAAAGGTAGGCAAATCGTTTTAACAATCATTCAAAAATAAGCAACACACAACCTGATACAGAGATATTCAGCACTCTTATACTTTTCAAACAGTAAGTGGTACGTATCCCTCCGAACATGGGATGTAAATGCAAGTGTTGCGGAATTAATAATTTTTAAAGACAAAATTATATTTTACGTAATTTTTTTTCTTAAAAATAACTTTTTTTAAGCAAGTATCACTAGTGTTTTTCATATATATTTGTTTTCATGACAAAAAGTTTTCAATACATTTTAATCGTTCACAATGAATCAAATAGGTATAAATGGTACCACCTATCAACAACCAGGAATTCCACTAACACACATTATTTCTTACGTTACAAAATTTACTTATCAACCGGAATTTTTTTTTTTAATTTTTAAAACTATTAACTTCATTTCTAAGTTAGACATGGTAATATAAGTAAGCTGTCGAACATAATGGCCAAATTTTACAATCTTCAAGACCCATTATAACGTTATTGAAGTAATTGTGTTGACTACTGCATTCCAAAAGAGCACCATTCTTGAGAATCAAACATGCTTACGTCCTCTTGTCTTTCAATGCATGCTGTAAAAATGCAGCAGAAAGATAAGGATTTTATTCACAAGAAAGTTAACGACATCGAATTCCACCTAGCAAAATGTTCCTTTTTTGCGAGAAACACTTAATCGTTCCGTCCAATGAAGTTTTGATGAACTTTATTTCTTCACAAACTTAATAAAAATTAATTTTCAAATTTTAGAGACCTCTTTATAATAGATAATCGGCAATTAAAGTTAAGTGTAGAAACTATTTACTCACTATTGCTTTAATTAACTCGTCAAAAATCTCGCAATATTTCTTGGGTAAAAAGAGATTACTAGTTTCAACAAGGAATAAAATAACTCAAATCTTTTCTAACAAATGAGTGGCTTTTTGTGCTTTACACCTTAAATCAATCTCAGTAGCTAACAATTAAGTCAAGGAAATTGTCTATCTAGAAAAGCTATGCAGTATCAATTTGGCAATAAATTAACCATAATTTGAACATGAACTTCTATGAAACGAAACTAAACTAAAAATAAATATACAGCACAGTAAGAAAGTTTCATTTTATTTCAAACATAAACAGCTTATAAAACACAAATGTATGAAAATCATTGGTGCTAATAATGTAAATTGTGTTTAAAATGAAAACAAATTCCAGTGATTAAATTATGTGCGCATTATACTGTATAACATCCTAAAGTATATGGAAACACTTAAGCTGCAATGCACGTAATTGAAGGAATATTGAGAAAGTACCTCAAAAATGCTATGAAATCATATTATATATATACATACACGCGCGCGCATACTGGTATCCAAGGTTAAGCATAATTTGTATAATGCAAAAATGTGAGTAATTACTAATAGATAGTTCAAAGTAAGAAAAATAATTTTTGAAAGTAATACTTTATGCGAAACTTTTCTGTCGATGTCGGAAAATAGAGACGTAGCTCTTATATATTCACCTGTTTCAAAAAGCTATCGCTCCCGACTCCATATTTATGGATAAGGCGTCTTCTCACCGTGCATGCCTGGTCAATGACTTTCTCGAAAACTCTTTCTATGGCCTTATCTGAACCGAATCCTAACAAGTAAATGCAAGATATGTTAAGGACACAGCTTACAGCCCCCCGCACTTACCAAGCTCCGTTTCAGAAATGAAGAGTTCATGATGGTGGGAACTGTTTGAACCCTAACTCATTCTCACGATGCCATAGCAGGTATTGGAAATTATTGTGTATTCTGTAATCTGTTTTCGTAAGTGACCATACAATTTATTAAATGGCAATATCAGTATTTCCATGCTTATTTCCCCGTCACCACTGAAGTGCGATTTCTTATGCCTAATTTTCTTTAAAACTGTTTCTTCGGATAGTAAGATTGCTTACAGTCGTTTTCTTATTTTATAATACTTTGAAACTTGCATACCATGTTTCCTGTTCTTCTGATTTAAGATTTTCCCTATTACACACTTATAAAGCAATTATGCTTCATTTTTGGACACCAGTATATGCATGCACACCCATTAATTATATGTAGGTATATTAAAACAAATCAATAACCTCAATAATGATGATGATTTGAGAGTAGCACTAAAGTTTCACACATATAAAAAAAAGAACATTTACACAACAATGAAAGAGACTGTAGCGATTTTCAAAAAGACATTAAGTACTTTAAAATCACTCCATAAATACTTAAGTCACTTTTTTTTATCTCCAATCATATAAATGATTACATTCCACAAATAATAATGAATATGACATCATTTGAATGCCAAAGGAAACAGAGAGTCATGCTCTTTATTTTTAACAATTGACTTGAAAACTCTGAATGGAATGTAAATACACATACAGTACACATATAAGAGAAATATCCAGCTGGTAACTTGGCAACTGTTTATTAACTACATTTCAAATTTTCATTGCAGTTTTCAGTGGTACAATGAAGATGAAAATAAATTAGAACAAAAATAACAATAAACTACAAAAGGGATTCGTTTAAAGGATATTTACAATTTTTTACTTTCAAAGCACCAGAATAACTGAATTCTGAGATCAAAATAAAATAAAAATTTTAAACTACCAACTCCCTGAGCTGCAAAAATCTGGAGCAACACTGTGCTAAAAAAATTAGAGAAATATCATATAAGTAATTATTTTTGTACAACTTTTAGTAGCAATTTAAATATTAACATGCACAATGTCAATTTTAAACTAAGAAAAGAAATTTAAACCTCTTTCTTTAACTATGGAATTTGTCGTGAGACGGCAAAATCAGACAAGTGGCTGTATCGAATTCAATAAGTTCTAGGCGATAAAGATACCAAAAACAATCCTAAATAAATTATTTTCCTCCAGCATATACTGAAATAATTTCTTATTTTGGATTTCACTTTTCTAAATATGTATATAAAAAACCATTTTAAATAGCACTAAGCAATACTTTTACTTATTTCTGGTGAATGACAAATAATTCAAATTTGCGTAATTTGTTTATATTTCAACTTCCTACCAGCTCATGAATTACAGTTATCGATGCTTTAATTTAGTTGCACATAAGCTCTGTTTCGAAGCAACACGAGAGCTATGTTGGGACGACCCTCGTAATTTTGAACAACGGTCCGATAACGAGAACGACATCCGAGCTAGCACCCAGCTCTCAAAATTGCCACACCATACCAGCAAAGAGGACCTTAAGACTCATGATCAGATTTAACGTACACCAGACCCACATACATGGAGGATCTTTAGTAGAATCGGGTCATGAACCAGGAATTCTCCGGTCCTGAAGCTGAGACCTAACACTAGGCACCAATAACACTTTAGATAAGTATTCAGAGCTTCATGTTGATTTACTTTCAATGTCTGAAACTAAGAAATTGTAATTTAAATTCATGATGTTGCCATGAATGAACATGCATGATTCTTATTAAAAATTGGAATATAAATCCGACACAGATATCAAGACAAATGCATCACAAAAATTGGAAATTCGTTGCTTATAAATTTAGTATATTAAAAACAAATTGAGGGAAAAAAGCATTAGAAAAAAAGCCTACAAAATTCTAGTTTAAAAAACGATAGTTAATAAAGTTCATTAATTTCTTCTATATATTTTATTGTTTAAATAAAATAGAATACACACAAGCTTTTGCGTCAAATGCCGTGAAGAATATTTTTACTGATACCTTTTATTGTAACTTTTTAATCATCAGTTAAACTCAATAACCTCCCAGTCATATTTCTGTTTCCCTGAGAAATTTGAAGCACATTGGAAATAAATTTTCAAATAATTTCAACATGATTCTTTAAAGGCACCCAGCTTTTTTCAAATTTTTTTTTAAACATGGTCATAGCAAAGGAGAAAGCGTAAAGTATGAACAAGATCACAAAGTAAATTTTTATATTGAAAAGAAAAAAAAACTTGCTATTTATTTATTATTAAAGATCTCTAAATAATTATAACTGCATATTCATCACAAATATGTTTATACTACACATTGAATCCAGCAGATAAATACTTTTATACACTTAAGTATTAAGTAATAATTAGGGAAAAAGACTTTAGTATGTTAATGTTTGGTTTGAAAAATCTTAAGTAACATAAGCTTAAAAAATTACAATTCAATGAGCACCATTTAAATTATTTTGATTGATGAAACAAAGCCCTGTTGAGAATTTGATGAATTAACGTGGTTAACAAAAGAATTAACTTTCAGAATGCAAAGTTATTGGCTAATTCACATTGAAATGTTTAGGCATATGTTCAAGTCTTATAAAATTCATCTTTTAAATCTGGTTTCAAAGCAATATTTTTCTCGAAACCAACAACTTATCAGTCACAAAAACTAGATCATAAGATTGTATCTATAACCAATTAATAACTAAAACATGGTATCTCATTTCTTTAGACTGAGAGATGAACAGCCAATAAAATAAAACAGAAAAAAAATATATAAAAATGTGCAGTTCTAAAAAAGATTTAAATTCAATTGATATAGATGATTTTCATATTTACCCATAAAAAGTCTTATTTTAAACTAACATACACAAAAAATATTTTAAAGTTAATTACTCATTAAAAAAATTGTCATTTACAAAAACAATTACCAAAAAATAGTTTGATGAATTCAGTTTGTCCTTGTACAAATTGAAAATAAAGGAATGTATAACCTATAAGGAGCAGAAAATAAAGATGTACATTTTGAAAACACAAACACCATTTTAATATGTTTTTATACAAAACTTGTCTGAATTCTTAAACTCAAAGATCAAGGAATTCAAAATATACAGAATAAGACTTTAGATCACAATGGCCAGTCAGTTTATTATAAATTCGCATACTCAAAAAGATTTCTGCAATGGCCATTTCCAGATCACTTTTAGAAATAATAATAATAATGCAAGATTTTCCCCCTTGCTTTGAAACCAAAATGTTTTAATCTGTAATGTGTTTGTATATGACAAAAAAAAAAAAATCCGAAGTGCTAATAAATAAGATGAAATAAAGCTTTTTAAATGTCAATACATGTAAAAGTTTACTTTTGAATAATTTAATGTATAATGAAATAAAAATCAGTTTTAAAAAGTCAAAAACCTAAATGCCTTCCATGAGTAAAAGGATTTTGTAAAAACTGCATTCACCACATATTATACACAGAAAATGACCACTAAAATGTATCATGGTGCATATTCAGGTAATTGACTGATTTTATTCTTTTCTTCTTCTGTGTCATCACGAGCAATAAATAATGTGTGGCCATATCCGCAAGCAACACTATGAATATGTATTCCATCTAAAGGTTTCACTTCTTGGGGAGTTGTAGAAGATTTTGGTCTTGATTCTCCATACCTTTTATTAAAATAAAATTTTTATTTTAAAAGAGTTCAATAAATCAAATAAATATTAAAAAAAAACAGTACTTATAAAAAAAAATCCTACCCCAGTTCACCATAAGTTGGTGATGGTCCCCAAGAAATCACACTCTCATCGGCTACACACACAATACTACAATTAGAACATCCTACATCTCGAACTTGCCAACCAACAAGATCTTGCACAGGTTTGGGATACATAGTTGCTTCACCAGCTCTTTTGTTTTGCCCCCAAAAAAATAACACATCTGCAAAATAAAAGAAACATAGTCAATAAATTTCTATGAACTACAAAGCTATTGTTCCCTTCATCCTATATTAAGAATATTAAAAAACATTTTAAGGGTGATAATTATTATACAACAGCAAATTATGGTAATAAAAGAACAGATAAAATTGTGCAAGTAAATGAATAGCTGTAAAAGATAATAATTAATCCTTGGATAGTTAAAGCAAATGAAATTCAAACAATCAACTTTAATGGGAAAATACCCACTAAACATTATAGAAATAAAATGCAAGAAAATATGCAGTATATTATAGAAAAAAATGCATTTTGAAAGATGTCACTTATTTTACATTTGCTACACATCCAACACATTTTTGACACTATCAAATATTTTAAATTGATTGCACTTATTATTTCATTAACCCCACCAAACTAAGTTTTAGCATATCATTAGCCATATGTGTTTTGATTAACGCTCTGTAAATAGAATCGGGCCAATAATCATTTGCTATTAAAGAACCAATTGCATTTCTGATGGGATACTATATTTGGTCTATAGTAGTTTTTAAAAATTTTCAAAAAAAAAAAAAAACTTTTATTAAAACAGACTTCAAGATAATGAAAAGAAAAATCTGGACAGATTTTTTTTCTTTTTCCAATTTGAAGGGTTTTTTTTTCCCTTCTTTAATACAATAAAACCATTCATGGTTCAAATTTCTTTGCAAGCCTCTCTCTCTATATATATTTAAAGGAAAAATAATTTTAATATATGTATATATATTGCAAGCCTTTTAATATATATTGCCGCAAAAAGAAAGACTGTTATGATTCGCTGTGGCTCGATTGGCAGAGCAGTGGGCAGTTAGCCCGTTGGTCCCTGGTTCGATTCCCGACCAGCGCATTTTATCCAAAGATGGGATTTTTAATTTAAAATTGTTATTATTTCTCTAAAATCCAGATGATTCTAGAACATTCTTTAACATTCGAATGAGATGATTCTCGAATGTTCTTCAGATGTATAAAAGCTGAGTTCTTCTCAATTCTTTATTCTGTTCTCCAGCGAGTTGCTTGTTGCTAATAAACGCAATTGTTTCGAACTATCCTTGTCATTAATTCAGTCTTCGAGACGGATTTGGTGGAGGCACCGGGTATTATCTTTGCAAACGTGGATGATAGTGATAGCCTTCGTTTGAGAGGAATATTCTTAAAATTTGGACTTTAATCTCCACATAGAAGATAAAAAAAAATGGCATATGAAACTAACCCCATTGTAGTGAGTCCTGCATACCAACAACAGAGGAACCCATAGACCTTCCGAGGAACCTCTGAAGAAAACCCTTTAAAATTGCTTACAGAATACAATCGAGTAGCTAAACTTAACAAACAGGACGGCATGATGTACCTCGCAACTGTGTATTTCTCCCTCGACAGTTGCAAAATAGTGGTAAACCAACAACGAGGACAGCTTGAATTCTTGGGAAATGTTTAAAACCAAACTAAATACACTCTTTAGTTATAGAAAACAAATATACCAGAAAGGCAGAGGAACAGCTGAAGTACAGAGCACAGCGTTCGGGAGAACGTACGCAGTCGTATATACAGAGTGTCTTAGGTCTCTGCCGAGAAGTAAATGAATCGATGTCTGATGATGAAAAAGTGTCACACCTAGTGAAAGGTATTGCGGAAGACATTTATAAGACTCTACTGACGAAGGAAATAAGCACTACAGCTGATTTCATTAAATGGTGTAACTATATCGAGGATATGAAACAGAAGAGGATTGGACGACGAAAGTTTGAGAGGCTTCCAAATATCGTACCGGAAGCAGCCATTGAAGACGAGTCCGATTTGGTGTCCCTCATTAGAGGAAGTCCAACGAGTAATCAACCAAACGCATGAACCTTTTGCCTACTTGGACTCCTACTCCCAAGCACAATCGCTTGAAGAAATGGTCCAAGACGAAGTTGAAAAGGTCGGTAAAATTTGGTAAAACCTGCCGAAATCCAACGACGACCAACATTTGCCAATGTAGCAGAAGATCAAGAGTACCGACTCAAAGATTACCAATGCAGCCCAGAAAAACTGATCTTTGGCGAACAACTGACAATAGACCAGTTTGTTTCCACTGTGGACGTCCCGGACATGTAGTACGCTACTGCAGAGAGAGGAAAGCCATTTTCGACAATTATCGCAATCGACGACAAAACCTGAATGAAATTGATGCTGAAGAAGAAACTCGCCGACCAAACTTCATTAGACGTTCTACACCTAGTCTGACGAGAGGCCGATCCCCAACACGCCATTTCAGATCACCGTCGCCGTACCATCGACCACGTCAATCCCCAAGCCGTAGGAACAAGGAAAACTAAACGAGGCGACCTTCAAAGGAGGTGAGGTCGCATATTAGGAAAATCCTCCGTCGGCCGCAAAGATGACTGGTAACCAACTAGACGTAATAATAGATAACAAGCCAATTCGTACTCTCGAAGATTCTGGAGCTTCCTTTTCCGTAATCTCTGATAAATATCGTCGGTTCTTGAAGAAGGTACTGTTCTCTGAAGCCAAAAACATTATGCTGAAGGTCGCCGAAGGAAATTTTGTTCGGCCTATAGGAAAATGCACTTTCCGCGTCTGTATCAATAGCCAGGAGCTGCCGTTTCAATTTATTGTTTTGTCGTATTTTAGTCATGACATAATCCATAATCCTTAGATGGGACTCTTTAGCAGCTTCCCAAGCCGTGATAGACTGTGGACAGAGTGAATTATTTTGGAAGATGATCCCCAAGATTTCACCGCATTGGACGCATGGAAGCTGTATGCCACAAAGGACAACACACTTAAACCTCGTTCTTTAACCAAAATAGCAGTATCAGGAAGCCCAGTCCGGGCATGCCTAAATGTGGTCATCGATGGCAATAGCAGTTACTCTTTGAGCGCCATATTGCTGTACCATCCATGATATCCTCATACAATAATGGGCAAAGTCAGAACTGGGTTGCTAACCTTCAGTCGGGAAGCCGAATCATACCTAAAGGAATGTTTCTAGGCTTAGCCGAGCCCCTGGATTAAGGACGTTAATGTGTGATTTCCGACAAGTCATACGGTCCCGATACGCCTCAAGAGACGTCATAATCCTTGGAGTATTATACTTCGATGATATCTCCTGATTTAAGCAACGAGCAAAATTCAAAACTAGCCGAACTACTTCGAACATTTTCGGAAATTTTTAAGAAGACTGACAAATCGATAGACACACGGACGAATTTGAAACACAGGATTCACACTGGTGATCAGTCTCCAATCAATCAACGAGCTTACCGCATTATTCGAGAAGTTAATACAATGCTTGAGGAAGGTATTTTCCAGCCGTCCGAAAGTCCCTGGTCATCACCCGTTGTGCTTGCAAGAAAGAAAGACGGAAGCTGGCGTTTTTGCGTAGATTGTCGCAAGCTCAATAAGGTTATCAAAAAAGATGTATATCCTCTGTCGCGTACTGTTGATACACTAGACTGCCTGAAGGTGCTAAGTTCTTTTCTTCTATGGATCTCCGCTCTGGTTACTTGGCAAATAGAAATAAATGAAGCGGATCGTGAGAAGACAGCATTTATTACTCCTGAAGGATTATGAGTTTAAAGTTATGCCATTTGGACTCTGTAATGCGCCAGCGACTTTTGAGAGAATGGTGGACAACTTGCTACGCCATCTCAAATGGTCAACGTGTCTTTGTTATCTAGATGACATAATAGTCTTTTCAGAAACGTTTGAAGACCATCTTTGCCGACTGAGTCTCGTTATGAAATGACTTCTGGGAGCTGATCTGGTGCTTAATCCAAAGAAGTGTCTCTTTGCCGCCCGAGAAGTAAAAATACTGGGTCATCTTGTATCCAGTAAGGTAGTTCGACCAGATCCCGACAGAGTGAAAGCCGTAAGCAAGTTTCCTATTCCGAAGAATGTACATGATGTACGAAGCTTTCTTGGACTTTGCTCATACTTTCGAAGATTCATTAAGGGTTTTTGTTATCTAGCTGAACCCTTGCAGTTTCTGCTAAAAAGTGATGCGAAGTTTCATTGGGGGTCGGACGAAATAGAAGCTTTTGAGAATCTGAAGAAAGCTCTTACCTCTGAACCAGTATTGGGAATGTACGACGAAAATGCCCCAATCGAAATTCATACAGAGGCCAGTGTATATGGCATTGGAGCTGTTCTAATCCAAATTCAAAATAACGTAGAAAAAGTTCTAGCATACGCCTCCAGAACTCTAACAAAAGCGGAAAAGAACTATCCCATTACAGAGCGGGAATGCCTTGCGATTGTATGTGCCATCGACAAATTTCGGCCGTACCTATTCGGAAAGCATTTTACCATCATAACTAATCATCATTCATTGTGCTGGCTCATGGGCCTAAAGGGTCCTTCTGGGAGATTGGCAAGATGGGCTCTCCGTCTTCAAGAATATGATTTTTCAGTAAAATACAAAACTGGTAAGAAGCATAGAGATGCCGACAATCTCTCTAGAAATCCTGTGGACGCTATAACTCCAAACACCTTTTATGCTCTTGGTGATCTTGTATGGGGCTATACTCCAGTACGAAGAGTGGGCCTTTCAGAGAAGCTTTTAAAAAGATATTTTGGACCATATCAGGTGTTATGCCGTCTATCAGATGTGACCTGTGAGGTTAAAGATTTTGACCCTGCCTCCCGAAAAAGAAAATCGAAAGATGTTGTCCATGTCTCACGTATGAAACCATATCACGATCCGACTAAGCAGATTGAGATAGAAGACAAAACAAGCCAAGATATCGTTACTCCGGAAAAGAACACAAATACATGCAGCGATTACAAAGGACCTATCACACGCTCTAGAAAAAAACTGAATGACAGGGACAAGCAATGCCGCAAAAAGAAAGACTGTTATGATTCACCGTGGCTCGATTAGCAGAGCACTGGACTGTTAACCCGTTGGTCCCTGGTTCGATTCCCGACCAGCGCATTTTATCCAAAGACGGGATTTTTAATTTAAAATTGTTCTTATTATTTCTCTAAAATTAAGATGATTCTAGAACATTCTTTACTATTCGAGCGAAGTGATTCTCAAATGTCATCCAGATGTATAAAAGCTGAGTTCGGCTCAGTTCATTCTGTTTTCCAGCTAGTTGCTTGGTGACAATAAACGCAATTGTTTCTATCTATCTGTGTCTTTAATTCAGTCTTCGTGACTATATATATATATATATATATATATATATATATATATATATATATATATATATATATATATATAAAAAGACAATGTCTAATAAGAATAAATCGATTTATGAAAGGCTCAAATAATATGCGCCAGAAATTCTATATGAATTTTTTTAGATAATGCTTATTGATCTGTGAAGAAACCATATCTGTTTATACCTATATCTACCAGCGTGTATAATGAGAAATTGCTGCAAACAATGAATGCTTCGAATGTGTATGCAAACGTAAACAAATATATATTCTGAACATAAGATGCTTTCTGTTGAATAAAAATGTAAACTTTTATTGAAAACTTTGATATAGGATATCTTTTTCTTTACGTAAAAAAGGTAAAAATGGTGTACAATTTTCAGTAGTAAAAAAATATGACCTTTCTCAAAATTAGCAAATTATGAGTTTATGTGGATAGATACATCATTTCTGGAAACACTGATGTAGAAGCATAGTATGAGAAAACCAGAAAGGGTAAGAAACATTTGTCATGATGCATACATCAAAATTTGGCCAAAAAAATTAGAAGATGCATTAAAAAAAATTAATACCATATCTATTAAAAACCGCTTTCAGAAATTTTAATTTTGCTTTTTAAAAAATCTTATTAATACTCATTTTCAAAAATATTTACACACACACTTTACCTTTTTTTCCCTCCCAAGTGTCCAGCATTTTAAGTAATACACTGAAAAAATGGTGATGTGCCGAAACAGTATAATTTTTACAGTACTATTCATTGAGAAGAAGGAAAAAAAAACTTGCCTTTTTACGTACTGGAATACATATGTAAACATTTCACAATATTTAAAAGATGCTATGGTTGTAAAAAGATGGAGGGATGGGGCGGAGACAAACTTTAATAAACTGTTGATGCATTATATAATTATCTAGATACAAGTTACCTTTCGATGTGTTCAGTTTCTTCCAAAAATTTCTGTATTTTACTGAAGCTGTACAGAATATACTCTAGAAGCATATTTTTTAACATGACTTAGTGAAAGTTGCCAATTGAGAGGTACAAGAGCTTTTGGATGCAGTGTAGATATCTGCTAAATAAAATGGACGGGAAAAAAAATGTCTTTCCCCCTTTCTTCTCTCTCTCTTTTTTTCGTGAATTGCAAATATGGCTAGAGCGATTTGAAGGGAAGATATTAGTTTAAATAAGATGGCTAGAAAAAATTATTATTTAACTATTTGGGACCTTTAGAGTCTGGTTTAAGCAACCCTGATGCAATTTTATAATAATAGCAATTACATCTGTTTGAAATGCAATCCTTTACTTGCATCTCAAAGCCATTGATTAATGGCTCAAAAATAGATCTAAGGATTCTATTGACAGTAAGGTTATCCATTAAGAACTTGATTTGATATTTTACTGAATTTTTTTCATTGCCTATTTTATTAATTTCTACCAGGTGAATTCAACTTGCATTAACTCTTAATATTTTCTATAAAATTTTCAAAAACCGTTTAAAGTCGACTCACAAGAATTAATTAAAAAAAAATTCTTATGATTCCATTTAAAATAGTAGTTATTTTTTTAAAATTGCGACATAATTATTTAAGACAATAAAGTTTGAATTGAACTTTCAAAATCTGTCTTTTGTTCAGAATATAAAGGTCTCAAATTGTGAAATAATTTTTCCAGCAATCTTTTTTTATTTAAAACTAGTGTTTTTCTTCCTATTTTCCCAACTATATTTGCAATTTTTTTAAAAAAAAGAAGATACAATTCATTTGCAGCGGCCTTCCCCTCACGAGGAAAATTCGTTAAGCCCTTTTTCTGGTATACGGTTTTCTTCATTTTCAATTTTGTTTAGCCTTCACATATAATTCAGGTAACTTTTTTGTTTATTATTTTGTATGACAGATTTGTATACCCCTTTTCTTCTTTTATATTATAATTGGGGGTGAAGACAGCAACATTTCACTTAATTGTCAGACGCTGCCTGCGGATAATGCTACCATTCTACCATGGATTCCCCCGCCTAATGTAACCTAGCAAAGAAAAAGAAGGGAGGGGACAATTTTATAAACATATCTAGAAGTTATACAGAACAAAGTTAAAAGAGTACTTTAATATGAATAATTAGCTCTTAAACAGCTCAACTGACTCATTTGTTGTTTTCCCTTCTGGCTATTGATAGAACAGAAAATTTACAGCCTAAGAGTAAGGAACTATAGATTTCAGGTTCACGTCAATTACATTTAGCATTCCGCTATTTGCAAATGGTCATAAAAATCCATTACGAAATATTTATAGGTTTTGCTTTAATTTACAAAAAAATGTCTCCTCACTGCACTTTTAACTATCAGCTTTTACAAGAAAAATTATATATTATTCCAACTAAAATCAGCCATCTACAAATTTGCTTTTGTTCTTGAGTAATAGTTATCTGAAACTTGTACATCGAAAAACTTGAACTACCAACATTTATCATGAAAAACTCCGATTCCAGCAAAAAGATTTTTGTTTTGTTTTATCTATTAATTAATGTCAAATGAAAGTCAACTTTTGAAAATAAAGTCAGCTTTTCGAGTCTTTCCCCAAAATATTCATTTGGATAGTAAAATTAGAATGCATGAAATACATATAGTGAAACAGCAATAGATTTAAAATTTCAATAAGTTGCAAATGAGAAGACACTTTTGAAAGAGAGATAGCACAAATTCAACACAAATAATTATGAACAAAAGTATGATTTATTTCTCACCAAGTTCATTAATTGCCATACTGTAAGTACCACCAGCGAAAACTTTTTTCACACCTCTCACATTTCTAGGACCATCAAAGGCCTTGATCAATCTAGGAACCATTTCATCCTTTGGATCAGAATGACCAAGTCTTCCATAACCACCAAAACCAAAGGAGTAACAACGCTTTTTGGCATCTACAGCAACCTACAAAAAACATTAATAATCAACGAAACAATGAGAAAAAAATGGAGGAAAATGGCTAGCTAAAATTTACACATAAACCAAAATGGCTTACAGTATGATTCACACCACAAGCTACACCCGTTATTTGTACATCTTCAACTAACGATACATGTCCTTCTCTGGTTTTTTCAATGAAAGCTATAATTCGTCTAGGTATTAATTCACATCTGAAAGACAATTTGTTGCTTGTAACAAAATATCTGCCATCCGAGTTGTGACCTGAAAACACATAAAAATAATAAATTTTTAAGTAAATGAATAATTTATTACATGGAATAAATTGTATCTCAAAATGCAACAAAAGGCAATGAAGAGTACTGTACTAAATACACATTATAAACCTATATATGTATTGATAAGGTTATTTCACAATGAAATGTCAATGATAACTGTTAATAATAATAATAATTAATTATAAAAATACACATCTTTGAAAATGCATGCATACATACATTGGCCAGAGTAAAACATTTTTTAATTTTTTTCAGATTTTTTTTTTTAATGTGCATTCTTTAAATTTTAAAACTTATTTCAGTGCTTGAACGTTTTCTATCCAAAAACAAATCAAGCCTTTTTGGTTTCGACAAAAAAGTGCGAGTACCAATAAATTAAAACAGCCTTTAAAATGATTAAATTATATTTTTATCTGGATATATATTTTTTTCAGAAAATGTCAGTCAGCATATATATATTTATATGCAACAACAATCAAATTTCAATATAATTGGGGTGGAAAATGTAATTTCCTCCTGCACTAACTGAATACATTTAATATTTTAGAATCTATTTTATTTGCAGCATTATAAAGTTAAGAGTTAAAGCATTCCAGGAAGGCTACCATCCTAAGATTAATTATTCTGCCACGAAATGGAGTACAGTGTGAGACAATACGTTGCAAGGCTTCCAAATTTAACAACACACATGAAGTAAAAAATAATATTCAATGAATTGCTTTAGTTTATATTGAAGCAGAGAAATCACTCTTTTTATAACTATAAAAGCATCAAAACAACGCGATTAAATGATTCGATGAAAAATTGATATTGCTTCAAATTTTATTCCAATTAAAGTCCCTTCGGGATAACAGCTCGAGTATCTTAATCGCTTTGGAAGTTGGAAAAAATTAAGAGAAGATTGAAGAAAAAAGGTCATGAATGATTATCTTAATACGAGTTGGCCTTCTTGGATCTGTCTCACCTTGGATTTTTTCTCTTTTCTTTCTTGGTATACAAACTCTTATAAGTATGCTTTCCATGTACTGAACTCCACTTTTAGAGAAAATTAAACACTCTGTAACGATTATACCTCAAAAGCAAGCATTTTTAAGGTGCTTCAAAATGGCTTTCAAATTTAGGCAATTGTATGACACGATGCAGCCTGCCTGAGTTTCAATATACAAATAATAATGAGGCATTTTTTACATTAATTAATTAAACATAATACAAAAAATAAACAATCAAGAAGTAATTAAAATATATATGACATAGTAAAGAAATCTTAAAATGTGGATAAAATAAGAAATTTATCCAAATATAAAAAATATATTAAACTATTAATTTACAGATAATATCTAAATTAATTTTAAAATAATGGTTTTCAATATTATCTTTGGAGAGATAATAAACTGTTTTGTTAATTCTCGTAAATACTAAACATCTTGATAATAGATACCTTGAAAATGACTTTTTAAAGTGTTAACAATTACCTAACTGTCCATATTCTGGGCAGCCAAAGCTATACATTCCACCTTTGACATCAACTATAACACTGAATTCAGCACCACAAGCTACTTTGGTAATAGACCTCCCTTTAAAAGAAACCTAAAACAATTTGATTAAATTAAAAATTTTGCAGCCAGAATTAGAATTCACAAATTCTAACAACTTTTGGTGTTAGACTTAGCATAAAATATCACTTAAAACATTTGCCAAATAAGAGTTTTAAAAAATCAAATTTATCAACAGAATAATATCAGCCAACCTTCAATTTAAAAAAAGGTAAATGAGAGCAACCTATATCATAATCATGCATGCCATTTTTAAAAGATGGAAGTTGCTTGTAATAGCAAATCAATAAATAAAAAGATAAGTGAAGTACAATCCCTTGTGACTGCAAATCAACAGATATATTAAAATCAATAGCAAGTCATTTAGAAGCAATACAAATATCAAAGTCATTGATTTATCAAAAACTATAATAATAGATCCTGACACATTAATGCAAATAGCATAGTTTCTTTTACAAAAAATAATAATCAAAAATAGCGGTATAGACTTGTATAAATAAGAAACACCTGAAAGTTACTGTATATTATCAAGTTTTAATTTGCTTCTTGATTTATAGCATACCTGCTAAACTGCAATAAATAAAAGCTTAAGAGGAAAATTCAGTGTAAGTTGAAAATATACAAGAGAGAAAAATCTTTAAAGCTTCCATTCATTGTCGTTTCTAATATCTTAAGGTATCCGATATTAAAATAAGAAGTTTTTATAGAACAATAAAGACTACTAGAAAAACTTAATCAATTCATTAAGCTTTGAATACCAATAATGTACATAAAATAAGTAGGGAACAACCCTGAAATAAAAAACAGCAATACTTGAGATACTGATCTTGGACATTCAAATTAATAAGTGAATACTTCATAACTCTCATTAAATAATATTCTTCCCTTAATTCATTCAATAATTTTTCATTATAGAAAGTGAAAGTTAGTTTGTATAAGTTATATGCTTTACTTTTGTTATCACATCTAATTAAAAAATATTAAAGACGCTTGGGTTATGAATATATAGATATAGCAACCAAAAAAGTTTCAAATTAAATTTTCTACTAAAAACAAATATTTTGATCTCAAAATATATGTTAAATCAGGAATGCACAACCCTTTCAGGATGAGGGGTCAAAATATGGAAAAAAGGATCGTGACGAGGGCCAAAGCAGCATGTGAATGTTAAAACATGTTATAAATGTAAAAACACTGTGTTTTTTTTTTGTAGCAATACGCACGAATTACAATAACTTATTTTACTTGTGCACTACATTATGCAATAAATAAATGAAGGAATGACAAACATTATAGATGTGATTAAAATACTTTTACCGCCCCCCTCCCAAAAAAATAAGATTCCAGCTAAAAAGATGGCAAATTTGAAATAGAATAACAGAGGAAAACTTTTTGGTAATAATACAGAGACCACAATCTAAATGTTGAGAAAAAATTAATGAAAAGGCTGGGACTGAATATTAGAAGTTATTGATTTTATATTGGGCCAAGACTGGTTGTGCAATACGCAGAACAAAATAAGAAATAGAATAGTAGAAAAGTCTCATCTGCTATTTTTTTTTAAAATTCATTAGTGAGAAAGTTTGCTCACAAATGTAAGTGCTATCATAAAAAGTTGCATATTATTTAAGAACGAAAATCCCTCGGGTAAGTCTTTATAAAATTCTAATATCGGTTTTCCTTTAAACTGATTTTTGAAAAAAATCAAAATTCTGTAAATCAATTAAGTCTAACTGCATATTCTCATCCACTAGATTTATATCAACAGAAAATGGAGAAGAAAATACATGCAATTTTTGTTAGGCAGTTTTCAAAGTCTGAAAACCTATCATCAAATGCATTGCACAAGATTTGAATTTGATCATACTGCATTTTCATGTGTGGAAATTTTTCACATCCGCGAACTTCTAAACGAAAACTTGCACTCGGAGGTAGCCATGACGATAACAATCTGAAAAGCTGCGTAATAAAAAGTAAATAAACTTAATGAATAGCTGTACATTATTAATTATGCTGTAGAATCGTTTTCGTATCAGATTTTTTCGTCTGTTTATGTGAAAAAGTATCATTTCATTTTAAATTAATCTTATTAACAACATTCGCGGGCCAACTGCAAAGTCTATGCGGGTCCATTTTGGCCCGCTGGCCATAGGTTGTGCATCCCTGTGCTAAATTCAAGAATGATATATACAGTTAGCATATTTACAGAACAATGTCAATGTAATAAATTGTTGCTTTCATGATTCCATTCTCAACCCATTGATCTCTTACTGAATATGCATAAAACCAGGCGCATAGTAAGACACTGCAATAAAAAGTAAGCACTTTTAAAGAGCCTTAGAATTTAAAAAAGCCTAATGAACGATGTTTCGCTTCATAAAACTGCAGTTTTTGTCGAAACATTTCCAATATTTTATATTATATATATATATATATATATATATATATATATATATATATATATATTAAACATGCATTTTTATTTTAATATTAATTTCTATGTTCACCCAATGTCTTCTATTCTTTGGAGGGGGTTGGATTTTTTTTATAATGATAATTTGCTATAGAATTTTTTATGTAAGATTAGCAATTAAAATCTTATCTTTTTACCTGAAAAGTACTATATAAATTGGAAGGAGACATCATTTCTGAAAAGTCGTCACTGATGTAGAAACATAGTATGACTAAAAAATTTAGAGGACACATTTAGAAGTGTTGAATCTTTACGCTATAGAGCTCCTTGAATTTGAAACAAACATTTCAGCCAATATGTAACTACCTAATAAATTCACAAACATAACGATTGGAAGTAAAGGAGTTGTACCTGACTTTTATACACAGCAATGAATGAGATTCATCATAACTGGAATTGAAGGTGTAAACTTTCTCTGATAATTTCTAGATGGCAAGATTTGGAAAATTGCAAGAGATGATGACAGAATAAGGTTTTGATTTAATTTAATTCTTTAGATCAATTTTTTAAAAGGATAGCAAATTTTATTATTAAATTATAAGTTTTTCATAATGTTTAACAGCTGCAAAGTTCAATAAAATTTGCTTATTAATCCATATGCAAAAGGTTTAACAAAAAAAAGTATATATTTAAAAAAATCAAATATTTGACAAAGAAATGAAAACGATAAGCAATTTCAATTTCAGTAAATTATGGGGGGAGGAGTATGTAAAGTTAAGCGAAGATCAGTTCCAAAATTAGATGCAAGTTGTAGCTTTAAAAAAAGAAGTTTCCATATTTTTAACAACTATTTTTGAAATCAGCAAAAGACCACACATACTATATCAAGACTTAACAATCATCAAGTGAAGAATATTATCCAATGAACTGCTTTTAAGTTTTTGGGGCCAAAGAAGGCAATAATTTATTACATGTTAACAGTGATCAAATCATGTGACTCAAAATTTACTGCAAGAATGATATTGTTTTGAAATTAAATACAATAATCAGTGGGAGATGTTTTTTGAAAATATTTTCGCATACTCTCTAATAATGGTGTAACCACTCAAAATTTTGGATAAGACCACAAATGCCAAATAATAGTAACTAAATATAGATGTTTGGCTTGTATCTAGCAATTTTACAGAATCTATCATATGATATTTGGCAATAAATTCTTTCACATGCAATTAATAGCATCTAAAAAATTGTATTTGTTTTTAGAAATGCTTTTTTCCCCCAAACAACTGAAAACAGATATTTAGGACAAAACTACATTTGTAATTACAAAATCTCATTAAATTTCAATATTTAAAATAGAGGTTTATTAAAGTTATAGCACTCACATGTTACTGAAAATACAGAAAGATAGCAAGTCAACTTCTTGAGAGGTTGGATTTCAAATATGACATGAATCTTTTAATTAGATACCAAATCTATAAACCAAATTTAATCCAGTCAGCTCTCTTTTGCAGATATCACATTGACTCATAACTGAACGGACATACTTCCTCTGAACAATCAAAATTCAATAAAAATCTACATTTTGTGTGTGTGAAGATCATATACCAAATGTCATCCCTTTAGCTCAAAGCATTTTTTAAGTTACCTTTACAAACAAACATAGCTCCAAAAACGTGAGATTTTTTTTTAAAGATTTTTTTTATTTCAGTTTCAATACTAGGTATATTAAAAAACTAAAGCATTTTTTCAAATTGAGACAAAAACTAATTTTTTAAAGAAAATTATTAAAATTTTAAAAAATGCATTCGAACTAAACTGATCTCAGTGTAAAGATAGTACAAAAATAATTTTGGAGATATAAATTAATTTGATCTTATGGTAGAAAAAAAATCTTTAAATTTAACAAAAATATTTGTAAAATTCGTTACTTGTAAAACTAATAGAAAAGAGCAATTTACAGTCAAATTGCAAAATGGTTTAAAGCCATGCCACTGTCAATTAGAGTAAATCATTTATAATGCATGTTAAAGAAAGAGACATCACTGGAAAACTAAGTGAAGCCACATTCTAATTTAATTTTAATTGTTTAACTGAATACTTTTTAGATCAAAGATTTTAAAGGAAAATAATAGAAATCTTTAAAAGATAATAAAGAATCTTATTCAATGAAATGCTTTAAACTTTAAACATTCAAAAAGAGCATTTCTTTAAAATCATGATATTAATAGTTATAAAATCATGTGTCTCAAACATTTCACGAAGCAATGGCTTTATCCTCAATTTTATAGCAATAAATTCATCTGGGTCTGAAAATTCAAATATATTGATTCAGCACAATACTTTGTTACTAAAAAAATTGCCTTACATGAGGGATTCTCACAAAAAATCTCACGAGTGAAACCAGTAATATCTATTGAAAATCATACAGAATATTTTTGTATTAAGTACAGGAAAAGTAAACTCTCTGCACAGCATAATTAGTGACAGATTTTTTTTCAACTACTGCACACTAGTAATAGATGATATAATTGAGAAAATATCTCTTATTCAGAACACCCTTTAAATGCATCAATGACTGGATCCAACGAACTGAAATTCTGGCAGGACCACTAAAATGAAAAAATGACTAAATGTATATAACATGACTAAATTTATATTCCACTCAAATCCGGAATATAAATTCCACATTTTTCCTGAATGTATATGCAATATAAAAGGAAGTGTATGAACAGCACTTGTGATATTTATATGATTGAATAACAATAATTTATGAGTGGGAAAAGCATGGTTCTTCAATACAAATGGTTTTGAGCAAGATGCAGTTTTTGAGACTTTAAAAGTTCTGGATATGCATTCAAATATCTTTATAGTATTCTTCACTAATATAAAACACTCTGCTAAAAAGCCAGTCTCCCCCCCCCCCCAGTTTCAGTCGATTTACAATTAAGTAGATTGTAGTTACTATTCAAATGTTGGTACTTTTTCTCAGCCTTAAGATTTTTAAGATCATCAAGCATTTTTCAAAAATGTGCTTAGTTAAATGCTTGAAAAAATGAATGAAAAAAATTTTCATATAAGAAAGGAATTATTAGTTCATATGTAAGATTTTTTTTAATGGCTGAAGAATAATATCAACACAAGCTAATCTGAGCCAGAATCAATTTATTCTGACAAGTATTTATATCACTCATGGTAGACCAAGAAAAGTTTTTAGAAATCGAGAACTATGCATGTTTTATGTTGTACAAAACTTTTAGAGCATGTTCAGAAACACTTTAATACCCAGTGGAAAGAACAAAACTTCAATAAAAATTCAGAACAATAATTTCCAGGAAATTAGCACATCTATCTGGACTATCTTTAAATATTGACAATATTACTTCTAAAATGCAAAAGTTTTTTCCCCCCTCAAACAATAACTACAACAAAATTTAATTTAAAAACATGGATGAAATTCAATTAAAAATACCTTTTTTAATCCAAGTAAAAATAAATCTTCAGAATTTTTTCAAAAATTACTGTAAGTAGAATTTGAAATACCAAACAGCTTCAAACCACAAAACATACTAAATACTACAAATGTAAAGTGGCGAATGGATTGCGCAATGTAGATGCAAACCGTACTAACACGACTCCCGCCTTTGAGCTACAGCAATGTATCGTGTTACTACGGTTTCCGCCTTTAATCTATAGTCGAGATAAATCTTAGTACTACGACTCCCGCCTTTAATGTGTTCATTAATTCTTTTTCGGAGAGTTTTAATTTAGCCTTCTCTACATTAACTGATTCCGGCGCTTCGGATAAAAAAGAGTTTTCTAAACATTCTTCACACGAATCCACGAAACATCTAATTTTTGTACTCATCAAATTTTTTGTTCTCTTCATCATATTCTTCCGATTTAGCCTCTACTAATGTTTTCCATATGCTGTCATCAAATTCTACCAAATTAGTAGCAACTTTTTCTAAAGAACACGTTTTATTTCAATATCATCACGATTTAGTTTCTCTTCATTTAACGCCGTTATTATTGCATTATAACGTTTCGTAAAATTCGCCCTGACTGGACTACGTCTTTTCAAGAAAACTTTCATGATACAAAAGGAAAGTGACGTAAATCGAAAGTTTAATTTAATGACCCTTTTCTTCAATCACGTCCGGATGTCACCACAATTTTGCATGCTTTCTAAAAAAACTACCCATTTTCTTAACCTTCAAAATTTAGCTTGCAGAGTATCTTAAATTCTTAAAATTAAAATGATAGTCCAAGCATTTTAGATTTCTATCGAATTGTTAATTCTTTCACTAAAACAGCATTCACAAAAATTAAACAAAATTGCAAAATTAACAAAATATTTTATCAAAAAAAATCGTTTGCTAAATGTCTGTTAACAGATTTATATCATGATATTTACTGAACACCTGGGTGTCACTTACCTTCATTACAAATATTGCAAAGTCTATATTTCATAAAATTATTTTGAGATGACCCTTCCAGAATTTATATTATATATATATATATATATATATATATATATATATATATATATATATAACAATTCTCATTGTTGAAGAAAGGCAAAGTAAAAAGAAAAGTACTTAAGGATCATCGTAATATTATTTGACACTCCTGAATTAATTTCGAGAAAATCTTCCTTTTCTATTGTTTCCTTTATTGATACATCCAGTAAAGAGCAACTTATGATTATGCTTCTGATTTGTCATCTTCAAGGTTTGGGGGATAAGTAAAACCTTGAATTTCTCAAAAAGTTAAACTTTTTAAGTTTTCCCCCCTAAAAAAATTGCCCATTTTTAATTTAATGTTTTTAATGTAAAATGTAAGCACTTACGCTAAGCACTCTATAAACACTACTGGAATATTGGAATCTACATCAGAGCTTGTAAAATCTAATCTAATACAATGACAAAGCATTTATGTATATTCAAAAGTAAAAGGGGTGGATTTGTAGCTGCCCTCTTTTCTGACAACTGCTAGAATTTAATAACAAACTGATCTGAAAAAACAAAACAAAAAAAATCAATGTTATTTAGCTGTCCTCTTTGATTCCTTCTACAATTGCTGTATATATAAAAGTATTCGTATTTTTATTCAAAACATTCGTTACTTTTTTAAAGAAACCTATAACGTTAATTTTACAAACTAACATTATGTTATAAACAGTTACCGACTGCTTTTTGGTTTAGAGAAGTCTTCAAAAACTTACTGATATTTTTTTCCTCTTAGGTAAGAATTATATTTCTAACTTTAAACAATAATTTGTTTTAAAGGTCAGGACACAAACATCTTCCCCCAAGATAAAACTGAATGAAATATTAACACACAACATCTAAAAGACAATTGACGCAGAATGTAACTTAAAGAATTTTTTCCCCACAGTAAGTTAGAATGCTAAAAGTCGCTCTTCGCTAATCGATTATATTTTTGAAAATATGTGGTATAAGTGAAAAGATACAGTAAATAAATGTTGCAGAAATAATTATATGTTGAAGAAAGTACTAAACAAAAGTAAAATATGCGGTAAAATTTGAAGTAAAATATGCAGAATAGAAGTTCAGATATTAAATATTCAAAATAATGATTAATTTTAAATCAAGTTTTGAATTTTCTTTCATAATTTCATAAAAAGTAACAGCTACAAAGATTTGGAAATTCAGAATTTTCAGCAACAGAGAATTTTTAAATTTAAAATACAAGAAAAGAAAGTTGTTCCTTATTGTAAAAAAGACATTTGTATATATAATACTATTGTGCTATTTTAATTATGCAAACTGTTAAGCTATTACAGGAAATGTAGTGCAAATAAAGTATTTCATTTAGAATAATCCATTTTGGCATGCATAATTTCTCACAAATTTCTTACACCTTAAATAATTCACGAAATTCACTGTTTTACTGCCATTTTTCACATAAGTACAAAATAATTTTGTAAAACTTCGTTGAACTGTGGAAAATGAAATCTTTAGAATCAGTAAAAAAATTAATAAAAGAATTTTTTGGAAAGAAAATTTTGAAACTGTGATTACATACAGTGATCCTCACCTCATAAATGAAACATCTCAAGCTGATAAGCTAAAAGAGAAATATAGCAACTTTATATGATTTATTATTATAACATTAAAAAAAATACACACACCTTTGTTGGAATATTAATAGCAGTATTTTGGGATCCAATACCACACTGACCCATTTTGTTGTCACCAGTAGCATAAACAATGCCTCTTTCTACAAGAAATCATAAGTATTATTACTACAGAGTTAAACCTTATTTTCACGGTGTCAGAAAGACAGAAAAATGAAGTTTTTACATTCATTAATTAAATATATACAGAACATCTAAACTATAAACATTCTGAGCATAAATGTTTTTATTGTATGTTTATTATTTTCTTCAGGGCTGAAAGAAGTGTTCTCACAGAACGGGAGAAAGCAAGCACAGTATAGTACGTAGAAGGAGAAGCATTTTCTTCTGCTAAGCATAAGGTGCAATATATTTTGTAAAAAAGTACAAAATTCGTAAAAAGTACGCGTTCATAGAACTGAAACAGCATTTATGTGTTAATAGATGTATTTCCAATCACAATTTAAAATATTTTATAATTTATACAATACTAGACGCCTCTGGCGACCAGTCGGTTTGCCAATATTAATGCCGACTAAAGGGTTAAATCATTTTTTATATAACTTGGTCTCATAAGTTTTTCAGCAAAATATTTTTAAGCTTCAAATTTCGATAGCCATATATAATTCATTTATACTATTATGTAGGCCTTAAGCAGTCCTATCTTTGAAGTCAGCATCTCTCTCTGATTATCTATCAGTGCATGTAAAATTCACTTTTAAATTAAATTGAACATGATGAAACTTCAATTAATTTAAAGACTTTTTTACTCAATCTGAGCATGTCTTTAAATAAAATTAAGAACTGAAAGCAGAATAGTCCAACATTGAAGTTTTATGTTCAATACAGAAATTGAAACATTATAAATTTATTTTATCCTTTATAAGATCTCAAGGAATTATTCAGCAAAAATTTCACAGGTTAATTGAAACCTTCAGTTTTTAATTTTATTTTTAGATGTATATAGATGCTCTCAATAATAACATTTTTTTAAGGTTTATAAATATATTTCAAAAAATTATGGTTTAAATTCCTTTGGTCTTATAGATTCATATTTGTAAAATATTCTTAATATTTCAACTTCTAAATAAATAAATAAGCATTTCTATCTTCTTCAAATCTGGCTGATTTATTCAGTTCTGAATATTGTAAGTTTAGAACAATTATCATTATAATCTAGACCAATTATTTTAGAGTAACTCTGATTGGCTTTTTTGATATCTTGATAAAGTGATCTAAAATCGCCAGTTTATATCGAATAGTTATGTTGAAAGTTTCATAGATCGATCAGCTTTGATGATTGATTTAGTTGATTGGAATGCTACTTTTTTTATTTAAGGACTTATTGTCTCAAGAATATTTTGTTAAATATGATTCACAAAGCAGATGATGTATGTAAAAATTTAATTCATCAGCATTTTTTCTATAAATCTATAATTAGATATTTCACTTGGACCAATTGATTTATGTCTCTCCCCAAAAAATTAAGAAATTAGATGTTGGGCTCCAATTACAGAAGATGCCTTATAGATGTTAAGCCATATTTGCCTTAAATAAAATTGTTTAATTGGATTAGTAATATATGTATAGTAAAAAATATCACAGAAATGTTTCCATGCATTTATTTTCCAAAAATACCATGTTTCATATTTGTTTCATTTTATGCATACACGTGCCGAAAATGACATTTTTATACGTTTAATTTGGAATGATAGTTGATTTATTTTTTCTCACGTGAGAACATGATATTGTTTTGGTTAGCAAATTTTGATATCTCCGAAATATCAGGGTAAATAATATTTTTATCTGATTTTACAAATTTTGCATTATTAATTTTTACGTATGCTTGTTTGAAAGAAGATGCGTTTTCAAATAGCTGACCTACTTTTACCAGTATAGCTTTAATATTACGTTACTTCGTTCAAAGAAGATGCGTTTTATTTCGCATGGTTCATTAAAATGTGGTGATAAATTACAATCACGAAGGTGAATTCTTTGATTTGCATAAAATATCTTCTTCACATAAGTAAAAGTAACAATTCAAAACATGTCTTATTGTTTTAAAAATTAAAAAAAAATGCAAAAATATTTTACTACTACTGATTATCAATTGCTTTTTGTCCGTCGTCTCTTTGAAATGACGTCATTTTCAAAGTTCGTTTAAGATTTCTTGCTTTTAAATAATTAATCCTGCTCGCAGATTATCGTTTGGTGCTTTTCTAAAAATTCTTTTTCAGTTTTAACTGTCGCACTTTTGTAATATATTTTTACTTTGTATTTTTATTTACTTTAATTCTTTAATGGAATTGTTAATTTTGATATTGCAAACGATCAAGAAAAATTTTCTCTTCCATTTACGGTTTAAAAAATATCACATTTCCTATTTGTTTCATCTCATATAATCACGTGATGAAAATTGTATTTTTCTGTTTTATTTTTGGTAGTAATTAACTTTTTAAAAATCAGAACTTCTGAAAATGTAATGGCAACATTTTATTAAAAGCTGATTTTTTTTTTTGAGATCCTCGAGAAGATATATTTTTTTATTTTTATTTATTATTTTTTTTTTTTGCGAAATAAATTGTTGAAAAAAAACACGATTGAATTAAATGTTTAAAAATTCATTAAAAATAGAGTTAATTCGTAGGTCAAAACATTAGTATCATTGAAAAGCTAATTTTTTGAGCTTTAACGTGATGCAAAAATCAATTTTGTGCTGTAATATTTTCGGAAGTTATAGCGAAAAATCATTAAAATTTGGCTCATTTTTAATTAAAGTTTTAATTAAAAATTCAAAAAAGGGCTCCGAGGTGCATATTTCCGGCACCCAAGGTATACATATACTAAATTTGGTAGCTGTAGGTCGAACGGTCTGGCCTGTACAGCGCCAACACACACATCGTGCTTTATTATAAATTATATTATATATATATATATATGTGTGTGTGTGTGTGTGTGTGTGTGTGTGTAGTATTTTATCATACTTGAGAGCACTTAAATAAAACCAGCCAAATTAATAATGCAAAATCTGGCATGAAAATTTTTATGTTTTTCCCCCTTTAACTGCATGTGCATGCAATATTACTGAACTTTATTATCCTCTCACAAAGCAAGCAGTACGCAGCAAACGATTTTCGCAAAACTTTTCTAATCGATTCAGCAAAGCACGGACCCATACTTTTACCTACGGAATCCGTATTAAATATGAATTTTGGGGACTCATTATTAAAAAAAAAAAAAAAAAAAAACTCCAAATCTACTCTAAAAATTTTTTCAAATAATAAACAAACCATGCAATAAACTGACGTGTGAGCGACTAAACACAACCATGTTTCTACGAATTAAATGTTGCGATTCTCGTCACGGAAATTTGTTTCCTCATACATTTGCAGCCATTCAGGAATCTCATGGATAGAGAACAACAATCTCTCAAAACGTAATTAAGACCGGTATATACTTTTAAAAAAAGCGAGCGATTGCAAAAAGAACGAATTTTCGCGCCTACATAGTCGTGAATGGTGGTGTTTCGCTTTTGGATGATTTTTTTTTTTTTTTGTAGTTTAAAGATCTACATTTTTTAGATTAAAAAAAAAGAGAAATATAAGCAACAAAATTTCCCTATACTTTTTGGGGTTTCATGCAAATTTCAATTTTTCTGTTTTCAGGCCATTTTTAAATTTCTTGTATTGTAGCAATACTGTACTTCGTAGATTTTATTACATTTATTAGAAGTTAGTATGTTACAGATTATGTGCTGCAAAATTAATAATATTATATATTTTATTAACGTCCATTGAAGTTTTCTGAACAGAGATGCGCAAGTTACAATGGAAATGAGGAAGACTTAAATGATACTACCTTCATCACCATCTTTCATATGTTAAAACTAGGATGCTACAGCAGCTTATTGACATTTTCAAAATAAATATTATCAGGCAAGAGATTATTCTATGTAACTAATAATATATTAGAGTAGGTTTTCATACAAAGAATAGTTATTTGACTCTTTGTTTGCAGTATCTTGTAATTTGCTATGAAAAGGAGAGTGTGAGGAGAGAGCAAGTGAAATAATTAGAAAATGATAGAAGGTACATTCCAGTAACCACAAGAAAATACTACAACGACTTACTTGATATCATTAAGGTAATGATATCTTATCTCTTTGGATAACAGTATATGACTAAGCAAATTACAGCTTATATGTTCACCATCAATAATCACATTATTTTCACTCTTTGCTGTAAATTCCAATTCTATTCAACATTAAAAAAATTATCATCAAAAGATTTATAACTAGGCCAGTTTCCATGGAAATTATTGGTGTTATTACAAATCAAGAAATAAAAATGAGCCATTTAAAAAAACCAATATTCTATTTCTTTAAAATATCATTTTTATACATGTTTAATAAATAATAATATAATTAAGAAATCTAGTTAGGAAATATTTAACTTATCAGTTATATCATCAGAATTATTTTACATTAAAATGAGAATTTTACAAGAAACAAATTTTACCAGACAGAAATAAAGTATGTGCACGGCCACAAGCTGCAGAAATAATATTATGATCTTTCAATGTCTCAACAATAGTAGGAATATCCCTTCTTTTGTTATCACAATGACCAAGCTGACCTTTGTCATTTCGACCTAAAATCATCAATTAATTTATATATAATAGATATAATTTGCACAGAATATTATTTGTTTGATACAACATAAGGGTTTTTATTAATGAAAAAGCAAAAGAAAAGGATGTGGAAATTTATAATTTCACTTTTTTAAATAAGTCATTCATTAAATTTTCAAAGTATTTCTTTTTCAAAGTTTTCTGTTTATAATTACAAAACTAATAAATTTAAAGTAGTAATTAAAATTAATAATTTCGATAAATGTTAAAACTAATCAAATATTTCCATAATATTTTTACTTTAATGTCAGATAAAAACTTGGAACAATTAAGGCAAAAGAAACATTTTAGTTGTAGTTGCAAGTATAATAAAGGTTATTATGAAGCAAAATGTTTCCAAGTTTGTCATGACATTAATTACTTTATTTAAACAATGTATGATATTATGCAAAAACTGCCTTGTTTAAGATTGTGGCAATAAACAACTTTTATTTTAAATTATTATTTTAAATGCTATATCAATTCTAAAACTAAATTTTATTAAACTACAAAATTAATTTGATAATAATAACACTTAAAAATAAAAACTTTAATGATGTAACAAGCATTCAAATGTACTAATAACTTTTATTAAAATAAAAAAATAGAATATTTGCATGCTTTAAAATTTTGGCCAATGCTACATAAATAAGTAAAATTCATGCAACAGAAAAACAAAAAATATTTTCTGAAAACAGGTACAGGGTTGCCATTCAAATCTGAAAAAAGAAATTCCTTGCGTTTTCCATGTACGTATATTAACTAGCCTATGAGTGAAAAGTAGCACTCATTGACTAGTTATAATGCAACAATATTTTAGACTGAAAAAAAGCAAGGAAAGGAATCAACAATGTAACATTTTTCATCATAATAGCCAGTTAAGTTTAAATTTACATGAAAAAAAATTATTCAGAATTTAGCAAGATGAAATCGATATATATTAATGGGGGAGATATATTATCTCTCATGCTCTTTAACTGTAAGTTGCATACAATTAAGGACTGGGATGAAACAAAGCATTTTTATGATTACTTAAGAAAAACATTACAAAAAGAAATTACTTTTTTTTTATTTATTCCTTTTTGCCAATTCATGCATTGTAGATATTTTAGCTATCAGTTTCATAGAACTAATCCTTAACAAATAAGGCACAACATTTTTGTACGGCCTAACGTATATATAATTTCAATTTGAATTCCAGAGAACATACGTCAAATTATTTCCGATATATGATTGAATGCATTAAAGGTCGAATGCAATGCAACAAAGCATTAATGCCCATAAAAATTCAGTTTTAAATGAACTAAAAAGTTCGAAATCGTTTAATTTCGGATAGTCAATTCGATGTTTTCGTCCTTAACATACCGCCTTCTCCTTCAGTCCTTTAGTTGTAAAGTCTAGTAACAATGATTGTTTTGAATTGACACACAATTCCCCCCCCCCGATTTATTTTTCGTAATTAGTAAGCACCTGTTTTTCCATATTACTTAGGCTTATTTTCTAACAAGGCGAGCAGTACGCAATAAATGGATTTTGCGGGATTTCTTGAATTCTTTCAGTAAAATCTAGATTGATTTTTCGTATTAAATACGGATTTTGAGCAGCTCATTGTTTTTAAAAAATTCCTTAATTTACTCTGATTAAGCTCACTATTTCTTACACGATAAACTATTCAATAGTTACGTGACTTAATACCACCGCTGTGTGTCCCCAGACTGAATGTTGCGCTTCCCGCCAAAAAAATGTACTCTAATCTTGCACACTGTTACAGAAGTCTCGCACATGCTCATTAGCTTCAATTCGGGAATCTTATGACAAAAGAACTGCATCGCAAATCGAAATTGGGATATTTTATACAGAAAATTAGAGGTTAAGAGTAGAAAAGGTGAGCGAGTTTCCGCATTACACAATCACGAATGGTATAGTTTTGTTTTAAGAAGTGATGATAACCATCTTTTATTCTTGCAATCTTTAGAGATCGGCATTTTTAGAAGCGGAAAAAAAATTAAAATACTTAAAATTCCCTGTATTTTTCTCTTTTTTTTTTTGTCAATTTTTAAATTAATTGCGTCTTTTTAGTTTTTCGAATTCTCGCTGTAGGGTGGCAACCCTGGAGTGGGTTATAAATTAGATTTTAAATAAACGCATGCGCGGCAACTTCAAAAAAAAAAAAAATCTAAACTGGTTACCTCCAAACCACTAAGAATAGTATGAAAAATAAGAAGTAATTTTGAAAGTCATTAGTGAGCATTTATAATTTTAAAAAAGCTACATACATTTTTTTCTGAAATTCATTAAATATAAAACATACCCCATGTCATAGCTTGTCCTCCTTCAATGATTATAACACTATGAACAGCACAACTACCAGAAAAGACCGCTGTTACTCTGACACCTTGAAGAGAAGTCATCCGATGAGGTCCCCACAAATTTCTACCAACAGCTCCTTTAGCTAGAAAAGGATAATAGTTAATTCAATCTCACAACTGATAAGCTCTTATCCAACTTATATTTAGAACAAATAATTGATAAAAGCTAAAGTAGTAAAGCAACTAACTCAACAAAGTCTACATTTGTTAAAAAGTAGATCACTTAAAAGGAGAATGAATAAACTACTTAATAATAAAAATTACCCAAGTAGGATTTTTGTTTCATGTTGAAAAATTAATAACTGAAAATTACTAGTTTTCCAACACAAAAAGAAACCCTACTCACTTTAACTAGTCTCTGTTTGAAATATTCATGCTATAAATATTAAAAGGATTTTAACATTGAGATTATTAGTGAATTTTCAAGCGACATTACATGAAAAAAATTAAATTTAAAAAAAAAACATGTTTTGTGACAAATTTTCTATTTTCATATGCAACATTACCTCTAAAAGGTTGTCACATATGGATAGATAACACCTTCTTTATCATACAAAAGGACAGCTCCAAACAAAGTTCAATCAGATGATCTACAGTTCGAACACACTCTCATTACAACCATTTCTAGGAGACAATTAATTCACTGTGTAAAAAAGTTATCAAAATCAATTTCATATTAAACAGATTAAAACTAATTTTTTCCAATTAAGCAGTAATCAGTTAAAAAATAAATAAATTTTCAAAACTAATACTTCATGAAATAAAGAAGAAAGCCTTATTAAGAAACATTAAAAGCGTATATTTTATTTTTAAGGTATACATATGGAAACATTACTCTAAACCAGTAACATAAGAAATTTATGGAAAGCTTTTTCCCCCTTTTTCTAATCTTTTCAATATTTTACTTTCACTTTTAATTATTTATTTTTAGGATATGTCATATATAGCAAGCAGATGCCGGTAACATCATTTTACACACTTAAATGCGGATCCTTACATCCTAATGCAAATTTAAAAGAAAGAAAAACATTTACAACATTTGTATCTTATTTTACCAAATAGAAACTTTTATTTGTTCATCTTGGACAGACTTTCGAGAATTCCACAATTAAAAAAGTGAAAACTAATATAAAGCAAATTTTTAAATTCATTAAAATTATTAAGAATGTTCTGAAAATGATTTTAAATGTTCAAAATGAAAGTCTTTATGGAAGAATGCAGCCTACAGATTTAATTCAAATACATAAATTCAAAGGTAAGGCTAAATGTAACTTGCATTGATTTCAGAAAAGAAATTCATTGGATGTTGAAATCCCCCCTCTCAAATGTAATAATTAAGCAATTTACCAAGGTAATCTTCACAAAAATCAAAGCAAACAAATCGTAGTCATTTCTTATCCATTCTTCAGATAAGGATTAAAAATGAACAGAAGTGACAACTTAGAATCAGTAGTATGATAGTACAGATTTTCAAGGAGAGAAACCATTTTCTTCTTCTAAGAATAATCTATATAAATTTTATATAATTAATAAAAAATAAGGGGATTAATGTAAGGCTTATACATAATTAGCTAATTATGAGAAATAAGTAAATTCAGCAATTAAATTACTTTAAAAATAACTGTAAATAATATAATTAATCTGAAGATTTCAAAATACCTTTTAAATTGAAAATTAATTTAAAGATTACTTAATTTAAAGACACACTTGTTAACATTTTAAGGAGATTTAAAAATTGTTTCTGAATTGAAATTTTTCTCCTCATACCAAATATCTTTGAACAGAATATTTTTTACAAAAAGAATGAAAAATTTGTCAGCAAAAACAGTGCTCCAAATGTGACCTCAAATACCTTTAGGAAAAAATAATTCATTGAGTAATGTAAATTGTATTAGAATCTCACTGAAATTTTACAAATATGGAATTTCTTTATTATCTTTGGCCAATGTTTCACTACTTAATCTGATTGCTCGATTTTTTTTCCCTTCCCTTTGTTGTAAAGAGAACAATGTGCAGGAAAAGTTTCATAATTTCCAAATTGAAAGAAGTTTACCCCATGCTAGCATTTAACTTTTAAAAATATATGATAGAGTTTTCATAATTCAAATAAAAAATGGCATTTTTGTGATTTTTATAGAAAATATTCTTAAAATTTCATGATATCCACATACAAACTTCTTTTGAGTACAGGCTTCTAATTTTATACAATTTCTGGTGCAGATAAAGATTTTTAGTAATTTTGAATCCAGGGTGCATAGTGAGAAACTTCTCCAAAAACTAAGCACCATATATATATATATATATATATATATATATATATATATATATATATATATATATATATCGCTATATATATAGCACCTTTACATAAATATGCATAAGTAAAGGACAGATTTTCTGAGAATGGGTGTTTTTTTAAAAATAATAATGAGTTGCTTTTAGTGAAAAATTTTAAAATTTAAATATGTTTTCACATTTTAATATTTACATTTGCAATACAATGCAGAAGAATGTCTTATGTTGTAAAACAAAATTTTGGTTTGGATAAAAGCAAATATACACCAAAAAATTAAGTCAACTTTTATATGATTAACAATAAAGATCTGTAATCTTTTTCAACATTTCTTAAAATTAATATGTTACCAATTCTTTTAGATAGATACACTTCTGAAATTGTCAATAGAAAAAGAGAATAAAATGTGAATAGAAATTGTGATGTAGAAACACAGCATGACGAAAAACTGAATTTTATTTTTATATAAGCAGCAACAAGCTTAGAAATTGTGATGTAGAAACACAGCATGACGAAAAACTGAATTTTATTTTTATATAAGCAGCAACAAGCTTCAAGTTAAAATGTCATCACACCAGATTTTATGCGATTGACTTACATAATCATACACCGCACTTCAATATAGTATATGCATGTATAGTAGATGCATACCTATAATAGGTCGCAAGGCGATTTATAAAAACATTTTAATGAGAATGATGATCGAATATGGTGTTTTTAGAGCAGCTTTTCCCATGTTTGATATATCTTTTTAAAGCACTAAATTTATCCTACTGTTTTCTTTTTTTCCATGGATCGGATCAATCTACATATTTTTCTTTTTACACACAAAACTTCATCAGGAGTAACGTAAATTAATTCAGCAAAGTCTAAAACAATAAAAATTGAAGTTCAGACGCTTTTCCACTTGCAATAAGAATGACACAGTACATATTTCGTATTACCACTTTCGGATAAATATGCCAGTATTTTAATAAACGGCAATGTTCATTTTTAAAGAAAAAGGGAGAAAAAAAAGTGACAGATATAAAGGAAAGAATATGTGTTGGAATCCCTGGATTCTTTCTTCGGATTCATACCTTTAGTTGGTTTTCGTTTTTGATACACCGGTAAACAAGCCTTTACGAATTCAAATAAGAATATCTAATTTATAGGGGAACAAAAACTTAATTTTTTTACTTAAATTTCCATAAATTTTCAAGGTGATATATATTGAGGTTTATGTATCATTATACTGACAAAATCGCTAGTTGTAGCCAAGAGAAAGTTTCTGAACACATTGGGGCAAATTTTTCTTGAAAACATCAAGGTTTACATTCTGATGCATTCTACTAACAATAAAATGCAAGATTCCTGGGCCAGCAGCTGAAAATGAGCCCTAAGATCATTACTGATCTGCCACCATTTTCTCCAAATGTAAGACCTACCATTGGATCCAAAAAATATCGATTTTGCTCTCATCAAATAAGACGATTTAGCAATGAGAAAAAAAGGGGGGCATAAGAAGGGGAAAAAACTTTTTTTCATGCTCTTTGGCTATTTTAAGTCTTACTGTCTGATATCTCACTCATGAAATTATTTTGCCAGGTTCCCCCCCCCATTGAAATTTGTCTTATGGAGCATATTTCTTATTGCTGATGGGCTGGCTTTTTTCTGTACTTCTTTTGGGTAATAACAGCTAGCTTTGGTACATAAATGAATGGATTTTCTTTCTCTTATCTTCTTAAATATCACTCATCTGCTTCAATGAAAATCTTATTGTGAGCTATCTTAGACTTATTTTCCACTTAATTAACAGTTTTGAAGCATTTTATGATATTATGAACCGTTGAATGACTTCTGTCGACATTGCCTAATATTTTTTTCACAGACTTTCCATCTTCAACATGTTTAAAAACCAACTTCCTTAACTCAATGCTCAATTGACCCCTTTGCCATGACATTTTAATTAAATTAGCATTTATTTCCACAACAATTGAAAACAACATGATTAAGAATTTTCCAAGAATAACTACAACGTTAACCACAAAGTTGGCAGTAATTTTCACCCAGGGTTATAATTATTTGGAGCTTAATTGTAAGAAGTCCGAGTTTGGCTTACAGGATGTCTTCCTTAAATTTTATGTTTACAATTTCTAACTATAATTTTTGAATAGGTGCTATTTAATTTTGTTTTAAGCTTACAATAAATTCACTGTAAAAAAAAACTTTTGGGAGTGTTTCTAATTTTTTTTAATAAAAACATTTTGGCAGAACAAGTATTTTTTTCTCTCTTTGGTGTCGAAGTTTGGCTTGTAGTGACTGCATATATATTATAGCAAGTGACAGATTTTCCCCAAGTTAATACTTTTATGAACTTTCCATTAACTGTTTTCCAATTTTTTAAGGGAAAATACATCATTTGAATAGTTTGTTCAGTTGCCAAAAAGATTTGCAACATTAAACAAAATATTTATATTGTTGCGCCTGTTTCTGTATTATATAACCAGTCACCTTTTGCGACCAACTGATTCACAGGGATTATTGAATATATTTAATTTCAGTTCCAATTGTTTAGATATAACTTTATGTCTATGAATTCCTTAAATTATCAGACATTTTAATTGACCTTCTTTGTTCTACTCATTCTGTGCACAGATCGTTCCACTGATGGAAATCACACCTCAAATAAAAATGGAAATGTGGTTCTTGTATCTTTCTGGTATAGTAATTCTGATTTTATTATTCTTATTATTTATTTATTTATTCATCGGCTACGGTTATTTAAAGAAAATCCTTTTTCATTAGCTTTCAACAATAGAAGAAATTCACACAGCTAAATATTTGATGAAACAATGTTGAATTGTAAGAAAATTAAGGACGGGAGGGGGCATCCATCCATACATTGTCGGATTATTATGAAAAAAAAATTGTATGGTTATTAAAATAATAGCATTGTAAAAAGTTTTTAAATATTGAAACAATGTGAAATTCATTAAGTGAAGAATATTTTCAAAAGTTAACAGGAATAAACAAAAATCCGTTTAATTTCCAACTAAAATTAAAAACCTTGAGATGCACATTTTTGCTCTTCAAAGTAAATATATGCCAAATCAGGAAACTCTGAGTCAAATGAACTAACTTATAGAGTGCCAATACTGACATACAGAGATATAATCATTTTTATTAGTAAGAAAAGATACAACGGCCATCATTTGTAGTATGTATAAGCAGCAGCTAATTCATTAATAGTATCAATTCATCTTTAATATTATTGAAGTACAAAAAGTATTTTTAATTTATCTTCTTTCATTCCAGAAACCAACTTCAAGGTGCATAGTTGAAAGGAGTAGTGATGACTGTGGGTACATATGAATAAAATCATTTGGCATGAGAAATAAAAAAATAATTATGTTTCTCTTATCATGTGATGATTGATATTAAGAAGGAAAAGTCACTTTTTTTGCTTATAGATCCAAAAATTAAATTTTTTAAAAAAATAACTATTTTTTACCACAAAATGTAGAAAAAGTTACCAAGAATGACATTTCAACAGTTCTTTCCATTGCTTCCACTAATTGCAATTTTACCAAACAATGGTCTTCCTTTCATCACTTCCTCAGTAGTGCCAGGCTTCTCAATAAAATTTCAAGTGTACTATTTAATTCTCTAAATAAATTCTTTTCATTTTTGGTTAATTGGAACTAAAATTAATTCCATCATATTATCTATTTAAAAAAAATTATTAATGATGTGGAGCTTCCTAAAAATTAAATATCAAAATGCATAGGAACAAGAACCAATTTCATAATTATTTCCAAATTAAATACAAAATATCAAAAAAAATAGCAAACAAAATCCAACAAATTCTTGAATTAATTGTAACCTCACTCATACAATTAACAATTTTACAGTTCTCAAAGAATAGTGTACTAATTAATCAGAAAATGGAATGTATATAGTTAAATGGAATTTTGAGTAATTCATGTTCATAATTTTGAATAACTCATAATTTTGTCATGACTGAAATAAGAAGATAGTGACTATGATACAATACACAACACTTCAATGCCACTCTCAGTATTTAAAACTTTCTTAAGTAATTTGATTGAATTGTCTCATTGCAATTTCCTTCTTTAGCTTTATTTCTGACAAAACTTGCTCACAAAACAACGTACTATAAAATAAAATAGCAATGTTGTAAGAACATATTCAAATATTTGTAAGTGGTTCATCTACTTAACAATAGTTGAAATTAAACCTTTTTAAAACTCCACATAGTTTTTGATATAATATTAACCATATATAATAATATAAGTGACTGAATAGATTAAGTTTATTCAGGTAAAATGACTTATTCTTTCTTAGATAAAAATAACTTCTACATGTCCTGCTGCTATAAATTATACCTGTAAGAATAATAAATGAAATATCAGAATTCAGAACTGAAACCTAGAGGAAACAAAACAAAAAATCAATAATAGAAATGGGTCAGTTGTACCTATTTCAGTTAAGGCAGTTAAAGAAGACCGGGGAGCTCAAAAAATTAACGGATAGCATAAGATTTATTATAATACCAAAAAAGAGAGAAAAGACTAACTGAATTTCATTTTTAAAAAAATCAAAAAATTTCTATATTAATATTTCTGAACAATGGCATTCATTATTCTTGAGAAAATGTCAAATCTGCTTTCAATTTCTTCCAGACCTTAACCCTATGACTGCATGGTTTTCAAAATCACTATTTAGACACGATGATTGCAAATAAGTTGAAATATTTTTCAAAGTGAACTAATACTATAAGTTACACAATAATAATATGATATAGTAAAAACTTGTAATCATAAAAATAAACAATCTAAACAGCAAAAAAAGTGGGATACAACAGACCGTGGAAATCACAGGGTGAGCAGTCGGAAGGTTACGCATTTGTGTAGTCAAAATAACTGTTTTTATGAGAATTTAGCTATTTAAACCTTCACCACTGGGAGTTTCCATATAATAAATTTGGTTCTTTAGTTATTCCCAGAAGGAAAAAAAAGTATAGCAGTGCAATGTTAGATGAATATAGAGGCCATGAAAGCATTTCATTTCTATCAATTTACTGATTTAGAAATGTAACTTACACAGAAAGCCTTATCAAGGTTGGAAAACATATGGCCACATTTCTTGTAACAGAAGAAGAGCATAAAATTTTATCATATCCCAGTAAATGTCTATGACAAAATGAATCAATATTTAACACTATGAAAAAGAAAAGATCAATCATTTGATTCTAAAGTAGTACATAACAAACAATAATTTAGAGCTACCAACAATATGTTCCTTTACAAAATTAGTTTTTCCAACAAGTAAATCTTAGATATGATGTTTAACCTCTCCTAAAGCATCAAATATTTAATCATTACTAAATATGATCTTCTGAAGAAACTTATCAATGTCAAGAATATCTACATTTTTTTTTTTTTTACAAATGGCGACTATTAAGTGTTATTTGCTGATACACTTATAATTTCAGTCATTTATAAACAACTTAAGAACAGTTAATCTGGTAATTCATGTTTCTAAGTTAGGAAAATGAATGGATTTAATGTGAATGCAAATATATTTTTAATGGTGAAAATATTTTCTTCACTGAAATTTTAATTGCATCTCCATCATGCAAAATATGTCCCAGCCAGCTGAAACTGATATAACTACTTTGGACACTTTGTTCCTCATATCCAGAAAATGCAAGTCCATTTTTCAATATAAGGAAAAAAATTTAGTTGAAAGCAAAAAGTTTCATGGTTTCTATTTTCAAAAATGAGAACCAATGAAATTTCTTCAACTAAAGATAATGTTAGTATAATTCATTTCCTCATAAATACAAGAAATAGACATAGGCTGAGAAATTAAACTCAGGATGAGAGTGAGTATGTCTTTAGAATATTCATTCCTATTGATGAAAGTATGCTCGATACTGTCCAATTTTCTGAGGAAAGATAAATTTTTTTGAAAGAAAATGAAGTTTGTTTTCAATTGATCTCTTTAACGTTTTGCTTGTGACTAACCATTCCTTTACATTTGTACAAGATATCAAAATATATCTTATTTCCAATGCTTTTATGATAATTACCATTCAGGTTCTAGCATGTAATATAAAACAAATAAAATATTTTTTATGATAAGAATTACAATTAATATCTGTCATCATTTCAGTTATATTCGTTATTTTTCCTGCTAAGAAATAAAATTGTCATTCAAGCACTAAATAAGCAAATATTTAGTTTTGTAAGCAAATGAATTAATGTAATTAACTGAAACTATTCACTATTTATTTTAAAAACTTATTTAAGACAAACAAATCCATATATATATATATATATATATATATATATATATATATATATATATATCCTTTTAAAAATTAAATAATAATTCAAGAATACAGAGCAGCAAAACAAATTAGATCCTTACTGAGAATAATTTCAAAGCAAAACTGAAGTCTTTATTTCTTCGACTTTAAAAATAAAAATAAAAATTTAAAATAAATTGTCTTAATATCAGTTTTCACTGCACCACTACATAATAAAAGTGTAATTAAAAATAAGATGATAGCAAACAAGAAAATTTATATTTAGGATTTAAACTACTGAAAGAAGAACTATAAGATTCCTGAGTTATGACAAAATCATCAAATCAAAGAGCTAACAAATTCTTATGGCATAATATATGAGAATTAAAAATAAACTACCTACCATTTTTAGGCAATTCTTTGCGACCAATGAGATCCCAATTTGTACCTCCACAAAAGAGTAGAACTCCAGGAGTTTTAGAGCCCTCTAAGCGCTTGAAAAAAAAAAAAGATGTAGGCATTCGATAAATTATCCGATATATAAACATCTTAAAAACAGAAATCTCAGCTCAAAATAATTAAAAAATATATTACTAAATCAAATGGGAAAGCTTCTTAAATATATGAATTTACTAACAAAAATAAAATACATTCTCTTCATGCTTCTAAAAACTAAATATTCTAAATGGAAGATTTTAATATTTTTCCAGGAAGTTAAAAGATGAACAAGCCAGTAGTCAATACTGATATGAAAAAAAAATTAATTTTTAAAAGTAATTTTGAATAATTTTTTAATTGATGCATTTAACTACCATACTTTATTAACTTCAAAATATGTATGCTGATATTAAATGTTAGATTTAGAAGAGAACAGAATTTTATAAAATTTTAACACAATATTCCCAACTATTTAAAATTTCTATCAAAATTTTTAAAATGTAATAAATTTAATGAATATTAATCATAGACACCCATTTCAACATTGATTTCATTAGTAGTCGGCAAATTATTTCATAAGATGCAGAATTAAAGTCAAGGGCTATTAAAGAAGTTGATACTAAGAAATAAATATGCTACTATAATTCAACCAAATGAAAGAAAATTTAACATTGTATTTTTATTAGAAATCTCCAGCAAGCTGTAATCCATAGTTTCAAGTAATTTTGTATCTCTCAAGTGGATTTCAGCACTCTATGTAATGAGTAAGTTTATTTATTTATTTATTTGAAGTAGGTGTATAGAGGTGTCTACTACAAAATTTAAGCACCTTTGCATACCCTGTATGGACCCATGTATTTTCTAAGTTATGATGTTTTCTGCTTAATAATAATGCAGTTTTTATTCAAATATATATATATATATATATATATATATATATATATATATATATGCCTAATGTCTCCTTATTATAAAAGGGAAATCTTTCAAAATAAGTAAAAAAATGATAATGTAAACTGTCATAACTAAAAAAATAAATTTTTACAAGATTAAAATCGATTAAATTTTTGACATTTTTTAAAATTAACGAACTACCAGTCAATTTGGATGGATTCATAATGTCTAAAAAATATCTATACAGACACGAAAACATAGCATGAAGAAAAAATTTTAGAAGGCAGAGAACAAATTTTTTTCACACTTATATTAAAACAATAAAAAATTATAAGACGCAGTAAAAAAATTAATTTATTTTGTATTAAAATTGTTTCAAGAAACTTTTAATGTAATCTGTTTATTTTACCAACATTGATTCCCCCCCCCAATTTCAATGAACATCATATATGGATTCGATTGAATGTGGCAATAAATTTTCAAAAAAGCATTTAACAAAAAAATAGCTTCTACATTTTAACTGAAATATTCTAACATGATGAGACGAACCTAAAAATGGCTATAATTTTATCTTAACACTGAATCGAGCCTCCTCACTTATTGAGAATGCCGATGTTAGCTTTCAGTAATAATAAATATAAGATTAGAAAATTCTGAAAATTTCAAAAATTGAACAGAAACCATATATGTTAAACACATTATATAGATTACTGATTACATGCATCTCTATAACATAATAGAAAGGGATTAAATAATTGATTGCTCTAGAAGATGGGAACTATTCAAGAACACAAACATCTATGCAAATTATATATAAGAACAGCAATCAATCAATTACCAATTCTATCTAAGTTCAGAAAACTTAGTTTATCGATATCAGATAATGTTGCCAAAGTTCTATCAAAATGAATTTAAAATTCAAATACATATTATTTGATTCCCTTTTCAACATCTAAATTTTTTCAAATTCAAAAATTAGCAAATTCAAATTTATTTTTGTTTTAAAGGTTATATTCAAACCACTTTCTAGAGACGATTATGCCTCCTGTTAGAGCAACAAATAACCTTTGAGAGAAATTTTCTATTACAAGAAATTCGCAGTTTTCTCCCTATTAGTAACTTTTCTTAATTTCAAAGGAATTACAAGTTTTACTTTTCACAATTGGATAGTCGAATCCTGGAATCTGTTAAATATAAAATCCTAGTTGCACAATCAATATTTTTGAAGACAAAAATTAATATTGATTTTGGTAAATTGTACAACAACAAATTATAAAAAAAATTAAAATACAGAAAGCCCATTTTTGCAAAAAAGCAAGATGCATGTAAATAAATAAACTTATTACTGCAACAGTACATTTTTCAAGTTGCTGATATATTTTGTGAAATGAATGGACAGATTAAAAAAAAAAATGTTTGCATTATGCGAGCATCAAATGTATGTGCAAAAGAAATTTCAATACATTTTGAATTTTTTAAAATTATATATGCACAAGAGGGGCTCAGAATAAGCTTCAAAACCTCATGATTTATGGAGTATATTGCAGCAGATCAAGATTAGATACACATAATAGAGTAAAAAACTTGAAAGAAAGTAGCCTGACAAAATAAAGTTTCACTAATATCATCAAGGCCTATAATAGCTATGAGCTAATTTATCTTATTTTCCAAAAAAGAAAAAAAAGTTACTCATTAGTGATTTTTGCAGGATGATATAATTTAAAAACCCTTATTTTTACAATGTGAAATGCACAATTGGATATATAGAAATGGACACAATACTACACTACTTATTTACCAATATTTAAATTGAATGCTTTTCTTATATTTAAATACATCACATATGCTCTAATATTCTTGTTGTTAAAACACCTTCAAGAAGGAAGTTGTAAGGAAAAATGTTAATTTTCTTTTTGAGAAAGCTGATCAGGTATACAAAAAAAACACGTAAACTGCAATTTAACTCATGTTTATATCTTGACTTTCAGATTTTATTTCTGTATTTTGCTTGAACCCAAGCTAATTTAAAATTGTTCTTATATAGAAAAAAAGGCTAGCATGAAATTTAACAGTGGTAAAACAATTGTCTTTTTTCAAATGTTTACAACCAGAATTGCGCCAGACTTTTCGAACATATTTTTATACCTTATTCATAAAATAAGCTATTCAATTAAAAGATGAATAAAGATATTGTGAAAACCTATGAGAATCATCATTACACCCAACTCCTCCATCAGGCAAATCATGGCCTCTGTGGGATAAACTCAAACTCCATTCCTGTTAACAATCCATGAAGTATTAAATGCACACTTGCCATGCATAACTGAAATAAGCTCTTTACTGTCAAAAACACTAAAAATCAAGAAGTTAGAATATTTTTGAATCATAACAATTTCATACTATCATTTTGGGAAAAATTATTCCAGTATTTCACCATACAGTGAAATCTATTGTTGAAAAAATAGATCATTAAGCATTATCTAAATATACACTGACACTCCTGAATTTTCTTTGACCCCCCCCCCCTTTATACTCCTTCCTCCTCTAGATAAATCCATTAAGAAAATTTTTATGATTATTTTTTTTTATTTACCACACTGAAAGCTTAAAATGGGGAAGGGGAGAATATTATATTTATACTTCTAAATAACTTTTTAAAAAGCTCTTTCTCCCCAAATTAATTACTTAGGTGAATAAAAATGGCTTTCAAATTTAGCACTTTTCATGAGAAGAGTATACATGAATGATAAAAATGCTGCATATTTTCGACACTGTTTATTCAAAACAAAAGATGCTAAAAAACATGCATTATGTTGCAGGCATATGGACATTAATAACTTTATTTGAAAAAAAAAAAAAACTATGGTGAAAGAAGAGATGAGCATGAAAATATTCAGAACAATTATCAGCATAAAAATCTTACAGCTTATTTTACAAGTACTTAAAAAATTATAATTCAATTAATATTATTCTTTTTTTTAACAGTACATTTAATAAAATAAAACTTGCGTTTAGCTTGCAACTGGAAAAATAAATGCTGAATAAAGCAAATAAACTATTTTTAAAAAATGCAAATTTAAGTAAATTACTTCATAGAATTGTTTTTAAATTGCCATACGGTAATGATTTTGTAGACCTGCGACGTGTGGGCCAGTAGCCGAGCGATATACCGTTCGAGCAAAAGGGACCCTTCAGCTCGAAGGATATAATTTAGCTTATAAGGCTGACGCTACAATTTAATCAAATATTGATGATTTCTTTTACCAAATTGTTTACTTAAAGTATTTTTTTTATTTAAAGTAGTAATAACTTTTATATGCAACATTAAACCTTAATGGAACATAGCAAACTATCATAATCAACAATTACTTTTCGTATGAAGTTAAATAATTTCTCTTAGTTATTAGACTAATATTCAAGCTACGTTAAGCATACTTAAATTTTATGGATTTATCTTATTTTAAACAAAAATGAAACACAGCAAGCGCATATTACCAGGTGAATTAAGATACATTTAAAATATTTGTTCAATTTTTCTTTACAATCCTAAACCTAACCACAATTATTTCAGAAAAAAAATTAGCAAATTGCATCTTTTTCCATAAATTATTGTGTGGTGCATCCAAGAAACAGCCATTAAAATCATAATGTATACAACATACAATGTGTATATACTTAAAATAATTTATTAGAAAATATGCACATAAATAAAATAAAAAAACTCTTCCCTAATGTTGAATAAAATTTTAGTATTATACTTTATATTCTTCAGAGTTAGGAATTTCCCTTTTAATTAAAAAAAATTAAAGAAAAATTTATAATAATCCTTGAAATAGCAAGTTTAAGTATGATTAATAAGCACATACAGCAACTGTTAAAGATGATGCCAAAATATGATGAAATATTTCAATACATAGACATGAGCTCTATACCAATCATGTGCAAAAAAACATTACAATATATTAGGAGGTAATAACATTTCTTAGGATCCTTCACTTTGAACCTACTATGCATGAGAATGCTGACAATCATATCAAATGGACAAAATAATGAAGCTGATTCTTTGAGAGAACAGATTTCTTTAATATTCACATCACTCAAAATCAAACATGTAAAAAGGCACTTAACTTTTATCCCCCCTTTTTTTTATTCTAATAATTTTTTTTTCTTGTATTAAAGTTTGCTTTTGATCAAAACATAGTTGTGATTAAAATGCTAGCTGTTATAAATATTACTCAAAATACTTGGATTTCTTTAATGTAAGCATTCAACATTTCAACTCCATATTTCATTCAGAAGGCTGGTAATTTAGACATCTACAGAATGGCTGAAATGCCACATGCTTATTTCCTACCCCTTTTTAAAATAGAGTAATAAAACAGTACAGAGCAATCTTATCTTTTTGACAACAGATGCTTTCCCTCCCACTGTTGACTGATGTCTCCAGAAAATGTTTGAAAGAAGATACTTTATTCACACTATGCTTTCTGATTACTAACTACTAAAATACATTGATATAATAAAAATAATTAAAGAATTTTTTTTGCGGTGTTTAAATTTTGTATTTAGTAACAATTCCGGGCTTGCAAAATATGCATTTGAAAGGGGAAGGAGATGTTGGTAATATTTAGCAGATACTTACAATATTTATAAAATGCTAGCTAGCAAGAATATTTTGTCCAGGTAGAAATTCTCTGTCCTTAAGTTGTATATTGTATAATTCTGTCATTGTAAATTCTGAACGTTTTTATGTATCGATATATCAATTATCTTATATTTATTAATATATCAATAAGATAAAGTACTAATCAAGTTTTCAATTTTATTCTCTTTAGCTATAAATCAATCAATCTAAACAATGGTTTTCTAAATTTGATTATATTTAAATAAATTTTAAAAATGAATATCTGTTATAAAATCATTGTATAAAAATTATTACAATGAATTATCTGGATTTCCTTATTCATAAAATAAAAAGAGAGAGAGAGAACCATTGAACAATACATTTTATGAAGCAGAAATGATTTATTTTAATGATCATTCTAGAACTACTTTAAAGTGATGTTCAATATTGAATATATCTTTCATTAATTAACAAGTTGTTCATATATACAACAATAAAAAGTGAAACTTCAAGAAAATTTTGAGGTGAAATTATAGTATATAATTTGTATATGATCCTTCATTAGTCAACAACAGCTTGGATGTCAGAAACATGGCAACACAAGAACCTCTACAATGTAAGCAAACATTTAATTGCAAGAATAAAGGGAAGAGAACAAGAGAGAGAAAAATGCTTATTTTCCTTGCTCATTACTTTCAACTATTTTAGACTTAAAAAGAACTACATTCCAAAAAGTGAGGGAATTCACGAGGTTATGTTGAAAACACTTTTTGGATCCAATTTATAGGGCTCATCCCTATATAGGAAAGAAATAAACACTTAAACAATCAACTTCCATTACGTGTAGGCAATCTCGCAGATTACTTACATATATTCTGCCTTAATTCTTAAAATCAGTCAATGATCTTTTTTTCTTCCTTTTTCAACTATTTCACTTATTTTTAAAAAGTACAGATTAAACAACTTTTACCAGGATATACCTATAACAAAGGTTAAGAGAAAGTGACAGTTATTTTATCAGATCACTAGTTTGATTTTTTTTTTCTATTTCATTGATTTTTTTAATGTATTTGAAATTATTTTCCATTTCATTTTTTTCAAACAAAATGTTTTATCTGGGAGAGAACTCTTTATAGAATTTATGAATAGTTATTTAAAATCTGTAGATGTTTAAAGAGGTATTTTTAGTCTCGTTTTTGACACAGATTTTTAAAAAATACAAGACAAAAACCAAACAAACAAAGCCAAAAACTTTCTAGTTATTTTATTAAAGGTCATTAAAATATTTTTAAAATATTTATATAACTAATTAATCAACTACTTTCAAAGAAAAGATAGCATATTTTTTATTCAAACGCTGAACCTCCAGAATAGTCAGATTATATACACTGTAGCTATAAAAGTGAAATGTAATCAAGCTTTTCTTTGCAAACTGGTTAATAATATAAAAATAACAAACAGGTTGAAACTAAATATTAATTTGTCATTTTCCATCACATAGAAATTGAAAAATAATTACAAAAAATGACTCTCATTTAAATAAGCATTGTTGAAAGGCATGTCAAAACTGCTAATTCCAAAAAAGGGTGGGGTTAATGAGAGAAAAAAGAATAAAATTTACCCAATTTATCCATGATCCTATTTATCTTAAAATTATATTACATATAATAATATAAAAAACAAAAGATAGCTAAAACACATTGAAGATTAACATAAAAGGAAATTCTTTACATACCTAAAAAAATTATATATAATCTAATAAGAAGGCATGAGAAAGAATCCTGGCTACAAGAAAGTGGGAATACCAAAAGAGTGGTGTTCAATGTTCTGACAAATAGCTTTATAGAATCGGCAGAGACACAGATTAAACATTTTTTTTAAAAAATTGTTCACTAAAGTAGCATTTTGATATTTGGGGTCTGAGGAATTTTTATGCGAAAAAGTGTTTGAGAGAGATGAATTATATGGTTAAAAAATAACTGAGTATGGACTATTTGAACAAAATGACCAAAATTCCTAAAAGAAAATATTAATTTCAATACTTATTTCAAACATCTTTCAAAAACCTAAACGAATTTTTATGATAAAATGCTTGAAAAAAATATCTTTGGTCCAACAACAACAAAAAAAAAAAAAGCTAATATTATAACACTACACATTTGACATTCTGAGTCAAATGTGACACTAGAATGGGAGCTGCACAGGGTTTCAAAGAAACACTGGTTTTGGATGATGCTAACCAACAAAAACGGGCATTAATATTCCCCAATGTTTTTGACTTTTGTTAACCCGGCAAAAGCTAAGAATTTATTCAGGAGCATAAGCCGGAAAACAAGCATCCTTCCTCTCTCTATTCTCCAACACACATGCCTCATTATAAACAAAGAATAATTCGAGGTGGAGAATGACAAAGTATTCCTTACTAGCACAAGATATTATAAAATATCCCAACAATATTGTTCAATATTCTGAATGCCGATCAATATCGCAATAATACTGTAACAATATTGTTTGGTATTTTGAGCTAAAAGGACTGATTTTCAATGTTATCAAAGAAATATCTAGCTGAGAATAGATTCTCCGTCACTCCTTTAAATAATGAAACTATGATAGGAAAAAGAAAACTATGATAGGAAAAGATTCCGTAAACTAAATATTTGTCACAAAATATATCTCATGGAGCGTCTCCGGAATTTTTCGACTGATTAATCGCTGTATCAGTTTATTTACATCTCGCATCGTTAAATTTTCCCGCTTAAATGGGATTTATATTCCGCAAATTGTATAGCAGCAAGCACTTGTCCAGTCAAGTATTTGCTACTACACGTGAACTGAAACAGGCTTGCGAACCTAACAACTGTTAGCCGTCGCACGACTCTAGAATTTACACCCAACCAGGTATAATCCATCCAGTACGACCACGCATGCGCATAAACTGAACTCGTCGTGACAAAAACTAGTTATCCGCTCTTTCAGCGCATGCGCGATTTCCAGAGATCTTATAACTGGCTGAATGTAAACCCAACAAAGATTACAATACTTGCGCACTGAGATATGCGCAGTATTGTTCATCGCGCAGATATATTTGTTTTGCGATGTTTGCCGGAAATTTTCAATACAGTTAATCGTGGGTAGGTTTATGACGCGCCAATAATAATAATAAGAGATTGGAACAAACATCTTTTGCATTTGGGATTAGTAGAAAAGAGTTAAGAACGCTCAAAACTCGTAATGGTTTTGCATAAAATACAGCCAAAGGATGATTCACATAGGATAGTATGTTCAAATAAATTTTGGAACGCTCCATTTTTTACATTGAAATCGCTATTTATTATATATATAATGTTTGAATCAAAAACTCAATTACAGTTTGTTTTTTCCCATATATATATATATATATATATATATATATATATATATATATATATATAGCCATTCTTCTCTCTCACAATTCAGAGGAAAAGCAGAGGAAAAAACCTACCTTAAAACTTCATCTATCTTTTTTAAAAAATTACACCAAAATATCATTTTTTTAACTGACACAAATTTAAATCAAGTTAAAATAAAAATGCCAGAATGCTAAATTAAAACACAAATAAGAACACAACCTAAAACATCAAAAAATTTGTAACTGAAACAATGAAAAGATCTAGTAAAATTTATAAATTATGTTTTAGACTCGATTAGGATTAAACAACTAATAAAATTACAGAAAAACCTGAGGAAAATTGATGAAACTTGAAGAATGAATTTTTAAAAACCATCTAAGGTGATTCAATGGCAACTACTCTAGATCCATAGTCTATAATTACAGAATAGAGAAAATGATGAAAAAGTTCTGCACTTTTTCCCATGGTCTAATTTATAAGAAAACTTCTAAAAATTTATATGCAGACATGCATAGTTCATTAAAGGAAACGTATTTACTGAAATATATTTTGCTAAGAATGTTCTTAAAATTTTAATTTTTTAAAAAAACATACAGATAACTATTTCAAGCAAATATTTTTTTAAAAAAGAGGGGAGGAGAACTGAAATGCTTTAATTTATTTCTGTTACTACAAAATTTGACTGTCAATATTATATATATATTTTTTTTATATATATAGGTCATTCTTATGAACAAGACTGCTCCTAGGTTACAAAATCAAATTTTTAAAAAAATGAAGTTAGAAGCATGAAGGTATGTTTTGAAAAAATTCCTTTATAATTAATATAAGAGTATATTATAAAACAATTGAATCTCCAAGAAATACATACAAATACCAGAGAAAATAAAATTTTAAAAATATTAATAAAAAATGAGCAAGAAAAAGATTTACAGACTACAGATTCTTTAATAACTTATGTGCCATATGGTCAAATAATATAATTATAGTTATCACAGCATTCCTTCAAATTATTTGTTTCAAGAAATTTTTAGGACTGAACAAAATCTTCAATATAATTATCTAACCTCGGTGTCCTTTAGCAATTTCACAAATGAATTTATATTTTTCTAGATATTATTTCATAGTGGGAAAAAAATTCTGATTAATATCTTAATTCAAGATAAACTAAAGAAAAATTCAATTTGAAAATGATTATTAAATCCAAATCAAAGGAATACAAGTATCCTTTCAAAATTGTGCACCAAAATAGCTAAAAATTTACTTTCTTCTGTAGTAATATGCTAGAAATTACATTGAAATAAAGCAAAATGCTAAAACTTTTACATAGTAATTGAGGTACCCAATTATATTTTAATCTCATGGCTTTTAGAGGTTAGAAAAATTAGCCTTTAAAATAAATCAAACTTTTTTTTATTTAATTCAATATCTGAAATCTTAAAGAATACTTTATGTATGGATATTTAAGAAATACAAACACTAATTAGCTACTTTAGAAATGAACATACAAAAAGATGCTTCTGCTACTCAAGTTAAAAGCCAAAAATACTTACAATTCCTTTAACTACATGCAAACTGTCTTTTAGGAGAAATCAACTCTTTCTGTTTCTACTCTCCCATTACATTTTACTTTACATATCTCAAAGATCATTATACAAAACAGAATAAAGTAAAAGCAGGAACTATTTCTGGGTAAAAACCAGTTTTAAAAGTAAAAAGTAAAAAATTGAATTTGTACACTGGGTTTGTTTTTTTACCTGTTTTCTAGATAACAAAAATTATTTATGTACAGAAAAGAGAATCTTTTTGCAAATATTTTTACAAAGATCCTATATTTTTAATATTTGTTCAGTAAAGTTCAGGATAATTTAGCCCTGAATTCAATAGATTCCATTTTGGGGCAAAAATAATAATAATAATGTCTAGGGCTATTCTGGGAAATCAGATGATGTTTCAATTTAAATGGCCTAATTATACACAGATTTTCTCACATACGATGGTATTGACTTATGGGATACCATCACTTGTTGAACTGCAAATCTGAATAAAATCAATGCTGAATACAGATAAATGTGTGGAAACTACTCTTAAATAGAAATAAAATTATTTCTATTTATCACCAGAGATCTATGGACAATTCTTTTTCGTAGAACTGGGATTTTAAACAATAAAAAGTGTGTTTTTTTTAAAAATAATATAAGAACACACATATAAGCTTAATTCCACTCACTGATAAGTTACATTCAATTCTCCCAAAATTAAAAGAATTTGATTAAAAACAATCAAACTTCTTCTAAACTTTTTTCAAAAATTTTTCAGTTCTTTTTAATGCAAAAAGACATTAAGAAACATATATTCACATGACTATTATATATTAGAAGCCCAAGACATATCAGAAAGATATCATAAGTAGTTCAATGGTTTTTTTATACTACCTGTCATTTTTTCTGAATTAATAACACTAATTTTAAATACATTGGAAAATCAATATTCATTTTTGATTAATATTTATGATCTTTTTAATATTTATTATGATTATAAAATGTTTTTATAATAGGCAAGAGGATGAGGGGAGAGAAACAATTAGATTAGATTTTCATCGGCAATATTTAACGTCCATGAGTCAAAAGAATATATTAAAAGCATAACAATACTATTATCTGATATGATATTGAAAGAAAAAAAAAACAGAGTTGGTGACAAATTTTTAACCAGAGCTTTCCTAAGAAAATTTTTAAAGGGCATGAAAGGTAGCAGGTGACATATTTGTGCATATAAATATAAATTTTTGCATTTTCTATAATAAATATAAGGTTACTCAAGTAGAAGAAATAATTTTATAAACAGTTAATTTTAATTTGAAACAACTGTGTAAATATGAATCAAGAAAATGATTTATAAATCAAACACTAATACATTCATTCTGTAAAAGCCAGGAGCTATAAAACATGATTCCTAATCAGAATAAATAAAATAGAAATGGAACAATGAAATAAATATCACTAATGAAAAAGTTTATTTACTTGCCTTTACAATAAAATTTTTATCGTTATTGCATTTCTCATATAACCTGCTTCTGTGAATAAATCCTATGCTTGCAATCAAATTGCTTTATGTTTTTGATTTGAAAGAATTCTATATTATAGTTTCAGTATAAGATACTCTCCCAGATATCACAGACAAAATAATAATTTTGTTATAATAAGTCATTCTATATGTTTCAAGAGATGATGCAAAGACTAATTTCATACCTTAATAATCAGAAACTTAAACAAAAACAATACTCTATAATATACTTTTATTTTTTTAATAAAAACATTTGAATTTTAAATATAATTTCTAAAACAAATAAACCACTTTAAAAAAATTTATGAATATCATGTAACTGAAGCATTTTGTTTTGAAGTTGATCCATTTATAAAATAATTTTTCTTTGCAAATATTATGTATATATATATATATATATATATATAATAAGGAACTGCTGTATTATTAGATCTTTATAAGAAATGTAACATAGTTAGGTATAAGCTACCTTTATCGAAATTTGAAGACTAAACATATGGTTAGAACCTAGAATAGACACAATTACATAAAACTATCAAATATACGATAGAAAATTCTGGAGATTCGAACAATTAAAATAATTTTCATTAGGTTTACAATTTATTAATGTAGCTAAATGCATACTTTTTTCTTTGTGTCACTAAAGTCAATCCTATATAAATTTACAGGTTTTTTTTTAAAATAAAAAATGTATATATGAACACAATTTTTTTAATCATAATAAATAAAAGGGCTTCAAATACTGTTAACTATTTTTCTTTCTTTTTTTTTAAAAAAAAACCCCTGCTCTATATAAGCAAAAATCCGGATAGTTAACTTTCTTAAAATATAGCATTAAATTTTTAAAAACATTTTAACCACACCGAATAAATTTCCGATTCTGTTAATTTAACAAATAATTTAATTGAGAAATGACTGTATACCGGCATATCTTTTCTAATCAACAGTTTTATTTTAAAAGGCACAACATTTATTTTATTTCTAGTAATACAATTAAAATCCAGAAAATAATCATCCACAATTCCGAACCAACAAATTTACGGCGAGTTATAATTTATTTACTTTATAGATGTTATTTATAAATGCATAATTTATTAATTAAATGAACTAAAAAATCATCATAAGTCAAATGAGTAAAATGTGTTCAGAAAATTGAAGTTAAAAAAATTAAAAATTCTATTTAAAATTTAATGCTTGAATAATACTCATTCAAGCTCATCTTACCTACCAAGTAATTAATTTCGACTAAGCATTTAATTATTTAACTGTTATTTAATAAATAATGCAAAGCTTCATTGTTTAGAAAACCCTTTGCAAATTAAACTAGTATCTTACAGTAAACACAAGCACGTGGTGACTTACAATATGTTTCTTTTCACGTTGGTCAGACAATTGATTAACAGCATCATTGGTTTGTTGTTCATCAGAAACTTTCTCGCTAGTACCAGGCTGTTCCGATGAACCGCCATTGTCTGATTTTTGTTGATCCGTTGAATTCCCACATTCACTGCTTCCGGAATTGGACGCATTAATATCTGCGGTTTCACTTTCATTAATTTTATTTTGAAATGATTCTTTTATATCAGAATTATCCTCTTCGTCTTCTTTGCGTTTCTTAGGATTCATTATTTTTTTGCGAACAGCCCGAACCAAACGGCAACAAAAATGGTGAGCTAAATTGTCAATCAATACGGTAAACAGCTACACAACAAGCAATGCACATTTAACGCTGTCTTGAAAACTATGAAGGATTGATGTAAATGCCGCCAATTGCAAAGAACTCTCGTAGAAAACGGGAAGACGCGCAAAAAAAGAGGTAGAGGCGGGAGGAGGGGGTAATTTAGATGGAGGGGGGGGGAGAAAACGAGGCAATATACTACTTTTATTCCGAGGAAGATAGAATGACCGATCAATATTTAAAATATAAACAGAGAAATTAGCGATTAGAAAGCTATTTAGAAGAATTATTGGTGATGAGAATCAACAGTTGATAACGAATTTGTTCAAAATTATTGACTCATTGCTCTGTGCATCAGAACAGAAAAGTACCCCTTGACAAATTCTGCCGCTTTCATGGCAGAATGATTAAGAAGAGGTTTGACAAGGTGGCAAGTTTTGCTTGAATTTCAATTGCGAATATGTTGATTTAGAGAAAAACTCATTAAAAGGCATACATTTTCCGGTATGAAAGTTCCTTAAGATACATTGCTTTCAAGAGGAAGGATTTCATAATTTTTTTTTCTGGTGGAGTCTCAACTGACATGACACTAAAGTTGAGAAGAAATCCTTTTGACAATGCTTTGAAATCATTCTGTGAAAAAATATTTATAGATATGATCATTATCTTTCCTTCTCTTATTCGACACTTGCAGCAGAGAATCCAACTTTAAGTGAAAATAATCATTTTCAGGGCTAGTCCTAGGGGATTGCACATTTTATGACGGTATAAAATTTTGAATTTCGAAGAGTTATGTGTCACATTCTAATTTTGTAAAAGAAAAATATTTTTTATTTTCATTTGAATATATATAAGTTTGAGTATTAAACAGCGATTTGCGTACGTTTAACGCCCACCAATGCAAGAAAATTTTGGGTGCTTATAGTCAAATTGCATTTGCAGATGGCTAATCGAGATTACACAGTTCCAATCTTAGTTGAAAGAGCAGTTATTTCTTTTAAAGCTACCAACACACAACCAAATTTTCCTCAAGTCGTCAAAAGTGAGTAATTTTCCATGAAATACAACCTCGAATGTAACAAGCAGATATACAGTTTTCAACCAGACAATCCTAAAACAAAACATTCTCTATAGGCATTTTTTATTGCGTTATAGGCGACTTTCTATTACTTTTATTTTTACAATACTTTCATTCCATTGCTGGAATTGATTTACATATTTTGCTGTTGCAATTTTAAATTAGGTCTTCTGTTCATCAGTAACTTTTAAAGTATTTAAAAATTTGTACAATCTTAGCTAGATTTCTGGATTGGAAATTTTTTTTAAATGTTATACAAAAAAAGGGGGATTTAAGTAATTAGCATTTAACTTTCTTTCTTAGGAGAAAAATATTATAAGATGCATTAATGGACATTTCATTTTTTTCCCCTCACTATTGTCAATAAACTGATAACTAAGTGCAAAACATAATTCTAAAGCTCAACAGAATTGTAAATTAAGAGATGCTTTCTTAGCTATATGAAGTAAATAATAAAATAGAATATGATAAACTATTATGCTAAGAAAAAAATGTTTCATTTGCTGTTAATGATTCATTTAAAATAAATTGATTACTATGAGACAACGAAGAATATAAAGTTTTGTTTGTGAAAGAATATTTTTCCGGAATATTTTAATTACATGGAATCTTTTAATATTACATTTTGTACTTATTGCAAGTGAGTAATATTAAGTAGAGTAAAGCAGACAACAGCCTGAAGACTTCAATGCCTTTTTTTTCTTCTTTTTTTTCCTTTTTTTCTTTTCCTTTCTTTTCTTTCTTTCTTTTTTTTGTAGCATTTTGAAAGTCATTTTATTTGACGTCTTCGTTCACCTACTCACCAAAAAGTAATTCTTAACTAAAAGGTTTTTTTTATGTTAACATTTCAAATTCACTTCGTTAAACTATTTATATAGAGGATAAATTAAGGTTAACAAAATATAGCTAGTTTTGAAAGTTAGGGATGGAAAAAGATACGTGAGGGAAAAGATTTTTTCCTACGGGCTTATTAGGCCAATCAGTACAATGCAATAAATAACCAAATGTTATAAATTATTACTTTGTTACATGAAATTTGTTTCAACATCCAGCAAGTCCACTGTTCTCTAGACTTCGCTTCTATCCGGGCCGGCCTTGACATTTTTTGTTTGAATTGTAATTGAATGAGGCTTGAAGCATTTTCACAGATCGTTGCCTTTGGTTTCTGAACGAATATAATATATGTACTATTTATTATTATTGATATATTAATATATTAATGTCTTGTTGAAACCTAAAATTTAAGTTCCTGAGGTGTATCAGAAATTCTCAAGATATTTGCAGGCACGAAAGGCAAAGTATATGCCTGAATGTGCCAGTTTTTCTTGGTCTTTTCCCTTTCGACTAGGCATTTGGTAATTATTCAAGGCAATGGTTAATAAAATACATAAAAGAGACACGTGACGGCTCGAAGATATTTAACATGAGCTGCCTTTGCGTGTTAAATTTTATTTTTTGATGAAGAGTTTCGAGGGAAAACATGTTATTTGGAATAGTCAACAATAATTCATGATTAATTACAATAAAAGCTCGAGCTTCTTTATTCTTATACTGCCTCTCTTATACTTTCTTCCCCATTGAGAGTTGTTACCCAAATAAATTGTTTATAAAGTTAACAAAACCTGCTGACTTTTTTCCTATATTTCTTTTGTTCTACTCTTCAGAGCATGGCGTTCAAGTCAAGGTTGGTTCAATTATATAAACATTTCGTTTTGACGTAACACGAAAGTTATTTTGGGACGGACCTATTAATTTCAAAACATAATCAGGTCAGGTAGTACGATATCTAACTTGGTATCTCTTCTTTCAAATTTCACATTGTATCAGTAGGGAAATATTTAACCTACAACGTCAGATTAAGCGTGCAGCAGGCTCACAAACACGGTGGATCTATAGTGAAATCTGATCTCGAGTCTGGAACTCTCCAGCCTTGAAATAGAATATTTATAACTATGTCACTGCAGTCCATTTGAGGTTACGGATAAGGAAGGTTAGATATGTGAACAGATTGAGAAATAACTGCTTGCTAACTCTGAATTGTTCACAATTTGGAACTTGTGAAATGATATTTTATTTAGAGTCTTGGTAATCTCTACTTTCAGGACATAATTTTCAAAATCTGATTAACGAGTTAAAATTTATTATGGTAATAAGTTGATGATTTATGTCTGATCTAAGAATCGTGAAAATTTTAATCTGACTTCTTGCTTCAAAATACATTAAATGTACTTGCCGGTTTTCACAAATTATTAGTATTTTTATATAAATTAAAATTGGATATATAATGTTAAACTACTTTTTGTGAAAACTGGAAAAATAACGATAATAAATCACTATCCACCTCAGAGATCTAAAGAAAATGAAGAATTCGAGGTATATGTTTCTTTGAAGATGATTTTAGAAGATCAATAGTTATGTTTCTAGATCAATAGGTCAATCAAAAGATCAATAGGTGTATGTTTCTTTGAAGATGATTTTAAAAGATCAATAGTTGACTTGTATTTTAAATACTTTTATAAGTACATGAATAGGCGTGTAAAGTATAGGTATCTAGTCTTTTTATTTTCTCAAGGAGGTTTTTGAGAGAATTTTGAAGAATTGGCGGGCATGAAGCAGGGAATTCTTTCTAGGGTGCAACAAAAATGTCTTAGCTGAATGACTAATTTTGGGTTACTCCTTTGCTTTTCAGAAGGATCGTTGACCGGTAATCCACGTTGTTAATCGAGGGAAGGTAGGATTAGCCAATAAAAAGTGGTCGTTCTCAGCCAAGGGAAATGCTAAGACGGGAAATAAAATTTCCTTGGAGAAGGGGAACGATACCTGGCAGTTAAGAATGAGTTGAGGGATCCTGAGAATCTGAGGAAAATAGGAACGGACTGTGGAGAGTTCCTCAATAACTCTTAAGAAGGCGATCCTAATAAGCATAAGAAAGTTGTTACGGACTATAGTTATCGCAAACTAGGAGAAGACAATAGCAGATTGTCTGGCAATTTAATGCGTTTTAGTTATTTCCAAAGTATTACTTGCTTTTATTTTGTAACCAGGGTACTCAGTACTCATACTGGAAGCATCTTGCAACGAATAAAAATAATTTTTTCAATATTTAGCTATATGTTCTAATTCTCACAATCCTAGTCGTAGTTTTGGTTCTATAATTATTGCAGTGAAATTGTTTATGATTAATTTTGTAAATAAGGTGATTATTTATTCGGTATCACCTTCTTTAGTTTAATGTTTGTGATCTCGTTGTAGTTTAATTGGAGAATCGGAATTTGGAGGCGGTGACTCGTAACATTCATATATGAAAAAGATCTAAAAGGGTTACCTAATTTTCGGAACTGTATTATGCCTTCATAAGCACAAAAAGATTGTTTAATAGAAACAATAATTATATGAAATCATAGAAAATTGCGCGGCACAATTCAAAGCCTTGTACAAACCAGAATCAGAATAACGTACATTAGTGCTTAGATTAAAAGCACAAAATTGTAATTTTATAAAAGGATATATCTTTCTATGATACTATCAACTGGAATTGGAGAAATAAACAAGGGTTAAATGTTTACCCGATATTCATGTGTGACTTGGAACAGTCAAATCACGATATGGTTATCTTTCAGTGTGTGTGGAGCAACCAATACAAAAAAAAAATATTTGAATCATGCAATAAGCTCTCATACTTTTGAAGAGGTTGTTGATCGCAGTAGTGATAATACATTACATCGTTTTAAAAGTTAATTTTTTAAAAATATTTATAGGATTTCGGAAGTTGGGATAACATAGGGGGCATGGCAGTATTTTTTAACTTATCTCAACAGCAGATTTCGGTATTCTTTTTACCCTAGGTTAGATATATAATCCCCCACACCTCATCGTTTAAAAAATGATTACTTTTATTTCACATTTCAACAAATTTCTAATTTAATAGACATGTTAGCGATTTATTTTTGTAAATTTTTGAAAAGATATGTTTTTTTTAAAAAAATTAATATGTATATCATGAGAAAATTATTAAAATAACAGAATTTTTGAAAAATTAACCATGATTATTAGGTAACTATAAGATTTACTCGTCTAGTCGGATTTTTATTATGTTAACGATACTTCAGATCTGACTTTAACTATCAAAAACTCTGGCGCATATTGGTAAAGTATATTTAAGAAATCAACGATTATTTGCGTGCATTTTAGATGTAAATACCTGATAACATAAACAGCTTTGCTTCCTTCCAAAGTGATTTTCTGTATTCTTAATATTCAGAAACATTAAAAAGTAACCACTAAAATGAAATTGAAGCAAACAGTAATTCACTAACAGAAAAAAAAATACCGCACCAATGAGTACAAAAAAAAAATACTGAAAAAAAATATTAGCAATAAATAAGTTTCAATTCTGTCTGTGAAGGGAGAATATAATGAATCAAAATAAATATAAACTAATAAAAATTGTATGCTTAATAACTTCAGCTTGTTATACTTTGCTATTTAGTCATATCTAGGTTTATTCAACCGCCGATAAATCAGTCAATTTCAACATATTTTAAAAAAAATCATGCTTTAGTTGCTAGACACCAAACAAAAGTTGGGATTTAACATTCAATAATAAAGTAAACCAAAAGGATATGAATATAGTTAGCTCTGTACAGTGTTACAGACTGCTGTAGACGATTATGTTGTCACACAGATGTAAAGAGCTACGAGGTTAGTTTAAACAAACAATGAAATTTATTAGAATGAAGCAATCCACAGCAGCACGAGACAAAGAACATATCCACCACTGCTGGGACTCAGTTTTTATGCACTTACATAATGTTCGTGAATAATCCAATTTGAATATTTAGGAAAGATCTACAGCCTTCCAAATCCTAGATAAACAACAGATAACATTTTAAATAAAAGAATTTTGGTAAAACTTAGTGGTTGGTATTCGAATAATGGAACAACCAATTTAAAAAAAAAAACAAGATGCTCTGCCAATTGGGACATGGGGATTGCTAATCATTCTTATTTGTGTGGCGTAGATATCCTCTTAAAAAGCCAACGCCTCTCTATAAGTAAGATTGATAGCTTTTCTATGAGACGTGCCATGGGTTCTTTGTATGAATCTTTCTTTTCGGAAGAAACAATATCTTGGTTTTGTTCACCTACAGTTTCAATTTGCTGGAAGAACTATGGTGTAGTTTCATGTGCAATAAATGAACATATCTTAGTTTTCTTCCTCGGGGGGTAGGATCAAAATCTTGCACCTCATAGATCACATCTCAAAACCAATGTAACACTTGATATGGTTAAAAATACTTTTTAAAGAATTTCTTGGATAAACCGACTCTTCGGACTAGGGTATGAATCTATGCGAGATCCCCAGGAGCATAAGATATCATTCGGTGTTCAGAGACGGTCTTGATTTTGAGCTTTTAGGATTTGCATTCTGGCTAGCTGCCTTGATTCTTCTGCTCAGGTAATAATAATAGCCCTGTAGTTGTCATTAAAATAATGAAGACAGAATGATGACATGTTATCCAGCGTCGTTTCTTATCACAATCATGAAAAAATAGAAAGGCGTTAAACCTGTCGTCTCCTGTTTAGAGGTATTATAAGTGAATTTAACAAAGTGTAGAATTTGGTCTCAGTTTTTCTGATCAGTATCAACATAAATGGACAACATGTCAACCAGAGTTTTATTAAATCGCTCCCTTAATCCATTTGTTTGCGGATAATAATTTGTCGTCTTGAGATGATCGATATTTAAAAAATCGATAAGAGTGGATCTGTGATAATTATTCGAGGAGCTGCATACCTCTGAATAATTTTTTCGAGCAGAAACTTCACTACTTCTTCAGCTTTAGCAGTTGGTAAAAATTTAGTTATTGCATATCGTTTCAAGTAAACTATGCATACAAGAACTTACTTGTTTTCAAGAGAATATTTTAGAAATTTCGTTAGAATGTCAATGCGATGGAAAGGTGCTATAATTGGAGTGATAGAAACCAAGCGTCCAGGTGGCCGTCGACGAACGATTCTTTTTTGGCATTCTCGGCAATGAAGGATATATATAACGATATTTTGGTGAAAATAAAATATTTTTCGAGTTCTGTCAAAAGTTTTTGAAAAACCAAAATGTTCTGCTGTGGGAGTTTCATGAAAGTATTCGAGTATATCTGCTCGTAGATTTTTGATATGATTATTGGTGTCCATTGGATTATTATATTTATCAGTAAAAATAGAGATATTTTCTTACCTCTCTAGCTTTCAACATGAAATGTCTTATGCACAAGGACTAAGAGAAAAAAGCACCACAGTTTCTTCTTTAATATCTTTAATTTTTTAGCATTCATAAATGTCTTTCGAATAGAGATTTTCGTTTCTACTGTTTACCGAATTATTTTATATTGTATTTTTTAACTATATTCTCATCTACTTTGTAATGATAACAAGGATAGTAATCCCAGAATTCCTGTGGCTTTTCTATATACATAATTTATTTCTGCATAATATTGCTCCAGATAATTTTTCTATAGTGTTTAAAGTAAATTTGTTCTATAATAATTCAAAGTATGAAAATTTTGTACAGATTTATTTTTCTCTGTAAATTATCTGGTATTTAAAAAAAATGCCTTGTCCATCAAACGTTCATTTACCAGAATGATTTAGGATACGGGGATATGAAAAGGAGTTCTGTTTTGTATCCTAAAAAAAAAAGGAATTTGATGTTGATTAATGATAGTTTTAGTATTTTCTACGTCATTCCGAAATCCCTGAAAATGTCATGATAAGAAATTTTTAGCCATTAAAGATTACTTTTGTGGTGGAGAGAGAACATTAACATAGTCACTTGTAATCATGACATAGCATTCAGAATCAAGCATTGTACAGTAGAACAGGTCGGCATTATGATGCTAGTGGCAATGGCCTCAGTTTAAAATTGCTAATCCATTTTTGGGACTGTTTTCTTAATACTTTTTTCAAAGTGAGTGAATACATCATTTTTACTTTTAGTGCCTTAGAGAAAAACTAATTTTTAACTTTTGAAATAAAGCATTTTGTTCAATTTTAATAATTTTTGTTTCCTTTTTATTAATACAACACAAGCATATGCTTATATATAAAGGATGACCATATATACGCACAATTAAAAGTTACTTAAAGTAAACAAATTTAATAATTAAGTTTTTAAGGTTGAACTTTACTTTATATATAGTATATTGACAGGGTTTTGAAGAACTACAGATAAAATAACATGTTTAGTGTGAAAAAAATGTATTATTCTCTTTTATATGTAACTCTATGATCGAAATTATATTTTGATTTTTTAAACATCATAGCTTTTCTGCCTTATTAATCCGAAGTTTTGTTCAAAAACCACTCCATAATTATTTATGGAAAAGTGTGAAAATCTTTCATATTAAAACGCTCAATTTTTCCAGTTTCATACAGGATAACTGAAATAGTGAATATTCAATTTCATGCTTGCTCTGATGTTGGCACTTCTACAAGTATGTTACCAAGATACATTTATTGGAATTTTTACATTCTCTACCATGTCAGCACAGGTTTTATCAATCAATATAAAGACAGATCTTTTAAACTAATGACTTTACTTTTGATGATAACATTATGTTACAGAATCGAGAAAATGATTCTTTATCAATTGTGTATATTTAACTTTTTTAGGATGGAAGTATTCTCACCCTGTTAGAGGGAAGTCAGACAACTTTCGGCTTCTTATCAAGGCACAAGTTTAGTTTGTTTAGTTATATTAACGTCCCGTTGTAAAGCAACACTAGGGCTATTTTGGAACGGACTACGTAATTTTGAACCGCTATCTGATGACGAGGACGACACCTGAACTGGTACACTCCTCTCCACACCACAGCAGTAGGAGGAAGTTTTACCTGGACTTAGTTAACGTGCAACAGACCCCCTTACATAGCGCTTCTTCGGTGGAATTAGTTCTCGAACCTGCCCCCTACGGCTCACGAACCTTATCAAGGCACAAGTTTGAGTCTGAACAATGCATAAGAAGCGAAGTAGACAATTTCGGGTCTAAAAGACCACCCACCCCTCCATCAAACCCCACGAAGAATTGTACTCTCATGCACTCAACGATTACTAGATGAGGCGTTTCTACGGTGCATCGGTATTTTCTTTACCTAAAGTCTCCTCTCAACAAAGAGAGCAGTAATCCTTAACGCTAAGCCTCAGAAAAGGATTCTTTTGTTTCACCTCAAGCAAGGGATCAAAATCTGGCTCACCATCCTATAGACGCACTTAAGATCAGAACACATCTGATATTAGTCCGGAAAAAGGGCCGAAGAGGACGTGTTGGAGAGTTACCACAAATTTGCGCAAACTATGGAAAACTTCACAACTCGGAACTATCAGTTTTTCTGTAATAAGGTCACCTTGCACATATTGGCTGTCTATTTGAAGTCTGATGTAAACAAGAGGTAGTTTCTTGAGGAAAATCCATTCATTTACCACTGAGGACTTAAAGAAAAAAGGCCGAGATGGAAGAACTAAATGGATAAATCGCAAAGGAGGCCCATCACTAGGGTACATTCGAATGAACCCTTCACATATAAAGAAGATGCGCTCCTGAGGAACCGATTGTTTGACACTGGTACCAAAAAATTAACATCCTTTTTGGAACCTACGGAACCCTATATCTATCCCTACTTACGAATGACCAGATGCTATGATAGTGCATATCATTTTCGTTTATGATTAAAACATCTAATTTCTGAGAAATCGGTCTCATCGGCCAGAAAAAGCACAATTCTATCGATGCAATTCACCGATTCAGAAAACATCGTCCTTTTAATCATTTAACAGACTGTACAGATGCTTTACATTCATCTTTTTTCCAAATTATACTAGGTGATTGAATGTAGAATGTACAAATATCAGGGAGGGGTAGATTATTTAAAAACAATTCAGAATCGTATAATAGTCAGAATTCAGAAATTTCCAAAATGTCATAGTTTTTAATTGGAGTACCGAACATGGGAATTGAAGGAGAGGAATATGCGTTCAGAGCTAATTTTATTAATGATAATACGTACATTTTTGAAAAGCGCAGATATTGTACACGAGGCATGGATCTAATTAATTTTCTATTATTATGATTAATATCTAATAAATCCCTCTAATTAAATTAGAAAGATATAGTTCTGCTGTTATAACTATCAACACCACAGAAATGAAAGAAATTACTTGAAATCCCTCCTAGAATAATGTTTGTTAAAATTGTAAAGTTATGATTATTTGTTCAAATTCAGCAGCCTTTAATTAAATATCCATCTTTTTTTGTTATGACTGATAAGTTAATTAAAAGTGATCCAGATTTTTTTAAATTCCAGATAAGCTTTGAAATTTGTTTCCCTGATTTTATCACGATTAAAAATAAGCATCCTTGGCTGAATGATTATTGAAAACGAAGCTCCGAAACAAGAATTTTGTTTACAGCAAAATTATTAAAGCCTTTTTTTTATTTTTATTGAGTTTTCTGAAAATTATCTATACCAAAAATGTACCTTTTCACTCTTTCAACCATGTTATTATATATTTTCTTAAATTAGAATCTACAGGAATTTCAAAAGAATATGCCCATTGGGAGAAAAGAGAATTAAACATTATTGCAATGCAATGCTTTTTAAAAAAAGTAACCGACTCCTTTTTTTGTTCGATTTTATTTTGTGATTTTATTTTTTGTATGTGTTATTATGTGAACTTTTGGTAGGTGGTTTCATTTCCAAATATTGTGGCATAAACAAGAGAATACGCAGGTCTGCATTTACTATCCTGGACAGTGATTACTTAATTTAGATGTATATACGTAACTAGGACAGGGGTAAGTGTACCATTTCAGAGGGGTTTAAAATTAGTGATCAGTCAGTTGCAATTAAGGACAAATTATGCTTTTAGATCCCCCCCCCAAATTCTTTAGAATTAAAATGGTTACAATCGAGTGAGATAGAGAGATATAGTATACAATAATTTCCATAACTTGAGAGCCAACAAAAAGCAAATTTCTCAAAAGAAAAAAATGTAATTTTATGCTGTAGAGATCTGTTGATTGAAATTCCAGATGTAAACGAAAATCTCATAACGATATTTTTCAAATTTTTTTTGTCTCTATCTACGTGGCAGTATACTTGGTCATCTTCAAATCTTTTCCGAAAAGCAAAGATAATACATGAATCGATTAATTCCTCAGAATTATGTCAGGGTGTCCAAAAAGTAGGTTTATTTTCTTAAATATTACAATCAGACACATACTGGAAGGTTTTATTAAATAAAGGAAACAACTGTAGGTAAATATTTTGATTTTTGAAGAGACTGATAATAAGAAATTATAGAAATTGAATTTTTATACTGCCACGATAGTGAAAAAAAATGGCAATAAGTAAAATTTTTCTCTTACAGTCATCTGTAAGCAAACAAAGTTTAATGCATTCATCTGCACATTTTGCTAAAAGCTTAGGCAGATCACTTTTTTATATTTCAAACTGATGTTTGAACTAGTCTTTAGCTTTCAGAGTTAATCATAGTAGCTTATTAAAAAGGAAGAATCCTAAAATAATAACGCGTTTATTAACTTGTAGTACAATTTCTTCAGAGTGAAAAAATGAATCAATTGTTGTGCTTTGAAATTGATTAGTTGATGAGATTTTTTAGAATGTGCACTTTTTAATATTTATACAAAGCTGGGTTCTTCTAACATTATTTGACCTTAGCGATCCAGTTCATCATATGTGACAGTATGAGGCTTCTTGAATTTGTTAGCAAAGAAAGACAACAGGAAGCCTGCTATAGACGGAAGAATATAAACGATTCAGAGTTAACTGAATATATTGGCAATCATTCAGTTTGCTGCTTTACAGAATAGAATATTTCTGAGAATGATACACCACACATTAATAGAAAATTGTCCTTGGCTGTTAATCGCTTGTATTAAAAATGAACTTCGAGATTCCAAAAGAAGCCGTTTAAACAATAAAGGCTTTCATCTAGGTAAATCGACATTTGTCTACTTAGATTAAGTTGAACTCAATTGCAAAACTCTAGACTTCGGGCAGGATTTGATTATAGTTCTCTGTGGAGTCCACGAAGGCTAATGTTGATGCTAGTTATTAAGTTTAAGTGCTTTCTGCGCTGTCGTTTGTGAATGTGGAGTTCTGAATTGACTATTTGTATAGTCCATTAAAAAAGTATCCGGAAACTGATTTTTATTTCGAAATTAATTACAGCACAATGAATCCGTAAATACCTGTTACCGTGGAAATATGTTTATTAAAAATGCAGGAAAAATTTCACCGTGTCTCTATATTTATAATTACTAAAACTCATTTTTTTCAAGTGGAAACACCAAATTCCAAATGCATAGCTTAATTTTCCAGATAAAAATAACTCAAATGCATATAGCCTTTTGCAAATTCGAGCAAACGGTTGGAGTTGAAAGTAATTTAAAATTTAAATTCCCAATGTTAAATCGCACTTCCCATTTTTTTCCTATGTATTTCAAGAATTAAGAGTTCATAGGCGAATAGTTTTAATTTTCATTGATTAATAATCGGGAAAATGTTAGCATTTATAAAAATCTGAAAGTACAATTTATATATTTAAATTCCCAAATTAAAAATGTTTGAAAAGAAAAATCAAAATTTTTGATGTCAATCAAAGGAGTAAGGCATAGAACATCTCTATTCCAAATGTTATCTATGACCCTCAAATAATTTTAAAGACATATAGCAATATCTAAAAGTTTTCAGAATAGCATGATTTTAGCTTTGTTTGGGAGCATCCCAATTTTATAAAAGGATTCGTTGGCAGGGAGGAAAAAATTGTCAAAACAAAACAGAAAACAAAGCATACTTTTTAACATTTCTTTGATTTAGGATGCATTTTTTTATTCTTTTTGAAAGAAACGTGAAAGTTGGATTTAAAAAAATCCATGCAAACAACAGATTCTGCTCCTCTTCCATTTCAAACAAACTTTTGTTTGGAGTAAATGGTAGTCGATTTCAGTTGTACAATCTTAATTAAAGAAAGTGCGAATCTTAATTAAGGAAAAAACAGATGCAAAATTTTATACAGGTACGAATTTATATGAAGTTAAATGTATGAATATTATTGAAAGGAATTCCTTGTGGATACATAATTTAGTACAGGCGAAATGTCCTCTAAATTTGGGTTTAAAAATGTGCTGGAAAATTTGTTGTTCTTCTTTATTACTCTTTTTGTTGAAAAGAGATTAAATTTAAATCGATTCTTAAAAAGGATTTTACGTGTCGTTTTCGGAAATGAGGAGAAAACCAGTTGTTGGCTTGATTTCACCTTGAGAATTCCATCAGTGGGTACTAGCTAGAGGGGTTTCCCCGAAACGTCTCACGTACTCTCTAAGAAAGTGGTATCCTCTTCCCCCGCATAAAAATAGTGGCTCAGTGAACGCCACGATTACTCACTTTTTTTTTTCAATGTCCCGCTCGTAAGCTTTTGAGTTTTGTTGTATGGTGAAGAAAACTGAGTATGAATTCTGAACACATTTTTTTCGAGCCATTAAAAGCAAAATTTAATGCAGAACTACAATTATAATAACAGGATTGCATAACAAATTCCATTTATTAAGGGTGTTTTTTTTAATTGTCGCATTTACATGCATCCTAATGTATAGAGTCACAGACAATCAACGCTTTGCCGTGCTTGACTCAAAATGTGATGCGAATATACATTTTAGATATTAAAAGTGTTTACCAAATATTGTAGATTTAAATGGTTTATTAAGCGGTTAATTATTTACTGCAGTTATCACATACACTTTCTTCCGCGCATACTGTCAGAGATATTTCCGGTGAAGGGATTTCTTTCAAAATTTTATAGAAACCTACAGATCTCAAAATATTTTGAGTTATCTTGTTCAAAAATTAATAAAAAGGAAAAAAAAATATGTTTTTCAGATTTCAGGATGTTTGAAACTGGGATATTCATGAAAGTTTCGAGATCGAAATTTTAGACAATTACAGTAATTTCTCTTTGTATTTTATCCTTAAACGTAAAAATGAACTTGAAATTTAGAATAAGAAATTATATATTAAGAGGCGAATATTTATTTTTCTTTCTTCTCATTGTTAAGTTACTGTAGACAATATTTCGAAATTCAAAGATTTGGGTAGTGGTTCTATTTCTAACTTAGTATCGATATGCTTTTTACAATACTCTCTATTTGTACATTTTGTATACGAAAAAGAAAAAGGTGTTGATATGAGTCTAATCTTTTCTCTCTTTATAGCTTAGAAGGAATGGTTGGGAGAAGTAAGTAGGATATTATCATTACTACTTTCTAGGAATCTTCAACAGAATCAGTAAATGAACATGAAGTTCATCGTATCTTCACGTTATTTGGACTTAAAATTGAAATTGTCTTGGAAGTGTGTTAAGAATTATTATTCATGTAATTTGCAATGAGATTTCGAGTTTATTTCGATATATATTCACAAGCAACAAATGTGCTTAAAAGCTTTTCTTGTGCGTCAACAAAATGCTCTTGCTCAACTTCATTTAGCACTGCTCCATACTTTAAGGGTGATTTACTTCTACTCATTCAACCAGTATTTGCAAACGAAGCAAATGAGTTTGCCTTTCCAGTTTTGGAATGAAAAGAGCAGAAGGAGGTTAAAATGCTGCCTGTAGCTTCAAATTTTGGAGGCAATTCAACAGCCAAAGATGTTTGGAAAAGATTTCGGAATTCTATGAAACAATTGAGGAAGGTCTGATTAATTTTGATAGATGGCTCTTCAGTAAATAAATTTTTTTTGAATAATTAAATGTTGAAATGTAAAAAGAATTTTCAACTTTTTTAATAAACGAGGATAGTTGTAGCCTGTATGTTGCTAATAATTCATTTATACATGGTGAAATAACATCCCCATTGGATATTAAACTTTATCCAATTAAGACTGCCAGCGAAAAATATGGAAAAATTATTTCAGATAGCGGGAAAACTTCCCAAAACTTTTGGCTGAGTTAGTTTTCCAGAGAATTCAACTGCTTCTAAATGAACAATCGATTCAATGCTATTCGTTGCGAAAGCTGAAAAGTACATCAAAATTTAATCTGCGGGAGAGGCTGTGCTATGACCGGTGATGACTCTTAGGATTCAACCTTAGTTCCAGCCAATCACGGCGTCCGGTCATCCAAATTATTCCAAATGCTTTAGGGTAATCGGAGTAGTCGTATACTAATATGAATAAAGTTAATACGAAATTTTTGAAAGATAGAATGCTTGTAAGGCTGGCTAACCAGAATGAAATTTCGAGAATAATTTAGATCCGAGGAGGAAGCACAAACAGTCTACAATGTATCAAGATGAAAGTCAGTTTTTTCTGTTCATATGAAATGGAGACGGGAAGAATAAGAATAGAATTGCATGTAAATAGAATTAAACAACTTTCTGAATGTGTTTGAAATGCACATGATTTTAAGAAATTGAAATTATCTAGGAATCGATCAGAAAATTATTTTTTTAAATCAAAATATGTGTATGCATACTTAAATCACCTGATTTTAGATTAATTCGAAAAAATGGGGTAGAGAAGATAACTTTTAAATCGATAAATAAAAAAATAAGTAAAAGAAACTTTAAAAAAAAAAGACTAAGATTATATACAAAAAAGGCCGGTGCCAAAATTTGTCAGCAACATAAATAAGCAGAAATTATGATCTCAAAATGTTTTAAATTTTAGAAAAAGAAGAACTCAGTGATTTAAATGAAATAAAATATTGAAAATTGAAGATACGGTTAATGCACGGCAAAGAAATCTGCGAACAAATCAGTTAATAAGACAGAGAAAGAGATTTTGAATGCATTTAGGGACTGGATCTTAAAATATAGTTATGAAATATTTTTATGATATACCATTTTTAATTACTTTGTTTAGATGCAAATAATGATTTGTTTTTTTAAAAAATATTTCTTGCACCTTTCCTCTTTTTCTGCGAATAAAAACTCTTAGAGTATCATTAAAAAAATTATTTTCAAATAAAATGTGAATGATTTTTTGAAGTGAGAGCTCAGTGAGTTTGCGAGTTTAGTTTAGTTATATTAAAGCCCTGTTTTAAAGCAATATCAAGGTTATTTTGGGACGGACTTCGTAGTGTTGAGCCAAGGTCAGATAACGAGGACGACATTTGAACTGGTACGCCTTCTCTGAACTTCCACAACACACAAATATGAGGATATTAGCTCCCCCTCCCCGATGGATTTAACGTGATCAGACCCGCTTGAACAGAGGGGCTTTGGTGAAATCGGGTCTCGAATCCTCCGGTCCCGAAGACGGGACCTTATCACCAGGCCATCGCAGCACTTAATAACTTTGTTAAAAATTAGCATCTAGTAGTAGCCGTGCGATAGCTGCAACTACTAGACGTCAATAGCATTGAAAACGTTTGTATTGTGAAACCCTCTTTTAACTTTAAGCTTTGAGTTAATAATTATATGAGCCCCCCAAAAATGCCCTAAATGCTCTTCAGTTGACCATCTAGAAGTAATAAGCAATAATAATAATTGAGCTTTAATAATGAAAATATTTTATTTAAATTCAACATTTCTATTTTTATAAATAGAGTAAGTTACTTTACAATTTTTGAATTTTCTTAAAAAGTCCTTGAACTATTTTCTTCAGTTAGTACCTATTTAACCCTATTAACCCTATTAACCCTATTTAAAAATATAATTTATTTAATTTATTTTTATATCTGTTTGTTTGAGATTCAACTAACAACCGTTAAAACTTTTTAAGACATCAATGTTTGAACATTTTTTCTTACTATTAATGTAGTTTACCTAAATGAATTTATTGTCAATGAACTTTAAAAAGATTTCAATAAGACTATTTTCTAGATAAATTCTACCGAATTTGGAAGGCTGAAAAATTATAATTCGGATTATGTTAGAAGAAATTCGTGAAATTAAATGACTTATCTCCAAGATTCAGTTTAATATTATTGCCACTATTTTTTACTAAATCCTGAATGTTTTGAAGATTTTAATGCTGCGAAAGAAAACATCTATTTTCAATAAATGTGAAACCTCACAAAATATTGAAAAGAAAACTCATTTTCGAGTCGCAAATTTATAAGATGGCAATTGTATATAAAAATTCTTTCCAATTCCTTTAAAGATTTAAAAGAATATTTCATTGTTACTTATTTGTGATATCTTTATATGTGACAACCAGTGGTGTCATTTCAGAAGGAAACAAATAAAAAAATTATGATAGCTTTTTACAATAGTTCGAGGAATATCTATAGGTTCTTTCTAAAATGTGAAAGGTGTGTCAAATTAATAAAAGCAATAAGCAATTGGCAATCAGTGGCGACTAAGGGTTAAAAATTTTAATGTTGCGAACAGAAAGATTAGAAAGATATCTTTCATGTTTTGACTCTGTAACGACATATTCTCTACCATATGTTGACTATTTGATTGCGTGTACTATAAAAATTGCGCGATATCTATTTCCATCAATTAGAAGAGTTCTACTGCATTTTGCAATTGCATTAGGCCGAAGTCGTCAACAATGCTTTGTAGCGAAGCAGGGGAAGATGTGCAGAGTTCAACATGATCATATTCATGACATTTCTTTGCGAGCCGCTTCCATTTTTTTCTGATTCCCCCCTTACCAAATGCACTCGTCTGTCTGGAGAAGAAGATGAACTGCCAGCTCCTCAGCAGAGATGGCGAAAGAAACATTCCGACGATGGGAGGGGGGAGCAAGACATCTTAGATGAGGAGGCAAGCAAAATTTCCATAATATATAGCTTCAAAATAACACAATGAAATTAATTTTAAATTGCATTAAATAAAAATAAATATTTAATAGTGAATTAAATAATTATTAAAGTTTTGAACCATAATTACTTATTTGCATGATGTCGAGGAAATAAGAGTTATGCAAAGGGAACAACGAGCAATAATAGAAATTAAGAATGCCATCTCAAAAGAAAGGATGCTGGAGCACTGATGTAGGAGAAAAAGATTCGCGTTATTATTTATATCTACTAATAAAATAAAATAAAATAGTATCCAAACGGTAAATTCAATTATTAACTTATTGTTGAACTTAATAATTGAACGGTATTTTGCTTTAATTGAACAAAACGTTATGATTAAATGGCTGATATATTAAATGAAGTCAATCAAATCAAATGTTTAAGAATTTCTCAAAATTAAATTTAAATTATTCACCATAGCATAAAAATTCAGTTGTAACTATTTTGATTATTTTTAATAAAATTCGAAAATTTTAATTTAAAATAAAATATTTTTTTATTTAAACTGGATTATTACCACTGGAATGTTTTAATTAAAATATATTTGGCCGAGTATTTCTTTTGATAGATTTTTATAAGTAAATATTTTTTTAAGCAGTTATAATTTTCAATTATTCAAACTAAAACGACTATAAATTCTTATAAAAATAAGAATTATAGTGAACAACCAGCAAAAGTATTCGTACACTACAAAATTTATGCAAGTGTCTTTAATATAACAACCGTTTTTTTTTTTTTAAAAAAACTTCATAGATGTGACTTGCATCAAAAGATAACAATAAAAAAAGTTTCGAGTAGAAACACACTGAAATTAAATTTAAAAATACAAAATTAGTTTCAGTTAGAATATCAAAACATAAGAGTTGAAGAAACTTTAAATTATTTTCAACTACAGAATCAATAACCACTCAGCAGCCCGTCTCAATTTCTCCAGTGCCCCCCCCCCCAATATTTCTTTCAACTTACGATGACAGTACATCATTTAGTACTGAAGCAGCATTTCATGCCATATAAATAAAGCAATCGTCTCTGATTTCCGACATAAATATAAATTGATTTTCTGAAAACAAAGCATCTACATATTATATAACAGATCAAAAATAAAACATTTTTCGAATATAATAACTTGATTACAAGCTTCTTTATTATTTAATGCTTATTTAAACAATTTTAATGTAAAGTTTCAAAAAACTAACAGAGAGATCAAATGGAAGAGCTTTCTATAAGGAAAAATTAACTTCTGAAAGGACAGAAAGCAAGGAGAATCATTTGTTAACAAATTCTTTTATTTAATATATATATATATATAATAACTACAAATACCAAACATATTTCGATAAAATATCAAAGATGAAACTACGTTATCTTTTATTTATATTTTTTAAATTAGAAACCTATTATTATATATTAATTTTTTCTTTGGAAAGATGAATGGAAGAGCTATCCAACGGGCAGTATAAAAAAGATTTAATAAAAAATACGCCTTAAATTTTCCTCTAAAGACAAATGTAAAATATTTTATTTTACTACTAGGCTCATTCTCTGAATGCGAAAGAATGTTTCACCCGAAAAATAATCTTCGGAGACTCCTTGGAATGCCTGTCCGGTTTCATATAATCCACCATCTTAGATACAATTTTATTATTTATGCTGTAAGGGATGCACATAATAGATTACTTTTAACAAGTACTTATAATTAATTTGGAGATGCTGAGAACAGTTGCCCTCCCTACTTTTAGTTAGAAAAGCAATAATTCCTATCACTCTCGGAAATCGTTCACTCGAATTACACGAGCATTGGAATATTAAATTGGAAGAGGAATTGCTTTCATCTTTTCCTCCAGCTTATAACACTTCTTCCCCTTTAAAAAAAATAGCGAAATCTACTTCTTTTAAACATAACATTATTTCCGAGATAAAATATAAACAAGACGACGGTAGAAATGACAGATCATTGAACAAATCCTCTATCCTAAAAACAAATTGAATATTGTGATCTGCAGTTGATCTTCAAATGGCGGGCACCTAATTTTTGAAACTCTTTCCGGAACCAAATAAAGAGAGAGAGAGAGAGAGAGAGAGAGTGACCTAGTATAACTGGAGCATCCATAACTACTTTAGACACAACATATGTTTACTTTTTTTCTCTATTTGCTGTATCAAAGAAGCAGAAAGCTATAACTCTCCAAATAGCAACGGGAAATGTTGACTTCTTGCCCGCCAGACACAATTTTACCTTTTTTTAAAAAAACGTTTCTTCAACATATAGGAAAAAAATAAAAAATAAAAAATCTTCAATGGGTTTTTAAAAAGATTAGTATTTTTTTCTCGGTTTCATCATAGTATTTTATTCAAAAATTAGCTAAAAGAATTCCTAAATAAAATATTTTTTTAACTGGAAAATATGTCGACTAAGACAATGATTAAAGAATAGTAAGAAAAATGCAACTGCTAAAAATAAAATACTAACAATTTAGATTTTCTATGAGCTTTAAGAATACATTTAGCCTCAAAAACGTGCATATTTCATTCAAAAGAAAAAAATTAGTTCATAGATTCAAGCTTACCTATCTTCATTTTTTAAAATATGTCAGTTTATTTTTAGAACTTTCCTCTTGGAGTTACTTAAGTTTCGAAGTGCTCTGAAAACGTAATTTTGTTTGATTTTAATCTTTGGATTTATCAGAGTGATAAATATGAATATACTATCAATACTTTTTTTTATTAATTATCGTTTTGTCAAGACATATTTATCCATAAACCCTTAAAAGAAACATTTGGAATTGTGCATTTTTGTCGTAAAGTAATTGGAAATACATAAATAAAAATCATATTTCGGTTTCATAATTATAATATTGAATGTAGAATCTGAATAATTGAGGAGCGAACAATTCAATATTTTTAGTGCATTCATGAATATTTTTTCAACTGTGAATATTACCCTGTCATAGTAGATACATTTTCTTTTGTTATCAAATTGCAGTCGGTAATATTTTATTAGTAAAATAATTTAAGCTTAATTAATTACACTGAAGTGACAAAAGTCATGGGATAGCAATATGCAAATATACAGATGGCAGTAGTATCGCCGCGAAAAAGTATAAATGCGCAATTCGTTTTCCAGAGCTTTCATTTATGTTCAAGTTATTCATGTGAACAGGTTTTTCGTGATTTATGGTGGCACGACGACAATTAACAGACTTTGAACGTGGTATGTTAGTTGGAGCTAGACGCATGGGTCATTCCATTGTGGATATCGTTAGTGAATTCAACATTCCGAGATCCACAGTATCAAGGGTGTGCCGAGAGTATGAAATTTCAGGCATCCCATCCCACCATGGATAGCGCAGTGGGCTACCACCGGCACTTAACGACCGAGACCACCGACGTCTGTGGAGAAGGGTCAATGTTAATAAACACACAACACTTCGTCAAATAACTGCAGGAATCAATGTGGACATACGAGGGACGTGTCCGATAGGAATGTGCGGCGAAATTTGTCTTCCTTGGGCTATGACAGCAAAAGACCGACTCGAGTGCCTTTACTGACAGCACGACATCGCCTGCAGCGACTCTCCTGGGCTCGTGAGCATATCGGCTGGTCCCTAGACCAATGGAAAACCGTGGCGTGGTCAGATGAGTCAGGATTTCAGTTGTTACGAGCTGATGGTAGAGTTCGAGTGTGGCGCAGACCCCACGAAGCCATGGACCCAATTTGTCAGCAAGATACTGTTCAAGCTGGTGGTGGCTGCATAATGGTTAGGGCTGTTTTTGCATGGCATGGACTCGGTCCTCTGGTGCAACTGAACCGATCATTGACTGGAAATGTTTATGTTCAGCTGCTTGCAGATCACATGCAGCCATTCATGGACTTCACGTACCCACACAAAGATGGGAATTTTATGGATGACAATGCGCCATGTCACCGGGAAAGAACTGTAGTTTGAAGAACATTCCGGACAATTCCAGCATATGATCTGGCCATCTAGATCTCCCGATATGAATCCCATCGAGTATTTATGGGACATCATCGAAAGGTCCGTTCGTGCCCAAACTCCTGCACCATCCACACTTTCACAATTATGGACGTCTATACAGACAGCATGGCTCAATATTCCTGCAGAAGACTTCCAACGACTTGTGGACTCCATGACACGTCGAGTTGTTGCGCTTCGCCGGGCAAAAGGAGGACCGACACGATATTAACAGTCATCCCATGAATTTTGTCACTTCAGTGTACGTCTCTAAAAGAAACAGATATTTTATAGTTAAATAAAATTTAATTTTCATATACATATTTTACTTAAATCATTGATTTGTTAAATAAAATATCATTTGACTGCAACAATGCATTTCTTTTTTAACTTCTATACGTTAGTAAATAAGGACAATTTTTCCACCTAGAGTAACTTAGATAGTTTTTTTTTAATTATGATTATTCCCTATTAAGATTATCCCTATTATTCCCTGGGTGAAAAATACAAGTGTCAATAATTTCACCTCGCAGATAAGGCATATAATCGATTCTCCACAACTTTTAATCAGCAACTTTTTTTTAACTTGTAAAATAAGAGGTTTTTTTAATCAACCCATAGATGCCCCGAAAAGCTTATTTATTCAAACATAACTAAAAACATCTTTTTTTTTTGCTTTAAATCCACATATATATCTATTTTAGAATTACTTTTAGATTTAAATTTAATGTTAAATTTTGATTTAATATTACGATTTGGCAAAGCCATGCTAGAAATCTGGATAAAAAAAAGGACAAATTTATCAATTAAGAATTTTAAATTTTCTTAAATTCTTTCACACTTTTTTTCTCCTGGGTGTTTCCTGCGTTTATTTTATAAAAATTTCAAAAGCAAAACGACTAAGACAGAGTTGGGAAGCCATAAGAATCAAAATTATGATGATATTAAGTTGAATTCTACTGTCTGTGCTGTGGTAAAGAAATAAAAAGTTGAAAATCATTAATAAGCTTTAATATCCCTTGAAATATAATTCAGAATAAAAGTTAATATTTCCGTTCGAAGAAGTTAAGAAACCAGATTTTATCGAGCAATGATGAGGAAGATAATATTCTCCAACAAGCCCAGACTTATACTGGCTAGGGAGAGTTTTTTGATGCTCTTATCATCGATTCATAATAATAAACTTCTTAAATTTGGGCGGGGGGGGGGAAGTCAGATTCCAATATATATAAGCTGATGGGGGAAGATCCATCTATTCTACATCAATCAAATTTCGTGCATAGGCTTCGTAAATTGAAGAACAATCGGGTGATTGAACAAAACAGCTAAGACGAATCTATTTAGGCATTTTTTCATATGACGCATTTGACGAACAGCGTGATTCAGAAGACTGGTGACACGGTTTTTCAAAACTAACACTTGGAATGTTTGTTATAGCAAAAGTCATGAAGAAAAAGAGAGTCAAGCATTTTATTTATAAACTCACTTAATTTACAGAGCCGGGAAGTTCGAGATATCATTCTGCGAATGACATGAGAAAAGACTTCCTTCACGCACAATTCTTACGAGTAGAATATTTTTGCATACGTATCTATATAATGAAGAGCCAATACTAATTTGTAAAGAATTTTTATAGCTTAAAAACATTTTTTATGTTTTTGGGGGACTGTTTTAGTACAGTTCACAAAGTATCCTCTTTTCCAGGATAATTTCGACAATGCTATTGTTTTTTTAAACCTATAACTGTTATCTTAAATTGTCGCATTTCCATAGAGTTTAAATCTAAGGAAATCATAGAAACTAATCAAAGAAATAAATCATTAATCTTTTACTATGATTTTAATGTATTTTTATATATTGCTAATATATAAAGCAGTTGAAAGAAGATAAAAATGTGACCAAATTGTTCCTGTGTATGGCATTGCAAAAGAATGGTGACAAAAGTTACCTATGCTTTTATTAGGTTCATTTCAACTATTAACCAGTCAAGGAATTATCATAATGGAACAAAATATAATAAATCAGAAAATCTAGAAATCTTAAAAGTAAAAAAGAAAATACGTGATTGGATAAATAATTGAAAATATGAAGAAGGGAAATTAAGTTGAAAGGCACCTGTGCAATTGCTACATTATTCTTACACCTTTTAATTGTCCAATTTAACCCCAACGACTCTACTGATAAGTGATTAAAACCATCGCTGAAAATAACAACCCATTCAAATTTTCTTTTTTCTTGCCGATTTCTTAGTCAACCAACTAAAAACAATCGGTAAAAAGTGCCACTTGATTTCACTTTTCATCGTGTCGGTCATTCCGTCAAATGGAGCGTGAACTGCAAGTCGAATAGCAACTAAATAAGATATCTGGTATTTTGCCATTTCACCCAGACCATCAAAAGTGATGAAATTCTCTTGATTAACTATTTACAACATTACTTAAGATCAAATTTTCATATTCTTTGAAATATTCAGCTCCCTACACTTCCTTTCTGAAAAGGTGAAGATTTTTTTTTCGATGAACCTTTTACTTTCTCGACATAAAGGAAGATTCTCCTCCATCATGTTGACTGCACTCCTCAATGCGATGCTAACCTAAATCAGAATTTTAAAATTTTAGTACAATTTAAAATTAATAAAATTCTTAATTAAATAAAATTATTTGTGTTTGAGTTATTGCAAGCATTAAGCTAGTGAGTTATTAAAAATAAAAATGCAATAATAATTGCAAAATATGTATTGTCGGTGTTTTATTAGTTCAGGATTTTAGTGTCTGATTAGAATAAATATTCCTTAGGAATGATTAAAAAATTGTGTATTTTATTTCAAAGAGATTCCTTGCTCATCTTTCCTCTCTCGCACGATTTTGTTCGCCATCTTCTCTATTCCCAACAGTTTTACCCTGGTCAGAGCTTCCCGGTATTGCTTAAGATACACGCTTATTTTCGAATTTCTCCTGCTTGAATTCTGCGTTTGAGCTTCGACCATATAAAAAAATGCACTTGAACTCACGTTTTAAATTGAAGATTCGGTCACGAGGCTATTTAGGAGGCTGAAGAGAAATTAATGAAGAAACCAGCGGGTGTGGTCTCCTAAAACTTTCTCGCGTACTCTCTAATAACTGTGTTATCCTAGTGAACACCTTGAAAGGCACTGGCGCGAGTTATGAAATTGGCACTAATTTAGCATTTTTAATGAATCTATCACATGATATTTGGCGATTGCATCCGTGATGTATTTTAACCATTAATCCTTGATGTGCGGTTCATAGTATACAAAAATCAAATTTAGATGCTTTTTCCCCAGCCGATTGAAACAACAACAAAAAAATTGATCCAAAATTACATTTGTAGTCGCAAAATTTATACCAAATTTGATGTATTTAAATAATTACGTTTACATATTTTTGAAAGTACCGACTCAACAGATGGGTGACCCCTTGTTGAATTCAGCTCAAATTTTGACAGAATTCACTTTTGATGTTAAACCCGCTTCCGAATTTTATATAAATAGCTCTTTTCATTTTACAATGATCGCGCTAACTTACATTAGAGCAGCCGGACAAGTAAATTTCCTCGGGATGATATTTGTACAAAATTTTATAGAAATCTACGAATTTTATTTTAAGCCTATTTACCAAATTTTATTCGTCTCGCTCAAAAAAAGGTAGGCAGTCGGCTATTCTCCAAAAATTTGTTTTTGGAATTGCCGGAGGTCTAAAACGTGGAGATTTATCAAAATCTCGAGTTGAATTTTTGACGAATACTCTACCTTTTCTATACTTTTTATTCAAGTAACAAATAATTTTGGTTCTTAACTTTTTACAGAAAGCAGATGATGATTTGAAACTTTCAAATGGTATCGTTTGCTATGATTTATAATTGCATGCATTTTCATAAAGATAACATAAATGTTCGGGAAGATGTAATTTGATTCCAAATTTTCCCTCACAATTTTTATTTATATGACCTGAGATTACAACCAAATTATATAAAATTTGCAGAATGTGTACCAAAGTATTAAATTAAAGTGAACTTTTGAAATATTTAAAGATATAGGAATATTTTTAGAATTAAATTTTAACTGTTCATGGATTATAACAAATAATATTTTTTTCTTCCATAATTTTAAAATCTGTTTTATGGATTAGGCAATTTATCCAGTTAAATAAATACCATTAAGATTCAAAAACAATTTCGGGATTGTAGTGAGCTGAAATTCAATTATTCACTTGGAGAGGCTAAGAGACAAAGATTTTCCCGCAAATTGACATTCTTTAATTTTGAATACTGAAGTATACTGAAAGTCATAGAAGGTTAGTTATATACTAAATTTCCTTTCATGCATATAAATGACGTAAATTGCTTCAAGCGCAATTGCTTCAAGGCACCAGAAATAACAAAAAAGTCTAATAACGTTATTCCTTATTACTTGCACAAACAATTGACATCTAACATTCTAATTTGGTCCAGTCTTTCTGTAAAAATTAGCAAAAATGTATGAATTCTAAAGCGTCCAAATACTCTTGATCACATGTTGAATTAGAACTATTCCAATTTACCGCCTTTTCTCAAATGCATCAGAAAAGTCATATTCAAGAAATCTCTAACTGTTACTTTCTAATTACATTTTAACTTGTTCCTACTTCATGACGATAGATTTATTGATGTTGTTCATATTGAATGACATATCGATATCTAGCTTTTGATTTAATAAGTAGTATAAAAATGTTACCTCTTCCTAACAAAAGATTGAATAGTGTAATAGAGCTTATAAAATATTAATAACAAGCTATAATAATTTTAAAATATTGCTTCTTTTTTTATAGTTTTTTAAAAAGAAAAAAATCTTTTCCCTAAATGAATATATATATATATATATATATATATATATATAT
>JAOUZG010047196.1:845125-909419 GCA_026289955.1 Argiope argentata
AAATTTTTGCATTTTATATATATATATATATATATATATATATATATTGCACTTACATTCATTTTTAAACTTAAAAATACAGCTTTAATTCTTATTTCAAAATCTCATATTATATTTAATCGAAAGCTAGTTAATTAAAAATATTTGAAGAAGAATTTTGAAAGACAAGACACAAAGCAGTCTAATTAACACATTTTTTTAAGAGAAAGGACTATCCTATAGAAGTAAAGTTGAATATATCTACCCCTCAATAAAACAATCTTTTTATATAAAGTTTCCTTTTATATTGCATTTGTAAAGAGAGAAGAAACTAAATGTAAACTGTATTTCAAAAAATGCTGAGAATTTTCTAAATTCTGTAATTAGGTTTATACTTTTATTTTTATTTATTTATTTAAATACCGTTCTATTCATCACAGCACATAAACTGCTGTGCGGCTCTATTTCGTAGCATGAATTTTCACGCATTTTTTAAAAATGCCTTTTCCTCCATTTTTAACATTCATTATTTAACTATCTCCTTATATCAAGGCGATGTAAACAAGTCTTCATATTAATTTAATTTTCACAGATATTTTTTATGCTTTACAGATACTGTAGTATGAGCTTTTTAAAAATTAGAAACATTGTGTCATTCCAGTGTTTTCTATCAAACAAAAATAATTTTTTTTCTAAAGTTGTATTACTTTTTGGATGAAAAATATCTATTTTTAGAACTTTTTTGAAGGGGGGAGGAAGAAAAGCATTTCTTATCCCCGAAATAGTTCAAAAATACTATTATTGTTATCAAATATACTGCTTCGTTTTAATACTTCGACATTAAAATGGCTTAGACACAATTTAATTGAAAAACAAATACAGTTTTGGAAATTTTAAAAAAATTTGGTCGATTGTCCTGTATAACCTACGAAACAATCGAATTTATTATTTATGCAATTGATCGGAATTTAAACTAACTGCATTAACAAAAGAAAACTGTAGAATATTATTTTTAGCAATAATTTTGGAGGAAAAAAAAGGATGTACCTATATGGTATGGTATCTTTTTATTTGTTGTCAAATCCCAAGCAGCTACAAACTCTATCTTATCCAGTGCCAATAAGAATTAATGTTTCTTTGTTCCATAAAAGTATTTTTCATTAAAATTTTTCTGGTGCATAAATAGCGTTAAAATATGCGCGTCATTTTTAATAAGAAATTTTTGAAAAAAGTGAACCATTCAAATTTTTAGAAGCAGTATTTCCGAAGTAAAAGGAATTTCCATTATATTCCATTATATCCTGATATCCAACTTTAGAGTTAGTAAAAAAATATCAAGAGAATAGAAAACCAATCAATAAGTAAGTGTTTGAATCCATCATGAAAGCGATCATTTTTACAGTCAAAATGGAAAACAAGTAATTATGTTCTGCTATTGTATTGATTTGGCTTATATTTAGAAAATGAAAAGCATAATACGTACAGAACATAAAATACTTATAAAAAATAGAAATTATATTAAACAATTATTTTGAGAGTATTGATAGTTTAATTAATACATTTTTAATTTACCTTTTCACTCATTACCAGCATCTAAAATTTTGTACATTGATATTCTTACTACACCTATTAATTAATCAATTCAATCATTAACTATCTTCTATGTCTTTCTTGATGTATGCTATCTAATGGTACTCATTCGTTTGCATAAAAATTCCGAGGTTTAAAGATCTTGAAATGATCAAAGTGTAGAAATTCTATCTTGAAAAATTAAGCGTCAAATTTCCAAGTAAATTTCCTTAATTTCAAGCTTATCTGAGAAAAGGATTGGAGAAGTTCAGGTCAAATAGAATAAATAGTGAGAACCTCGATATAAAATACCACGGCAATTTTCTTTACTGAAGAAATATGATATTAAAAATATCATTTATGAATAGTTCGTATTTTTGCATCGAATGGTGAAGACCTTGGTGATCATCGAATGATGAATGCCGTGTGAAATAAGGTGTCAAATTTAAGAATAAAGTTTTTTAAGAATAGCGTTTACATGAAGTATCGAAATGTTTTGGAAACTAAATTCTATAACAGCAATAAATATTAGTTTATTTATGTAAATTGAAAGTTGCTATTACGTTTAAAGGATCTACCTTTTCTGAATTATATCTTTAGATATTACTTTTAATAAATGTTGAAATTTATAAAATTTATCTGATTCTAAAACTGAATGTGAATGAAACTGTAGCTCTTACTGAATGATTTAAATAACTTCAAAAAGGCTTTATATGTTATTATATGTTGCGAATTTTTCATCAAATATCAAATCATCCTTTTTTGATACCTTTATTGATACATAGTATTTACCTTTATTTGATAAATATTTAGTACATAGCATGAAATATTTTCTTAAACATTTTTAAAGACTTTTTCTTTAAAACCTGAATAAAAAGTTCGAACGGAGTCTGAACGAAAGTTCATGGAATTTCGAGCTTTTAATTTTAATACGTGATCTCAAAATGTAGTACAGGATTTTTAAATGTAAAATTTCTGCCATTAAGCAAATAAAAGGAAAACCTTAAACACTTCCGCATATCGAAAACAATAATCTGTGTAATTGGAGCTTAAAGGTAAATTTTGGTTCAATTTTTTTTCTTTGTCATTTAAAAAAAAATTTCTAAGAGTATTGAAAGAACTGATGAACCAAGGTATGATTTATTCAATATTTCATAGTTGATTAGCATGCAAAAATGAAAATTTTAAGCCCCATTAGAATTTGGTATTCGAAGTATTGATTTGTTTCTTTTCCCCTAAGATATCACTCACTAGCGGAATTATTTGGCGAAGCTGATTTAAAGCAAAAATTTATTCAACCAGCTTTCAAATGTGAAAGATACTTCTTCTGGTGAAAAGAACTATATTTTAGTATTTCGAGAGAAAAAGCAGAGGATTAAATACATTTAAAATTGACAATTTATGTTCAACAACTTCACACCAAACACTACAGATTTGAATTTTTGAGAGGAAAAAAAAGGACAAACACAGTTTTTTTTTTAAAAAAAAGAGCAGAATCAGCAATTGAGGTGCTTGATGAACTTGTAAGAAGTTTTCTTAAAAAAATATTCGTTAATAAGATTTAAATTCCAACGATAAATTTTAGCGCTTGGTTTGTGTAATTTATTTGGAAAAACAAAAAGTATGTAATGATTTGGAGGAATATCAATCATATAAAAACTAATCGATAACAATTCTTTTGTAGATACATGATAGATTAGCTGTGTCCCATGCACCCAGTAAATGATATCTATTGGATGAAAGTCACCTTACTTTTTAAAGATATGTTTGTATCTTACGTTACTTTTATGAATTATATTCAAATGAATAAAGAAATAAATACCTATTAGCATCTGAAATTTGATCTATGGAAAAAAATATCCATCTAAAAGCGATAATTATTTTTGATTATTTGAAAGAAGATTTGGAATTGTTATTGTGATTGCTCGAAGATAAATCTTGTAAAATATTTTTCTTCAAAATTTCTCCAGAATTTTGTTTACTTTCGTTCGCATCAGTTTTATTTCTCTTGACCTCTAATAAATAGTAAATGTACATTCTTTCCTTATCTTCAAAATATATCCACACATTAAAAAGAGCTTTTGAAAACGATAAAATAAGTAAAAGAAATTCAAAACCCCATACTTCCAGGATTAATTTTTTTCAAAAAACTGTCCTAACAATAAAGAAAACTGCACATAAAATTTGCATATACAACCGTTGTTAAATAAAATAAGTTTTTATAAAATAAAGAAACCAGTTTTTAAAGCCCACCGCTCTTTACTGCCTTTCCCACTTTCCTTCTGCAAATCGAACCTCCCCCCGGATGAGACGATCTCATGTTCCAACAGTTAAACATTAGCGCGATGATTCGAAAGAAATGTATCGATCGTCGTTGCACGTGATCAAATTTTATTTTATCATAAAAGGCATTTTTAACTGAAAGCAATGGAAAATAATCTTCGCTGTCTCCTATCGATTTTTCGCGGAAAGAATCGGTGCTCGCTCCGAAGCAATGCGCAAATGAATAATTCATTGGATTGAAAAAAATAATGGCGGATGCATTTTTCCGGGTTTCATAAGAATAAAGGATGCAATATCGATCAGCCGCATTTCATTTTTTTCGAGTAAGGTAAAGAAACGCTTGCAAAGATGATTCGGGAAGCACTTTTTCAATCATGAATTTAAAACTATTTTTAGATTTAATAGCTACTTATAATTTCTTATTACGAGCGGTACAGATTGGAAAATAGTTATATTTAAAATACGATTAGCAGCACATCTATTTAGTTTTAAAGACATAGAAAGGATGATGATGAAGTTGTGGTCACGGAAAGCGGGGTCAGTAGCTTCTGAGGGTAAAGATCCCTGAGGACAAGTCTGACTTCTAGCTGATATGAGAATGACACTTACATATTCGCTTGCACAACCCCTTTTTACAGGAGAGCCCTTTCCAACATACAGGGTGAATCACAACCATGCCTGAATAAGGAATCGAACCCGAAAGCCCACATCACGGGGAAGACGTGCTACGCCAGGATGCCGGCAGACATATAGATAATTATTCTATATGTCTTTACATCAGCCAATTCTTTTATATCAGTCAAATATAAGCAGCTGATCAACACTTTTTGCGGAAGATTTCTAGGTAGAGAAAGAGGATTCACTTTCTTAATTGAGAATTCCGAGTTAGTTTGGCCCCATTTCGATCCTCACTTTCAAAAAATACTTATAGTTCTATACATTCTAAATTAAAGTGCATTCTAAATAAAGCTGTGCACTTATAATGGTTAGCTCGCTACAAATGATTTTTCTCTAAGGAAATGGATAAGATAGACACACTTTTAGATCAAATTAAATTTAGATTAGCAGAAAAGAGGATTTATTTTCGAAATTAAAATTAAATTCGATTATTATCTTATATAATTAATTTTAAAGACGAAAATATAATTATGCAAGGTATCAAGAAAATTATTATTTCTGTAACAGTCAGCTACATATCACAGAAAACAACACGAAAAAGATACTTTTCCAAGAAAATAAAAAATCGAATTAAAAGTGAATTTATTTTCTTGTTTGACTGATTCAAATGCACAATTGATTCAAATAAATAAAAATGATTTTGTTAAATAAAGAGAGAGCTTAATTTTATTAACTGAATTGCAGTTGTTAGGATCATTTGTACATTATTAAAGTAACTGAGAAGAAATATCTTTAAACGATTCACACATAATATAATGGCCGACTCTTTAGTCAGTGAAGAATAAAAATATTTTTCACATCATTTGTAGCAACTAAATCTAAAAACAAAAATCAAAGAGTTTGAATCGTTATAAAAATATCTTTTAAGGAAAATGCCAAATTAATGACTTTCACCATAAACGATTCCAAGTATCGGTTCTATAGAATGGTGAAGCAATGTCTAAGTAGATCAAGAAATGTCTAAATAGTTTCAATTTGAGAAAAAAGAGTAAATTAACGTATAATTATGAAGAATTAGCAATTATTTAGCAAGATTTTAAAGCAATTATAATGTTTTTTTTTGTAATTAAAATGAAAGTGTATTAACAGGAGCGACAGCTTTAAAGTAAAATTGTTTCTGCTTAATTAATCTACTCTTAATCAAATATTTATGATCCTCTCGAGATGAAAATTTTTCGATGGATCATTACTATAACTTGGTTTATCGAAAAATTATTATAGAATTTTTTTAATTTCAAATAAATGTTTTAATTACTAGGAATTAGTGCATATTTAATAAATGCGGGATAACTAAAACCGAATTTAAAAAATTTCAAAAAAATGTCTGAATCGTTGATATTTCGTAAAAAATCAGAATAATCTTTTAAAATTTGAGCGAACTAAATGAAATTATAAAAAACATTTTATTTGTTTTCTACAAATTTTATATCAAGATATATTTCTACGATTCTAGCATTCTACATAAACTTTTCTTTCTGTTTAAAATCAAGGGGTGACGATGATGCATTTTTACATGATTTTTCATTCAAGTTTACAAAAAAAATGAAGAAAAATTGAAATGAAAGTTTTTATTTTATGCATATTGTCAGTTTTAAGTAAAAAGATCCATTAATCTTAGGATATCTAATTACTCGTTAATGTATCGAATTCTCAAAAAAAGCATTATTTTATAAATTATTTTTAAATTGGATAATTTCATAATATACAAACTGTCTCTGTAATAAGTTTAAGCAATTAATTATTTCTTCATCTGTTATTAATTTAGACGAATCTGTTATTTTTCAAATGTTATTTAAATTTTAAAAATTCTTTATGGAAATATTCTATTTACAAAAGTATTAAAATATCTTTGAAAGCAGTTCAATTATTTCTTGCACCTCGAAAGCATTATAATGTCCAGAGATATATGCTTCTTTTCGAAAGAGCATTTTTCACATCATTTACTGTTGAAGTTTATCATAAAAACCATTCACGTTCTTCAAAATGCCGTAATGCCTGCTTGAAAACGTATTGCTTTTTGTTAAGAAATTTTAGAAATTAGTCTATCTTATTGCCCAATAACTGTTTAATAAACTAAAATTGGTGAAATTCGGCCTTTTTTCATCTTAAGGGGCTATAAAGCAATTTAAAAGTATAAACTTACTTCTAACAATATTTCAACCACAAATGTTATTCCCCACTTAAGAACTGTGCATTACTTTCAAACGCCTAATTTAAATGTGTTGAGAATATACGATCAGAGCAGCTTTAATCATATTTCAGGTATTAATAAATATTTTTCATTTGCTTTTTCTAATGGAATCGAATTTAAGTTTAACACATAGTCATATGAGAAAGAATTCTAGAGCTATAATTTTCTTCCATAATACTGATATCCTTTTACTATTTTTTTAAACAAAATTTGATTATAATTTCTGTAACATCTTCTTTGAAAGGGAATGAACATCTAATACTCTCTGAAAGAAATGCATGCAAAATTTCGTTGCTTATCAGTGATAAATCCCTCAGTTCCTTCGAATTTTAAATAATCAACATTCCAGCACGTGACTGAGTGCTGCCAGAATCACTAATAACGTGCTTCGTAATCAAACATTGCAGCACTTAATCGTCAAAGAATCCCACCAGAGCTTCCAATTCCTCTCCCTTTGACTACAATCGAGGGAGTCAAATGCGTCATTTCTGTCGGCAAGCTTCCACCAGATGACGACGCCCATACCAAACACTTTTTTCTCCCTCGCTTTTGTTACGCAATTTCGAAATAAGACTTGAGTATTTTTTACTATGCAGCACATCTACTTTGTATTAGTATCGTAGATCACTAAAAGTGTTCACCTGATCGAAATGTTGATTTCCGAAAAGTGAGCTTGGAACAGAGAATAAGTTTTTTGCCACCCCCGCTAGTAAGGTGAGATCGGAAGTTAAGTGTTTCCTATTTTGGTATGTTTCCTATGGAAAGCACCAATAGCTGAAAACTCTCTCCCCATTGACCAACTGTAGGAGAGGGAGTATTTTTGGTATAGGAATTAGCTCCTTCCGGCACTTTCACTTTACTCTCAACTCGCAAACGGAGTGCAAGCAAGAATGGCTAACCGTGGACCTTCTTATGGCCTTAGTGCCAACGTTGCTAACAAGGTAGGCTCTTCACGTTATTCTTGTTTACTTTTGACTTCAGTGGACTCTTAGCATTGGATTTCTCTTGAGGCGGGTTGCTTCAAATGTTACGATTACAGGGAAAATGATTTTAGCGATTAGAGGGGAAATTTCTTTAAAAAAACCTGAAATTAAGTTATTCGTCTTGGTATTTATTATAAATGCATGCATACTTACTTGTTGCTTGTAATACGCATATACAAACATTTTCTGTAGTATATATATCTAAATATTATATATATATATATATATATATATATATATATATATATATATATATCCTGTGGAATATACTTCTAGATTTTATCTATGCATAAACGTATATTTTTCGTAGTATATACAACTATCTCTAGTAGTAAATACAACTATCTTTTGTAGTATATACATCTATAATCTTTATTTGCATATACATCTATTTCATCGAAAAATTTTGTTTTTAGAAATGAAAACCTTCAATCATTATAACAGTTACCAGGTGCAAATTTTAAACTCTTCTAAAATCAGACGATTGCCATTCCGAAATAACAAATTCTGTGTTCATTTTGTACGCTTGTTTGTCTTTTAGTCTTATTTACTCCAATGCATGCATCTTTCCTTTTTCTTTGAAGATTCAGATCAGCTAATGTTTTAAATACTGCACTGAGAAAAAATAAAGTATTATTGATGTAAAGATGTATAATGTTTAATTTATGACACCTATGTTTTCAGTACAAACATGAACTACATCTAAAGATTAGAGACACGTTGATTTGCTCTAATCCTCTCGATAGAATTGATTGCTTGCTTTACGCTTATTTCTTGTATCCAAAGTATAGCGGATGTCTGTAGGAATAGTCTACGGCGAGTAAAGCAAACGATTCATATGGATTATTTGGAACGAATGGATGTTGCTGTATAAATGGTGTGCAATTTTGCCGGAATGCAGTCTACAAGTGTGCATTGAAACTAATATAACTGAAAAATAAAAATGCATAAGAAATTATCACTGACTTGGATCATTTATAATGGCAGTTTTCTGGATTCAAAATATTTTAAGACTTCCAACCAGATGATTGTTACAGTTATTGAAGACTTTCAGCTCTACAAACTTATTTGCAGTTGTTATGTGCGAACTTCTCTGGATATCTGAGATCACTTATTCATTAGCAATAAACTATCTGACAAAACTATTGAAGAAAAATTGGATTATGTATAGACATAAATATTCCAAGATGCTCCACATTATGAACAGTACTTTATTAAAATGCACAAATATTTTGAAATAACTTTTATCATTTCAAGGAAGTAAGCATGTTGAAAATTGAGGGTTAAAAAAAATATGAACTTATTTTTTAATGAATTTTGACTTGGCTGCGACATATTAAACATTCGACATATAAGAAATGCCAATTTTTTAAAAGTTTATAATCAAAAGAAGAAGACAAAAAATATTGAAAGCGTTAATAAAAGATTACATGAAAGATTTCATATAGAAATAACGTTTAAGAAAGGAGTAATTATTTTTGACTATTAAAATAATCTATACACTCACAATCCCAAAAGCAAAAAGTTTGTTTCTGAGCGACTTTCAAGGGTATTTCTTCTTTTTTTCCAATTTTCCGATTTTAGAAGATTTTCAATTCGAACAATGTTAACAACTTATTACTGATATTATTTTAATATCAGAAAGAAGGGATATTATTTATCCAAATTAATCATATGTAAATTAATTATACATTGCATTACATGAAAAAATTAAAATATTTAAAATTGCACCATTTCATACTCTGAAGTTATTGCATGCATTATATTTATGCATCAAATTTATATGAATTTGGAGAGCACATTATAATAAACATAATTTTCAAGGCTTCACTGTTTCCAAAGAAACATTTCATCAAGAAAAAATTAGATATAGTTCACAACTATTTTTTAAACATATTTTTCTATTTTATTACATATGTCTGATCCGGTCAAATGTTGTATAAATGAATCTCTTTAGTCCGTTTTCAAATCCATTAAATATGAGGTTCAAGGATATCGATGAACGTCTGACTACATCATCTGTAAGATTCAAAAAAGGCTCTTTTAAACAATCTGTTTCATTCATTACCATTTTCGTTGCATGAAATTTTATTTATTTAGGAAATTTCGGAGAATATCTTACACCATTTTGAATACAACAAAATCCTTCTACAACACTAACAAATATTTATAAATGAGAGTTTCTGGGAACTTAAGTCGAAAATTCGTATGCAGGCACTCAGTAAGATATCAGGCAATTTAATTGGAGAATTTGAATACAGCCCATTTACACTGTTATTTTCTTCATATTTACTTTTCAGTTTTTCAATTTTTTTAAAGAAAGCTCCATTTATGTTATAAAATTCAGTATATATTTGGAATCATTTTATTAGAACATAATTCATAATCCCTATTCTGGTTTTCATGCTTGAACATAATTTCTTAGACTTGCAAATATTTCCGTGGGAAGGATTTGCATCAATCAAGGCAGGGTACTTGATGTAAACTGATGTTCATGAAATGAAATGGTTGAAATTGGGAATGATTTTAAAAAACCACATTTGGTTTAAATTGATTTTTTATTTTCATTATCATTAACCTTGGATATTTTACTCATAACTCTTTAATTTTATTAGCACTTGTCCCTAATTTTAGAATGCTGTATTTCTTTGTAATGGGAGAATTTCGTTGTGTAAAATTAAGAATAATGATGCAGACAGTGGATCTCACGGAATACTTTAAAGGGTACTTTTTATTGGCATCTAAATATTTAAATCAACAAAAATATTATGTTTTAAAATTTTACTGAAACAGTTACGACCATTCGACTTATTTGACTCTTTCTCGCCCGTTACCGAGAGGAAAATTTGGTTGGTGATACACTAGAAATAGGGGTTTTGGGAGTTGATCTGCAATTTTATTATTGGTACTCATTCTTGGATGATAATATCCATGAGATAGCCGAAGAAATAGGTCTGACATAAAGTTGGAAATGAAAATCAGTCTTTACCCTGTGGCGTATTTGGTCACTGAGAGTATAAATATAAAAAAAGTGAGTGAATATTTTAAACCAATAGTATCCAAAGCATGCGCCTGGGAGAATCTCAGTTTCCAGAGAAGTGCCATTATATACTATATAATTTTCATATATTTATTTTTGGATTTATATAAAAATTATTGATTTTTTTTTTTTTTTTGCAAAATCTAAATTCGGCAACGGTATAGTGGATCTAAAACATCTGGATACATGCGCAGATTTTTAAATATGAATTGGTTTATATTTTTTTGTTTTGAATTCATTCCAAATTTTTTATACCTTAATATCTCCAATAAGTTAAAATAGGATCCTTTTTACTAAGGTACTTACTTAATACTATTACTTACTAAGATACCAAAAACGAAAAAGAATAAGAATGTATACGTGATTTCCCAGCAGTTATATAACAATAAGCAAGACACTTTTATACGTATATCTTGGTATGGTCTTTAAGTAGAGACCAACTCTAGAATTGCTTTAAAAAAATAGATAATTTAAAATTAAAATCACACATTATAAAAAAATGCAGCATTATTTAACTTTATCAGTAAGGAACGAAATTGTTGTGGCAATGACGCATCATGGAAGGGGGGGGGAGATTCCATATCGAAGTTTCGTCGAAATGGGAAAAGGTGAACTTGGTGTGGCTGAAAATCAGGAAGTTATTTTAAGTTTCTGACAGAGGGAGGAAAAAGAATGAAAAGATGGAGCACGTGTCTGGTACAGTCGACGTGGGCGGACAGCATCGTGCTATTCTGAGCAGAAGTGGCAAATTCTTCCAAATTTAGATCCCCCTGTGTTCGCAAAGCTATACCATTTAGTAACTAGTCGAGGCGTATGTGTAGGATTGAACGTTACATAAAAATTGCACTTATCAAATTAAAGATGGTTGGGGCATAGGCATAGAGCCAAAATTTTCTTGAATTTTATAACTATTTTGAGTCCTCCTTTTTTCTTTTTTTTTCTTTTAAAGCTATATATAAGAAACAAAAACCGGCAGTCCGCTTGTCACAAAAGGCCTTTTCATTTATTTCAAAATAAACACTGTTTAGAATTCTCAACCTTTGCAAGTGTATCATTGATGCTTTAGCTACTTCGCTGTTGATATTTAAAAACACATTTATGCTTTTCTTTCCTTTGAAAGTATTATTTCATTTGTTAGAAACTTAACTCACTGTATCTAACGAAATGGAATGTAATAAGATCGTTATACTTATTTAGAATCTTTTATGTTTATTTAGATTTTATCTTAATGAATTTTCTTCGATATTTATTAATTATCAGTTTTCGATTACATAGCTTTTAGTACATACACGACAAGATGTTTTACTATTTTGATTCCACATTATTGAATAGATGAAAATTCGACTAGTTCCCCACATAAAATTTAAAGCGAGTTGTCCACTTTAATGCTGATGAAAACATCATAAATTATTTTTGATACATAAGACATAGCTGTGAAAAAATTCGCCTAAAAAGATGTTATTTCTCGATGAATATTAACATTTTCTGGAGCTCCATGGCTAAGGTCTTTTGCATAACTTATTACGTCTTTTGCCATTTCTTGTTTCTTTATCAGTGCCATCTGCAGACTTACATTATGAAAGTACATTTTTTGTCAATTTCCTGTGTTTTTACACATTTTTGTAAGTTATTTTGTTTAGCACAAGTTGCTAGAAATCCGAGAAGAAAATAAACGAAAATGTCTACATTGTAATTTGCTTTCATGTGTCAGTTCTTGTGCTTAAGTCTTTATACGTATCCTTTTTTTTCTAAAATGACCAAAATATCTGTGTAATAATGTCGTGTCGTATTAACCTTATCGCTTCTTGCGCTCCACCGCATATCCCGAACTTTTTTTTGAACGATTTGCACGAAGCTGCTATCAGAACTCCAAAACGATGTGTGAACATGGAAATAAAATGAATACCAACTTTCTAAACTACCGAGAAAAGCTACTGAACTCATTTCAACTGAAACAGCATTTAAAAAGACAAGGTTTATCCAATGATTTGAACAAGGAACATATTCAACCTCGTTATCTATTTCTGTCATTTATTTAGCTCCTGAATGCCTCCCAGTCATAGTAGCAACTCTGTTGTACAACTGCAGTTAGTGACTAACTGAAACGAAATGTGAGAAGTTTTCATGGCCTTTATTTTAACTAATTAATGAGGGTAAGATTTTATCGTAAACATCGATTCAAATAATTGAGATGGCCTTTTCAAAAATAGGCTTTGTTTCTTCATATGATTTCTCATATTCTTGGTCCTTACAGCTCATGATATCGAGACCATCAACTTCAAGTAAATTCCGATTATAGGATATAATTAATTTTATTGTGAAAAAAAAAAAACTCTACACTGCATCACTATGTTTAACTAGTTCACGCCTACTTCCTAATCATATAACCCTTCTCTACTACAGTTAAGAAGTAGCAAAGCAGGGTTTTTACGATCAAACAGCAAATACGTTAATACATATCAGCGATAATTGATCTAATTAGATTAGTGCTGCATCATTGTTTCAATAAATATATAACATTTATAACTAAAAATTGTACGGGAATTAAATCACAATTATTATCCTTTAAAGAAAAAAAAATCATGAAATATAGTTTAATAAAATAGTTCTGCCTTTATACATTATAAAAATCTACAAAAAAAAAACATTTTCAAATTTATTATGGATATTTTGATTGAAAATGCATGAATTTTCGTAATAGCTCCGAAATAATATGTGCATCTTTTCAGCTTCATCGTTAATTGTAATATTCAATTTCAATTCTTCCCAAAATACATATTTTTTCCTTGTAGTCAAATTAAGTTGTGGATCTCATTTCAGTTAGCTTTTTATTTGAAAAATTTTTTGTACTTGTATGTGTCACAAAAAAAACGGAAGCTTATCATTCCTGCTTTTCACGTATATAGATTGTTTAGGTAATCTAAAGATATAAAAACATCGGTTCATTTTAAAATCATTTGAATTCGTATTTTAGATACAATATTAAATATCAATATAGATTTTCAAATTCGCAGTTAGCAGTAGGGAAACCCGGGAATAGTTATAAAGATAAGTTGTAACCCACAATTTACGCAGAGGTTTTTAAATTTTTTATTCTGAATTTTCGTTACATATGATTTTTATAATAAGCCTTATTGTATCATCCCAAAAAATGCCTAACCGAAATGAATAATGAAAGGTTGCGAACATGGGATTCATTTTAGTCAATTAAAGAGGATTTCTTTTTTTTTTTCCTGAAAATTTTATTTAAGCAGAAAGTCGAATTGTAGAATTTGAGATAAATCTAGCAAGATGTTATGTGTTATATAGGTTTCGGCATTTTTGTTGATTAATAAAAAAATATTACGATTTAAAAAAAAGAGTATCGTTTTTCCAACCCTAATACATAAGCCATCTATATCTCTTTGAGAATATCCTCCGAGATCAGATCTCTCTAAGGTTTCCCCTCGAAAAGAATTGAACAAACGCTCGTTTAAACAATACATCCCTTTTGAACGGATCCATTGGAAAAGGAAGGAAGGGAAATGACGTCTTTGGATTTATTTCTTATAAGTATGAATGCGTGTTTTTGTTTGCGTGTGAGTGTTGGCACTCTACAGACTAAACTGTTTGATCTAGAGTTACCAAACTTGGCGCATACATACTTTAAAAAGTAAAAATGTGTACTTGGGAGAAATGTTTTTGAAATTTTAATAAAATTTAAACAAAATTTTGACGTTTTCCAGCAATAACTTCCAAAAAAAATTACACAATAAAAATAATTTTTACAACATTTTAAAAATTAATTATCGTTTTATTGATATCTAACATTTTCTGTTACAATTTATTTTTTATTATTTTTAAAAAGTATTTTAAGCATGATTCCTAAAAATAAATATAACATAAAATAAAAATAAATTTTAACCAGCACGAGCATATAATGTTTACATGAAAAAAATTAAACCTTTTTCAACGAATTAATATCATGCAGAAAAAAACTCTAATTAAAATACTAAGAAATTAATTCTCACGGCTAAATAATTTTAGAAAAGTTTAATTTTTAGTAGTGTTTATATGAAATAAAAATAAAATGATATTTTCTAGAAATTTAAATTTAAGAAAAAGGTTTCCGAGAGATTTAATTAAATATAATTATAATTCAATAAATATTTTATTTAAGGCAAACATTATTATATATATATAGAATATCCACGTTAGTTAGGGTTCAAAAGCTGATTTCTGAAACGTTAGTAACAGAAAAACGTATCTGATAAAAAAAATGGTCTAAATGAAAAAAAAATTATATTTTATGCAATTTGAATCGATAAATTATCTGATGAATTGCAAAATTTTAAGTTTTTAATACTTTCTTAATATCTAACTTTTCCTTCTTGCTTTCATAATTACCAAAATATTCCCGAGATTTTAATATTTTTTTTTATCCTTTTGAGATAAAAACATATTTGAGTTATGAAAATATGAGCTTCGTTATTTTATGAAAACATGCAGTTTTAGATCACTATGCTCTCCTTTATTAGAGCCGGAGTTTCCTTACGTCTGATTGTCCTAAAATAATGATATCCTTCATAACTCTGGCAGATTTTGTCTCAGATGACTGAAACGTTTATTAATTTAAAAGTTAGAGCATCAAGAATTTCACTGAATAGGGTTCATTGAATAAATGGATTGTATAAAATTTAATTTTCATAATTGTTTTAGAATTATATATAGATTGAAACAATATAAATTACTATCATTTACGCTCCTTTGAATACACTTAGTAGTAAAATTGAAAAGTGAAATGTGCGATGATTTTGAAAGATTTATGTTTCATCATATAAAAATCCTATAGCTTTGAGTAATCGCATTTATTTTAAGAAATATTCTGTAGTATTCAAAATACTTCAGCCCTGAAGCGATTTTATTTTCTGCACTCATAACTTTAAAAAATGTTTAGTTTCAGCAAATAATAATAATAATAAATAATAATAAAAACATTAGTTGAAGTTTGATCACTTCTGTTCTGTTACTTTCTGTGCTGATGACAAAAAATAAGGAAATGCTTAGCACAATGAACTAAATAGCATATGTCTTCTAAAACAGTACGATTTATATGTCTATCAAAATATGAAACTTAGAATTATTTTTTTGAAGAAGCCATAAATGCCAAGTTACATAAAATATCTAATTGAAAATTTTAGTGACTATTGATCCTGATTAACCAGCTGCTCGCCAAAGGCGGCTAGTAGTTAACAAGAAATGAAAATAAGAAAAAGAGATAAAGGAAGAATGAAAGGTTAGAGGAAAATAGTACAAAAGAGAAAACTAGAGAAAAAAAGTGGCGAAGTAAAGGACATTCACTTTTGAAAGAAGCATACACATTTTGAAAAGAAAGATTTTTCCTTAAGTTACTGCAGCAACTCTGACCATATATTACATTACTCTAAAATCTCGCTTTGAAGCGATGATAGGATTATTTTGGAACATATATCGTAATTATGAGCAATATTTTGATGACTAGATCAGCGTCTAAGCTAGTTAAGAAAGCTTTAAGCTTCGGCCCGACATCAGTGGTAATGAGTTTGAACCCAGCAGATTTAATGTACACAGCGTCTTTTCTATGAAATCGGATCTTATACCAGGTCATTCCTTACCCCAGAGGCGAGATACTGAAAAAAGATTTTCGCTGCTCGAAATTATCGTAAAGGAAAATGGGTCCAATGCTTAATGTGTAACATTTTGGTATAAAATGTGTGCAATCGGAAGCAGTTTATCACTTGATTGTTGTAATTGCGATTCTGTTGTAGATTGACTTTTATGTTGATTAGTTAAATAATTATCGTTACTTTATTCTAAATCACTTAAAAATATTGACATATGACAAAAATTGCTAAATGTCTTGTGGATTTTAGTTGATAGAAGGATGATAATGAGAAAATCTTTATTAATATTATTGTTTTTATTGTTACTATTTGTCATACGCCTGCTACAATTGGTCTCATATCCAAGGCAAGCAGTAACAGCTGGCAAATTTTGAAAAAAATATTCTTGGTGCTAAAATCAACAAAATTGTTGAACGATTTTAAATGCATATTTTGAATGAATACTTATAAAAGGTAGTTATAATAATAAAAAAAGGCCGGCGTCCTGGCACAGAGGAAGCGCGTCTTCCTCATGATCTGGGAGTACAGGGTTCGAGGCCCGATCAGAGCATGGTTGTTCTTCTTTGTTCTATCTGTGAGGTTTGAGAATGCGCCCCCCCCCTCCTGTAAAAAGGGACGGTGCCAGCGAATGAGATAATTGTGTGTCATTTTCATATGTGCTAGAAGTCAGACTTCTGCCCTCAGGGGTCCATGCCCTCAAGAGCTACTGCACCCTCTCCCCTCTTTCCGTTGTAAAGTGGTCTTGAGATCATCATCATAATGAAGAAATCGCAAAAACATTAAAAACGTAAGCGTTTTTTTAAAACTTTTTACAACTATCCCCTGTCTTCTCTTAGTATTTCGGATCAAATACGAGAATGTCAATATTCACCAGACATATACAAAATATCACACATAGAAATACTGAAGACGCATATCAATATAAAAGGTTTCGTTTGATCTGTGCCTTGCAGTCCTGTTTGTGAAACATAGCACAGTAAAGATTTTTAATGAATAAGGCTGCGCTTGAGATATTTAGGAATCTTTTCATTGGTCCTGAAGAATGATTTGTTTCTTCTCCGATGTGCTTGCTACTTTGGTTAGTGTGGGTTTTTTTTCTATCCATCTTTTTCAAACACTGACTTGAATGAGCTTATTTATTTCAGAGCTGAATGCTTAACAAGCCACTCTTTTAAAGCTTTCCTTACGAGCTCTCTATTTTCGTACTCTATGCCATTAAAAGGCTGCAAAATGTTTCTTATTTCACATTTGAAAGGGTTTTAAAAACTGAAGAAAATATTTAATCAATTTATTTGTCTGCAACACTTTATAGAACGATGCAATTTTAGTTTTACAACAGATGCCGAGCCAAATTAAATTTAAACTTTTAAAAAAATGTTCAATATTTAGGAAGGAATATGTATTTTCAGTATTCATTATCGAAAGACAAATAGTTCTCACCGTTCTATAATAATTGTATTTTTTTTATCACATAAATAAATTTTCTCACATTTTAAGAAATCAAAGAGAAGAGAAAAAACAATTTCAAACGACTGGAAATGGCAGAAAATTTTTAGTATTAAAATTTTAATAATATCTTATATTTGTTTATAACTTTTATGTAACAAAATAGTATAATTCTATCGCTAAACAGAAAAGTACTCTGACATATCGAAACATATTTCAGAGTACAAAATATGTCATATATATATATATATATATATATATATATATATATATATATATATATAGAGAGAGAGAGAGAGAGAGAGAGAGAGAGAGAGAGAGGCATGCAATGCATGCAAACATTGCATTTTATTTGCTTTCTGATAAGTAGATAGCGAGTCACCTGTTCATAATATCTGAGATCTGTGTGCCAATATTGTTTGAAATATTTAATGAAAATTATCATCACGACGTATTAAGTATTTATATTGCTTTTGATGGTTAAATTGTGAGAAAAAAGTAAAAATATTGCTTTAATTAACACAAAATTAACAGCAATTTTTTAAAACAATGTCATTTGCTTATTTAAAATATCGTTTGTGTCAGCGCTAATGAATAGCCTTTTGGTTTGCTTACCTTTTTCCAGTTACGAAAACTTTTCTTCTCTCGGCCAGCAGTTGTCTGAATACCTGAGAAATACACGAATTAATGCTGATTAATTTTTAAATAGTAAAAAATATATAAGATACCGGCTATATCAGATGAAGAAAAAATGTGAAGGAAAATTGATAGAAAATATAGCAATTTTGGGGAAAAAAGATTTTAAAACTGTTAAATTGACGGCAAAGTGTGAAAAATAGATTTAAAATTTTGATATTGAAGATATAAGCAAGTAATGTCCTCATATCGGAAAATGTATTGTCTCATCATGGAAAGATTAAGTTTCTAACATTGAAAGAATGGGCGGTGGAGTTAAAAAATTACTAAAGGAAATTCGATAAACATCGGGTGTGGCATCAAACGTCAGGTTGGAGAACGAGAGCAAGCAGGAGGATATATTCTGTTCTTATTTTTTGGGGGGGATTGCTAATTAAATATCGAAAATGAAATTTTTTTTTAAAATATAACTTAAGCAGTTTAAACTGCGATAAGTTTTTAAAAAAAGGAAATATATAATCACGAGTCATGAGTTGCTTTCCTTTTATCATTTTTTTTGAAAGGCAAGGTACTAATAATTATTCATTTTTATCGTGTGTGTTTTTATTTAAGTGAAATTTTTATAAAAGTTACGGAACACTTTCTTAATAGCCATTTCAGATTTATGAATTGGTTTAAGACTGTAATCACTTCGGGGATGAGAGTCAGAGTTCCTTGATTGTCAATATATCTAACTTTACATATTTTCCTTGCTTGATTTAATATTTAATAAAGTTAAGTAAATATTTAATAAAGTAAATATAAATAAAGTTCGTTCAGTAAAATTTAGTTTTCGTTGTGTTTTTTTCTAAGAAATTTTTTTCACAGTTTAACAAATTCTTAGAAGTAGATGTTATAGCATTTTTTTCCATTATGAATTGAATGCTGTAATATTCAAATTTTCTTACCACATTAAGAGGCATTCAGCTCTATGCAGTCTTAATCATTTAAAACTATTATTCACATAAAAGTAATGGCCAACTGACTCATTGAGTAATTTAATTTTGTTTTATAAATAATCTAAAATCAACTTACAATACTCTAAAAGGTTTTATTTCAGAAATAACTTTCTAAAATATATTGCATCAGTTAAAACTGTATAATTTATCTTTCACGGAGAAATATTTCATATTGAATGAATTTAAGAATAAGTTTTACTTGATTTATTTATTCATATTATATTCCATATTTATCTAAAACAATTCATTAAACTTAATACGTTTTTTCAAAAAGGATTAAGTAATTTTTAGCAAAAAATAGTGTAAGTTTGCTTGTTAGTTTCAAATATATTTGTAACGAATTTGATGAATTTTCTATTCGAAATTTCAACTGATTTACTCTCTCACCTTGAAAAGAATGTTTCAATATAATTGTTGAAATAATAAATTTCATCTCAAAATATCGTAAGATGTATTCTAAAATTCTTTAAAGAACGTTATGGATTTGGCTGACTTATGATCAATTTTGCAAGTTTAATCTGGGAATTTATCTTTAGAAAAAGGTTTATCAGTAATGTTTTTGCTCGGTAATATTTATATAGATTGTTTCTTTTTGGGTGTTTTTTTACATTAATTTCTTTATCCCATTTCAGCTCGCTGGAAAGCGCGACCCTCAATTAGAAGCCGAAATTTTGCAGTGGATTGAAGCAAACTTGGGACAAAAATTACCCAATGGACCGTATGAAGAAATTTTGCGCGATGGAGTTATTTTGTGCAAGTGAGTTCGATATCTTCTCAAGTTTTCATTTTCACCATGGCTTCAGGAGAAAATCATGACATCAGGCTTATAATGTTTAGCATCATTTCATATTTATGAACGTATAAAAGTAAAATTATTTAAATACGAATAAACTAAAAAAAATGTTGCGTCATTTAAGCCAAAATGGGGTTTCTGTAGCTTTATAATTTAACAACTTGCTCAATAAATTTTCTATTTGACTATATTGAAAAAGCAACTGGTAAATAATTTAATGTGCATTCCATTTATAGATCTAAAATTGGTTGAAGTGTTGAAAATGTTGCGCAATTAAAAACAAGAATAATGTGAAAGCCCTTAAATTCAGAAATTATAATATATATAAGGTTACTGCACCAAAATTTCCGGTATTTTTTAGATTGATGAATTATTTATACATTTTTATTTAAAATAAATAAAATAAAATGTTCATTATTCAAGTTACAATCTTGAATCTCTTAATGGGCTTCATACGGCCATTAAATTATCGTTTCTCAAAATTTATAAAATTTAATCCCTTACAGACTTTTTTTCGATGCAAACACTACTATCTAGTACCCAAACACTTCAACTATTTTATGGATTTTTAATTGAATCAGCGAACACCTTAGTTCCAATATGGAAGGTACGAAATAAAAAGGACAGTTAAGAAATTAATTAACATTAGTATGAAAGATAATCCAGTGTTTTCAGATAAATACAAACCAAGAAAGAGAGAGAAAAATAAAGAAAAGAGTATATGAACATCAATGGAAATTATTCTCAATATGAGAAAACATATTACCTGACAGGTTAATTCAACAGAGCAATGTCTACTCTGGGACATTATCTTAGTTCCATCCCAATTATGCAATATTAGAATACATATTTTTCTTATGCAACTGATAGATTATAAAGTTCGTGAAAGACTTTACGAACTGACTAAGACAAAAATAAATTTGGATTTTGAGTACCGTTTTTCTCTCTTTCAGCTGCTTTTTCGCAACGTTATAAATAGATTCCTGTTTCTTCAAGAGCTCCTTTAATGAGCACTTGCTCAAAAATTAGGTAACCTAAGACTCCGCGTAAGTTGAAAGACTCTTTTCTTTCGCCACAGCTGGGAGCGAAGTGCTTCAAAGTTTTTGAGAAATGTTTCTTTTGTTTGTAAAACGCGAGCGCTTATATTTATTCGCTCTTTAAACAAATAGTTACTCTTACAGGTTTTAACAAACTATCGGTTTTGACTGAAAAATAGATAGTCAGAACAATATGAAGGAGATCGATAATTTGTATTTTATTTGCAGCATATAACAGAACCCCTTTAAAAATATTTGGATTGCTCAGTGAATGTAAGGGACATACCAAAAAGTCTGTAAATGATGAAATAGCATCATGAGGACAAGGGAGGCTCTGAGACTAAATTTTCTATGATATGTACTAATTTATGACAAGATTCCGCATGAAAAATAGAGCATGAATATCACATTGTTATGGATATGAATTTTTCCACTAGTATATTTCCTTTTCAAGATGTTTTTTGTCTTAATACCAACACAGAAGATATTTCCAACGATAAAATTCATTTTTTTTAAATGTCGCGTTTTTAAAATGCAATTTTTAATAAGTTTCGACTATGGTTATTGGATCAAAAGAGTAAAACGCTTGACCTAATAAATGCAAAATCAAAAAATATACATACATATTGAATCTTCATCATCTGTGATGCGATGACTGTCGAATTCCAAAGATTATCTACATTTTTTATATCTTTTTTTATTATAAGAATATTAACTGTTTTGAATTTATATTAATACTTTATTCCCGTTTAAGAAACGCAGTGTTTTTAAACAAAAGATTATAGCATTATATTTGAAACGTCAAAAAAATGATATTTCAAAATCGTAGATTTTTTAATAATGAGCAATCAAACTTAAATTCATGACAACCTGTAAACATATTGAATTGTGTTTTTATTATGCCTCATTAGTATTTCCTATAACTTAATTATATAAATGAAATATTTAATCTACAATGTATAAGAGGTGAAGCTAAGATTTTCCTTAAAAGAAATATTATTTCTCCAATTTATATAAACTTATTTTTTGTTGTTATATCTTAAAAATGCTGATTCAGAATCAGTAATTAATAACTTGATTCCTTTCCAAAAATTATAAATTTTAGCATAGTATATACGATATCTACAGGATGTCCGAAAATAATGAAATAAGTGTTTATTTTCCTAAAGATTGCACTTATAGATAGGTTTCAAGTTACAAAGCTTCTTTAAATAGGTAGTCGCACGAAAATACGTTAATTTTTTTGGAAATTGAAATTAAATAGTTAAAGTAATCCAATTTTTATACGATCCCTACAATTTACAACTGTCAGCCTGTAAAATAGTTCTTTTACATTCATTTATTTCAACCCAAAATTTCACGCTTCTATCGACAAATTTTCCTTCGATATGCTTATTTTGAAATGTAGAGAACTTTACCACAAATTTTAAAGGAAACATTTATTATATTCAAATTTCAATATAAACATTCTCTATGTCGAAATTGAACTCTTCAGATATCTCAAAAAATAGCGGAATAACAAAAAGAAAAGAAAATGTTCACTTGCAATTACTCGTGTGCTATTAAACTTTCCAAAAGAATGATACATTCCAGTGCCAAGGAATGCTTTGATATATTCATGATTCACATTGCTTATAATGGAAACATATTTACAGTACAGTTTAGAGATTGGAAAGTACAGGAAAGAAGAGATGCTATACAAGTGTTTCAGAAATTAACATTTTGGCTTATTTATATTTTAAGTTACCTTCATGCTAATGTATGAACAGACAATTCAAAGATTATTTGATTCAAAAAAGACAATGAGAGAATACTTCAACGTAATTTTTGACATCCAGGACCAGCCATAAGAGGTGAGGGGCCAATTGGAAACAATTTTTGATAGTAACTAGCATCCGACCAACTTTCCTATGGTAGAGTGACATGGGGACTGGGGGCTATTAGATGCTCCGGACAGAAGACATTTGATTCTGTATAATTAATATCTTATATCTCATCCATGGTAAAGGATGTATTTGTGATCCATAGTACAAGAAATGACTGTTCTAACACGCGGCAATCTTTGCAAAGTTACGTTCGAGCTTACAAACAACAAGTCGGTTTATTATTATAATTTTTTTTAGATTACATCAGCACAAGATGTAATATAGTAGAGATCATAAAGAAATAAATTTCTTGTCAAAAAATAAATATAACTCTTTAAAAAATTATTTTATGCTTAGAAAAACATTTTCATGCCTCCACTCATAAATAAAAAAAAAGGTAAATAATAGGAAGTTTCTACTGAGTGCTGCTTGAGATAATTCACCAGCTTTCTACACGATAGCATGCCGGGATAAAAATTAGTAATCCAAAGGAAAAAAATCGCCCTTATATATTAAAATATTTCATTCCGTTGCTTCATATTGTTATGTATTTTTTTTAATTGAAATGTTTTAAGCTCTCACGATTTAGATCATATATTCATATATTTTCAAAAAACGCATGTTATGAAATGTTGTCTCATTGAATTTGCAATATTTTGAAGATACCATATGCGTCATGTTCTAAACGAAATGCTTTGTTACGAAAATTCATGAATTGGTATTAGAATGTTTATGTAGATATTTATTTCTTTTTGAAGTATTTATGTTACACTTCTTGAAATAAACACATTATCCCACTATTTTTATGAATAGGCACATATATGCCGCCGTCCTGACACAGAGGAAGCGCGTCTTCTTTCTTGATCTGGGTGTCTTGGGTTTAAGTCCCGGTTAGGGCATGGTTGTTCTTCGGTGTTTTATCTGTGAGGCGTGTGAATCCCCCCCCCCCCCTGTAAAAAGGGGCTGTGCAAGCGAATGTGATAAGTGTGTAGCTAATGTCGTACTCTTGACCCTAGTTGGAGCTGCTTTAAACAAGATACGTTTATTTCGGCTTAAATCCGCTGATGCATCAGCAGGTTTGTCCATGGCAAGTGCCATTAGTAACAACAATAACAACATAATCAAATATTTAGATGAATGAGTGCGAAAATTTATGCCTCAACAGCTGATATTGAAACAGAAAAATGCCATACAGAGGAATTGAAATAATAACTTTCGATGAGCTCCGTAATAGAATTGAAATGATTTATCATATATAGTCATTGTTACCAAAATGCCACATTAAAAAGACACTCATAACAAAAAATGGCCTGGAAGACTAACGATGATTTTATGACACCGAGAATCTATAACGAGCAATATTCTGAGAGCATACAAAGTTATAAATGCGAAACCAAGGTAAATGTTTTGTATTAATAAAATGATTGATACATTTCATATGAGTGTGATATAGCAGTGATGATAGGCTCCAGGATTACCAACACAATAAAATACAAAAACTATATTTAATTTTGAAAAGCGTCCTTCGCAAAGCAGAAATTTTTAAAATAATATGCTCTTCACAGATATAATAGAATGCACTGATAATGCATTCTGTTAAAAAAATTGAAACTTTCTCTCATTTTTTACTGATAATTTCAAGGTTTTGATTGACACAAGAAGAAGGCTTATATTATAATCTGATATCTTTGCAATGAAATAATGATAAGATAAATACGATTAGTGATTAATTTCGGCAACAACTGTAAATAAAAAAATTGATGATGATAATTCTATGAGTTATCTATAAGCATTTTTTCCATAAACTTGTTAATGATGTACCCAATTTTGAAGTTATATGGTTTTTTTAAAAGTAATTTGCAAATCACACCCTTAACTCTAAGAGAAATCTCATTATTCAACAGTTTGAAATTCATCATTGCTTAAACATCCCATAAATCCTATTCTAAACAATGTTAAAATTTCTTACAATTATAATCTATTTTGGAACATCAGATATAGGAATCAATAAGAACTGAAATTTTTGTACTGATGTGTAATAATATTGAAAATGCAAATGCACATGCATTCCGACTAGCCATTATATTTTGCTAACATTATTTTATTTTATTTTTTTGACCGCCAAAAGCAAAAACTGTTTTGAATTTAAGAAAAAAAAATCGCAAATATGTAAAGATTAATTTAAAGGAAATTAATTGTTAAAAGTCTTTAAAGAATTTTAGCAACTTAATGTTGTTAATTTTTCGCGGAAGGATTTACGAGAATGTAAATAAGAAGTTGCCCGATTTTAGCATGCAAGTTCTCGCTTCATTTAAAGGAACAATAATGTAGGCGTCGGCTGGTTAATTATCCTTTTGGAGATGAGGGGAGAGGGTGAGGTATGTGCGTGAGCCACTCATAATGAGGGCTATTCTGCGTAGATCATCACACCTTATTATTAAATCCGGTCACTCAGACACAGATGGTGTCATACTAATGGTTTTATTTATTTATTTATTTATCGTCTCGGTATCATACCGGAGCATTATTACCCGAACATCCGTCCAAAAACTAAATCAAGTTTATCGGAATTTAAAACAATGTTAGAAAGAAAGAAAGAAAAAAAAAAAGGATTATTGATTGTATTTTTTAATGTATGATAAATGAAACTACTTCGATGCTTTGTTTATTTTCTTTAATATATTTATTTCCGTTTGCTTTGATTCCATTTCCATTTCCTTTATGCTATATTAAACTCAAGCTTGCAATTTAGCATAGCATAAAGTTGACACTTTTATAGTGAGTTAATATTTCTGATGCAGTTACATATTTTAAACTGCGTCGGTACTTGTACGCTGTACGACGATGTGTGCTGTTTTTTAAAAAAGTTTGTTTCAGAGTTTTGGAAATTATAATTTTAAACAGTTCGCAATTATCTGCGAATTTTTCTGGGGGGGGGGGAGTTCTATTCAATCGACAACTCAAGGAAATTGGCTAATTTTTTATTTTTAATAAACGATAAAAAAAATAAGCCGAAGACTCCGTCATAGCAAATATATTATCATTGAATTTAATGAAATTTTTAAAATAAATGGTGCATACAGAAAATACAAACTTTGTGCTGAAATGTTAATTTAATTCCCAGTCTGATGAACAAATTGATGCCTGGATGTATTCAAAAGATCAACACTTCTGGTGGACAATTCAAGATGATGGAAAATATCAATCGCTTCCAGGAAGCTGCTAAAAAATGGGGTGTGCCCGAAATCGACGTTTTTCAAACAGTAGATTTATGGGAACGCAGGAATATAGGCCAAGTCACCCAGTGCCTAATGGCTTTAGGACGCGCAGTAAGTTTCATTTGTCTTATTTAATAAATCTCACAACTTTAAAGGAGCAATTCTTGTGCATATATAAATTGATTTATTTCCTGTATCTTGGAAACGTGTCTAACGATTCGATCAAATTTTAGATTTAGATGAGGTTTTGCTTTTTAAGTCTATCTAGACGGGTATCTTTCCTGAAAAAACACGATTTTACACACACAAGACACACATTTTTTTCTCTTTTAGATTGAATGTTTTCAACTTCCACATCGAAGTGTGTGTAATGTGGTGTAGTGATCAGAACAGCATGAATATTTGTTACAGGTCCTTGGTTCGAGTCGAGCTTTTTGCTTTATTTTTTTAGTTATGTATTTATATTTAATGTTTTTTTTTCTTTTTTAGTTTATCTATATAGGTATCTTTTCTGAAAAATAAAGCATTTGTACACACATTCACAAAAAAGCCATTTTTATATTTAACTCTTAGAATCTTTTTCTATCTGTTCTCATCCTGACAGTCATATAGCACCATCTCTGACCCGATTTCACCATGGTAAAACTGAGTGCAAGTTCAAAAATATAAGTAATGATAGATGAACTGTAAAATGAGTACTGTAATATAGCAGAATGTTTTGAATAGCACTTTGAAAAAAGAACTAATTCATGATCCTTTTTTATTATTTAAATCACTTGCTCAGATATAAGTACGATTAAAAAATGTTCACATGTAATCCGTATGTGATTGTAATTTAAATATTTTCTCCAAATAAACACGCACACTATTTTACGGGGAAAAACTGCTGAGAGAAGTTTAGTTTTCCAGATATTACCCTATTAATATAAATTGCCATTTTAAAAATAAATCATGAAAGGAATTTCTTTATAAATATTATTAAATATGTTAAATAAAAATATTGATTAGTATTATCTGTTTCAAATTTGATTTTAATTACATTGAAATGCAATGAATTTTCCCCGGGCTAAGAAGGTTTCGCCCAGGTTATTTTAATTTTTCATCTTATCGCAGTCATAATATTAGCAAATATATTAAAATGAATGATGATAAAAATTTTTGCTTCAAAAATAATCTAGTGAATATTTTATAAATATTTTTATAGGAGTTATTTTTATAGGAGTTATTTTTATAGGAGTTAAGTGAAAGTAATTTTTTTCACACTTGAAAGATTTTTTTTGTCATAAAAAAGTGCTTCAGGTTCTACAAAATATATTTTTATTTTAATTATTTTTCATTAAAATTTGTTATTATTATTATAGTTCAGGATTATAAGTATTATGACACTTGAGGTCATTTTTTAAAACTCTCTACAAAATGACCATGTGGAATTAAAATTGAGATAATTAATTGATCAATGATAATTTACTTAATGTATTATTTCAATACGCAAGTATATATAACTGCAGTTTTCCAGAACATAAGTAAGTCAGCAAAAAAAAATCGGTTACAAAAGTGAAACAAATTTATTTAACTAAAAATGCTTAAAAATGGGTGAAACTTTATTATTAATCTTTCCATACAACTCTTGATAAAAAGATAACCGTTTGAAAGCTATAAAAACTATTTGAGGTGTTATAATTTTTGAAAATATTTTATGAATTAGGATTCTCGTAAAGGCTCGGAAGAAAGCATCAATTTTTTGGGGTTGCGAAGAATTTTCGACAAAAATATTTAGATCCCTGAAAAAATTATGTATTCAAATTTTAGATTCAAATTTAAAAATAATTAGAATTGCAATTAAATATCATCGTGATTAATCGATTCTCAGTTTTTTTTAATGTTTGGCGACACATTTTAAATGAAAATAATTTTTAGAAAACTATTTTATTCTATCAGTAAATCAGAAATAACGGATTTTTCACATTTATAGAGAAGGACAAATAATTAAAATATAAAAAAGAACTTATATCTAGTTATTTTCATTTGAAGTTGCGACTTTCAGAGGTATAGAAAAAGAAAAAGAAATTTTTTTCCTTCAAATTAATGAGATTGCTTCGTTTATGATGTAATAATGGAATTTAGCTTTTAAACTTAAATTTTCTCAGATTCTTATCTTAGTTTTGACTATTAATTTTATGAATTGATACTAATGATAAATTGACTCATGAAACATAGCATATCAACTATTGAAATAAGATCTGAATATTAATTGCATCTATTACAGTGGCGTATTCCAAAAGTTGGTAATACATTGTTTAAAAATTCTCTTGGTTTGTATTATAGATCTCTAATCATTTTTCCTTCCAAAATTTAAATTACGTAAGAATAAAAATAGAAGGTGATATTTAAAGAAATCGTGTTTTTGAATTAATCCCAATTTGTTATATTTCAAGGTTTATTTTTTTCTCTGAATTTTAATGTATAGAAGAGAAAAAGAGAAAATTCCTTTAGTAGCGTCAAAATATCTTAGCTATATGCGTATCTTACTTGCAAAAAATATCAATGATAATTTAGTTTCCAAATAGAATTTCAAATAACTTCCTTCATCAAAATTAGAAAAATATTGGAAATATCATTATTACTATTAGAACCTCTATTAATAAAAACTTTGAAAACCAAGTCATAACTTGGGTTAAAAGGGAAATTTTTGATTTGATATTATGAAGAAAAAAATTCATGTCAAGAAATATTGGGATGATACACATGAACCAGTAATTTTTAAACTAAATCTCCTACATATTTTATAATGTTGGGATAGAAATTTTATATCTATTAGAAAAATTGTATTTATCGTAACAATCTCTATATATGGCAAGTTATAGCTTTTAGAGAAACCCACTTTTATTCTTTCCATTAAAATAAGTTTTTCAAATGATATTTTTCGTATCTTTATTGAGTTTTAGGCTAGATTATATTAGCCTAACAACCAAAAGACTTTTTTTGGACCTGCACTTAAAATTTTTTTCGCATTCTTTATATAGACAAGTTATATATTTAACTCATGTTCCAGTAAAATTATATAGAATAATTTAAAAGTTTACAATTGAATTAAAATTAAAGTTAAAAATAATAATTGTTAAATTATATGATAATGAATAACTATTTGAAATAATGAAGATAAATGCAAAGAATGAGTCATTTTTATGCGAATTTTAATTAAATATTTTTAAAATAATTTTTCTGTTGTTTAGTAATATTTTGATGAAACAAATATGCATTAATAAATAATTCTAAATAGCTCCTTAGAAAGCAATAATTTGAATGAACAAAAATCAATTTGACATAATTTTGAAATAAGTTAAAAATGCAAATATTTTTTATATGCGATAACGAAAAATGATTGCTTCGAGCCGTTCGATGGCACACAGAAAAACTTGAATGGCCGAGCCGCCACGACAGCAACACCGGCGGAAACTGTGTTTGATTCCTAAGGGTCATCACGGCCACGTACGACTCTTCCTCAAGGAAGTACGTTCCGCAACCGATGGGAGATAGCCACCCCCACTATTTCATATACCCACTAGAGTGGCGAGAACCAACCACCATGCCAAAAGCTTCTCATCCTCAATTATGAGGCACCCCACTCCCGTAGAATTAACGAGGAAAAATCACGAGTGTGATTACACGATTCCATTATCCTGTAAAAAAGAATTCCCTTATCCTGTAATAGATAAATTTCTTATAAATGTGAAGAAAGAAAAATGCAAAATTCTGCTATCTTCTATCTAAATAAAAAGGTACTAAAAACCATTAAAAACATGATTTTTTAAAAAATAAAAGAATGCATTTTCATACATCCGAGTTGGGAGGGCATAAAAGAATATTAATAGTATTAATGCAATTTTTAAACAACGACCAAGTTGGGGTATCATTTTTAAATACCCCAACTTCATTTATAATAATATTATAAGCAATTAATATTTTAATTGTTATTTGTTAACTTGATTAAAATATTAATTGATTATTTGTCAATTCATTTTGTTATAATTATTATTGTTATAAATCAATAAATATTAATTATTTTTTATTTGCAGTGTTATTCCCACCCCGACTACCAAGGACCTCCTCTTGGGCCTAAGCCATCGGAAGAAAACAAACGTCAGTTCACCGAAGAACAACTGCGAGCCAGTGAAGGCATCATTAACTTACAATACGGAACCAACAAAGGAGCTAACCAGAGCGGGCAAAATTTCGGAAACACAAGGCATATGTAAAAGAACTTTGCTTCAATGCATCGCCAGGAATCTTGGACATTTCATGCCTAAATTAGATGAATACATTTCAGAAAGAGGATCTCAACAAACAGAAATCAAATATAAGATTCCACAAATATCTATAAAACTAGAATAATATTTTGTTTAAGGTATCTATTGACTACAATGCATAGATTTCAATATTGTATTTCATTCACTGCTATTTTCACTTGCATACATTGTAAACTTATGGATCATTGTAATATTACCGGAGATGCCCTCATTTTACAAGCTATGATGCAACTGCTTCACTTCAGAAAAAGAATTCCCTGTCTCTTACATGCATTATACTGTTCACGACGACAGGAATGCGAATAAAATTAATTATTTAAAAAAATCAAGTCTTTTTTTTCTTTTGAATTTTTCTTTAGTTTTGGGTGATTTATTACAACATCAAAATTTTCACATTTAACCTGCAGTGAAAAAATTGTAATTTTATTAGTTCCGCGATTAAATAAATAATAATAATAAATACAGAAAATTCTCACCAGAATAATATAACTAAAAATAAGTAGCAAACAATTATATAGAACCTACTTGTTAGAAGAAATTGAAGCAGAGCTTTGGAGATCCTGTTTCTAATTTGCGCTCATCTTCATGTCCTGCAATAAGTGGAGACCACAGACACTAAAGTATTTCCTATGCTATATACATTGATGACAAGAAAATAATATGAGATAAACTTATTAGCCTGCTTTTTTTCTAACACTCGCTATTTGATTTGTGGGCTATTTTTATACTGTTATTTAAAGCATATATAGTGCTTATTTTTAAGACATAACAGAAATAGAATCTCATATGCAGAAATTTAGGTGCTAAACTTTACAATTGTTTTGAAAAAAGTGAGTAATTTTTAAAATTTTCTTAAAACTCAGTGAATAAGGTTCAAAAAATGGAAAAGATAATAGAATTAAAATAAATTATTTGGGAAAAGCGATAGATTAAAAAAATTATAACTTCAAATAAGCAGATGTTTTTTTTTTCTTAATCCAATTTCGTATCTCGATAAAAACTTCCTAAAAATAAAAATAATAAAAACTTACCTTGCTTTTCGAAGAAAAAAAGAAATAGCTTTTCGTTAAAAATTTTTAGAACTTTCAGTTTCAAAGTTCACAAGAACTTGGATATTCTAACACTTCCTTTTATAAGCATAGAAGAAAAGCAGCCAATTTTTATTTTTCAAAAAAAGAGTGAAAAATAAAACAACAAATTTTTTTTATTTGTGTCATTAAGTATAATTCTTTGTATTTAAATGAATGAAGAATAAATGTATAGTTAATTTCATAAATAAGTTTTTAAAAAAATTAGCAAATTGATGTCTAGTTCTTAAATTAACATACAAGAAATGCCAAATCTCCCGAGAGAAACGTTTCCTTTCTTCGTTAATGGGGTCAATGAAGAAAAGCTTTCAACTCAAATAGAAAACATTTAATTAAAACTTAATCCGCGTAGGTATTTTGATCGCAAGATATTATTTTAATGCACACATATCACATGAATGTTAGAGTATCAACACAACAATGCTCTTCGACTCTGAATGAGTGTTCAGAAAAGTTTGACATATATCGACAATTTACTTGAAAGTGTTTCATTTGAAATGAGACAGAAGTCTTCAGAAACGATGCAGTTTAAATATGGGTGAGAAGTTTAAAAAAAAAAAAAAAGAAAGATGGAGAGCAAAACAACCAGATTTATGCAGCTTGAGCGGAAGTGACCATTTTGTAGTTTATGAGTAAAGGTGTTTGCCATTGTTATGTGTAAACTCAATTTGGTTGCTGATTGGAGGATTCTTACTCATTGATTTTAGTGGTAAATTCAATAGCATTAAGTTTACAAAAGAAGAAAATTACACCATTAGTAAACAAATTGTTCCACGTCGATATAAAAACAGTTCGACCTTCTACTATAGTTGCGTTGAAAGTGGACAATTTTTGCTCGTGATTGTGCATGGCCCAAGTGACCAAAGTTTTGCACAGCATGTACGAAAGAGGGTCACGGGACAAGAGAATGTCCAAATAAAATACCTTTACCATCAGTCAACACAATTTTGGCCGTTAAAAATGCAACAAAGAATATTAATATTGAAAAAAAAAATACAAGTGTTCCTATGGATACCGCAGATGATATATCTATGTTGAAATATAATTTCACTCAATGGTTAAATAAAAACATGAACAGAAAAGTTACTGTTTTAATTTGAGGTTTTGGAGGTGTGAAAGAATCAATCGGAGTAATTATCGTTAATTTATTATAGACAAAGTACAGCTACTTGAAGTGCTATTTTATGTTGTGAATGGCGATACTTTAGAGGGTCCTGACGTCCTCATAGGCAGTGATGTATTGATTCTTCCAATATAGTTATAGTTCAAAATCAAGGGAGATCCAAATTAGTTCATGTTGATGAGTTGAGCTTTTTTCGGGATTTTCAAATGGATGAAATGCCTGATAGAGTAGTGGTAAAGATTCTTAAAGAATTTGTGATTAAACCACGCTCAATTCAATGGGTCACCATTTTTAGTGATAATAAAAAGCGTGATGAATATATACCCTACAGTTACAGTACTCAAGAAAATGTGACTAATGTTGCTACTTTGTCTGTATATGATAGCAAAACACAAGTGTTTGTAGTGAATTCAAACAATTTAAAATTACAACTAAAGAAAAATCGTTCAACTTTTAGAGAAAATTGGGTGTCTAAAAACAAAAGTAACTTTATAATTGAAGAAAAAATGACTTCAACGCTTACTGTACTTGTAACAAAAGAAATTTTAAGAAATCCTATCTATTTAAAGTTTGTTAAATTTGGTCCGTTCATAAATGAAGAAGAGCACAAATTTTATGCAAGTTATTAAATGAGTTCAAACTGTCTTTTTCTCTAAAGTCAGATGAACTAGGATGTATTAACAACACAACAATGGATACAACCGAGACTCCAGGTATCAAACCCGTATCTTGTTCACTATATCGAGCATCTAACTACGACAGGCAAGTTTTAAGAGAAATATTTCCAGAACTGAAAGGATAAGGTGTCATTTGAGATAACTGTTCAGACTATAGTAGTCCAGTTTTGCTGGTATCAAAGAAAACAGGAGATAAAAGAATGGTAATTGATTACAGACATTTTAACTCGCAGGCTATTAAAGATAAATTTCAGCTTCCATGCATTGATGATTTGCTTGAGAGACTGAGGTTTAGTTTGTTCTGCATTCTCGATGCATGTCAAGAATTCAATTAGATACCCATGGATGAAGAATACTCATGAAAAGAAACGTTTACCATACCTGATGGACATTATGAGCCGACAATTTTATTTTTTAGATATTGAATGGACCTCCTATATTTCAAAGAGCCATGTCTTTGGCTCTAGGAGATTTGCTATGGAGCGGTGTCTCGTGTTTCGCGGACGACATTTTCTTTGATTCGACCGCTTTAGATGAATTGATAGTGAAGCTGACACAAGTGCTTGAAAAATTTCTAAATGCTGTAGTGACACTGAAATTGTCTAAATGCGAATTTGGGATGTCAGAAATTGAATATTTGTGTTTTGTAATCGGTAAAGATGGAATACGACCAGGCCCAAGAAAGCTTGCTGCAATTGCTCAGTATACAATTCCTAAGATCAAGGATGGATAACATCACTATCTTAGTTTAACTAGTATCTTTAGAAGTTTTATAACACGATATGTTTCAGCAATTGAACTCCTCACAAGCTTAATAAAGAAAAATTCCTTATTATATGGACTGCAGATCAAAATGAAGCATTTGAAAACTTATCTCTAAGTTATTATCAAGATAAACGTTGAAACTATTTTATCCAAAGGATGAAATTGAATTACACCCGATGCTAGTTAAGTAGGATTAGCAGATATGTTGTGACAACGAAATAAATATAATAATGCATTTCAGTTAGTTTATTGTGTAAGCCGTTGAAGCACTCAAGAAGAAAGGCATCATTCAAGGCATTTCTAATAGCTGCTGTCTGGTCGATGACTGGGTCTGGATTAGGCCTCTCATACTAAGTTAACCTTTCACGTTGGTCACTGATTGCTCAGTCATAGCATATTTGCACCCCCCCCCCCCCCCACATTAAACTTCAGGTTGCATGATGGACTGAGATATTAAGCGATTTTGATTACGAAGTTAAATATTGAGATGGTGCAAAAATAGCTCATATAGATGCTCTTAATCAATCACCAATTGAAGAGAGAACATGTACGCCAATAGATGAAGTAGGAGTTACGAGTCCTGTAAAACTAACTAGTCAGCCTAAAGTATTTTACAACTCTACAGAAGAAGATCGGGTAGTTCTTATACAAGCTGAAGCTCAAGATCTACAAAAGATTATATCTTTAAAAAAGTTACAGAAAGTAAGAACACGAGAAGAAAAACAGTTGACTAAAAGATTTGATCTTTTTAATGGAATATTTTATCGCATCCATCATGAATTTGGTGATTTGCAAAATATGCGAAAACTGTTTGTAATGCCTAGATCAATGAGAAAGTACCTTGTAGTTCGCTTCCAAGACTTTGTTGGTCATTTTGAAATGGAAAAAGTAATTCAAATGGTACGTAAACAATTTTGGTTTCCCCGTATGACAAGGTACATTAAGCAACATAATAGACAGTATGTTATATTCGCATATTCAAAAGTACCAGGAGGAAAAAAGCGAAGGCAAAATGAATTCTATATCACCTGGAAGTCGGCCATTTGAAGTTATTCACATGAATTTTCTTGGACCTTTTGTGACAAGTACGACTAGGAATAAGAAACTGTTAGTTTTTGTCCACAATATGACTAAATTTGTGGTCTTCGTCCAAGTCCTAGCTGTATAACTAAAAGCGTTTTAAAGTAACTAGGTGAATTTACAAATAAGTTTAGTTTTCTAAGGCGTATCGTTACAGACAGGGAAAGTTGCTTCTCGTCATCTTTATTTGAAGCCTATTGCAAACAGTTTGATTAAAAATACATTAAATTCTAGTCAAAGACCACAAGCTATTGGACAAATTGAATGCATTAATCGAATACTCATTGACAAGGTACATTAAGCATACATTAAAGCATTGATTAAACATACATTAAATTCTAGTCAAAGACCACAAGCTATTGGATAAGTTGAATGCATTAATCGAATACTCACTCCAATGATATCAACCAGTGTTCAAACAGAATTTCACAAAGATTGGGATAAAATATTGCTAGAAGTAAAACGATGCATTAACTGGTCTCCGAGAGTCTTTTTCTGTCTGGAAAACCTTTTTTGAACTTTTGTACGGATACACACCAGTAAAATCGGGATATTTTCCTCAAGATCTGCTACTAACATCCAACGAGAATGCAAAGCCGACCGTATTGCAAAGAGATGCACAGGAAAATATTAAGGTTGCGTAAGCGAATATGAAAAAGGACTATGACAAACACAGATGTAGAGCACAAAATTACAATATAGGTGATGCTGTGGTTGTAAGGTGACTGTCTGAACAAACTTTATTACAGAATTCTAAAACTCAAGCTAAGTACAGAGGCCCTTTAACAGTCATGAAGATATTATCATCAAATACTTATCATATTACTGACCTAAGTACAGTTGGTCAAGGGAGAAAAAGACGACCTAAGTATAGTTGGTCAAGGGAGAAAAAGACAACCTAATTATACAATTACTGCTCAAGATTCTCAGTTGAAACTGTTTCATCTTATAACAGAAGATGAATATCTATCTGATGATGACAGTGAGGACCTAATTACCAGTTATTGCAATGATGATTACGATGAAAATTCAAGTATAAAGAACTTTCAACCAACATGGGTTTGAAGCGAACCACTTTACTTAAAAAAAAAAAAGCTGTATTACAGGGACGAGATTGTCCCATAGTCAAGATGATCGAATGTAAAATATAATTTAGTTGGGAGGTTAAACAATTACTGCTTATACACGAGGTACTTCCATTTCACTTTGTAAAAACTCAACTCTCTGTGTATAGCTAGAACAACTCAACTCTTGAATAAAAAAGTTTGGAACTGTTGTTTCGAATTGCGTTTAGAAGTAATTTATTACAATAGTGCCTCAGTTGCCATATTTTTAGATAAAAACTGAATCTATCGACAGATCCATTTAATTATATATGAAATAAAATAGTTACTAATTTTTTCCAAAGTGTTAGTTTCAACTGCAGAGCACTCATACTGTTCTGTTTGTTATATAATCGATGTAAGCAGAATCGCATTTTACTGTAACAAGCTAATTACATTTGTTTAATAATTTTAATAAACTGGACATCAATCATAAGGTACTTTATTATTATTTAAAGAGTGAAAATAAATATTCGGTGTATAATATAATATTTAAACTGTTAATAAATAGGGTTTTTTTCGGTACTGATGATAATTTAACAATAACAAATGAAAATAAACTACAAGTGTGTAATCTTCCCTTTTCCATAAAATACAAAATCCTTTATATCCATGACGTTGTGGTGGGTATAAATTTTTATTTTTACACGTATTTTACTCAGTAGTTATGTTAGAATGAAATTTAAAAACTTTATTTTTCAAGTTTTAAGTATTATAAATTATAGTTATAAACTTCAATTTGTCTCTTCTTTGCAAAAGTTTCAAAAAGTGAAATTACATTCTAAAGATAAATGATTGATTTAAATTATTATTTCATCACATTATATCTGATTATATCTTCTATCGACTTAGAAAAAAAATATTCTTCCCTTTATATGTACTAATAACAAAGGAGAATGTGTGTACTGGTTCTCTACAGGAGAAACCGTTAAACTAGAGCTAGATAATTTGACACACCTACATTTTGAAATTCGTGAATATGCACTTTGGAGTGATATTTCCTGAAATTTTAACCAGCTAGAAATTACAATTTTTTAAAATTTTCTCATCATAAGTGCCAAAATTATTATAGCACATAAAGGAATTTTGCATTTTCTCACATACAACTTTTTGACTATTTTTAATAAATCTGTAAAAATATCTACTAATATTATTTAAATAAATTAAATATCATAATAATTAAAGGCATGCACTCTTTTAATTATAATTAAAACTAAAATATCCAATATTTTAATTTTATTTTACAATTTTCGTTTCATTGTTGAAAGGAAACTCAAATCTTTTCACTATTAATAAACATTTCATCCTGGATTTCTCTTCAATTGTTATTGACAAAAATACGAAGTTATTGCTAGCTTTTCTTCATTGAATAGTAAAATTATGCCAATTTTCATGTATTGCACACAAACACACATATATATACGTATATCAGAAACACCGCTTTTTCAATATTGATTTTGGAAAATAATCTACAGCTTAACGATGCATCTTTGCCTACTATAAACCACGATTTAAAGATTAGGCTCACACAATTAATATTAGTTTCCTGTGCTTAATTGATATACAGTAGAACTTTTATCATTAGTGGATCTGTAGAGTTTTTACAATTGTATGTTTTACTTTCTAGAATCCATTTAGATTTAACTATAGTATGAAGAACTAACACGAAAGGATCTGTTTTACCCCCCCCCCCCACACACACACCACCAAAACACACGATAAAATATGATCCAGAATTACATATTTTATCAATTTTTTTCCCACTTCACATGCAACTATTATGAAAGATTTGTCGTGCAACGAAATAATTGCGATACAAATGAAATATAGTAAACAGTATAAGGTGGTGGTTTGTTCCTTATAGTTAAACCCCTTCAATTTACTATATCACGCATTTAAAATGACACATACTTATTTCATGGTTAATTTTGAATTCTTAACATTATTTGAATCTATAAAAAATTTCTGTTTGTATTATTTATTGTTCCCTAAAAATTTTAATTTAAAGTTTTATGTATATAAATTTATACTTATTATAGAATAAATTTAAAACATATTAGCAAATTTCTTTGCCTTTTTTTATGCTATATGCGTGTATACTAAATTTATATCCTTTTTTAAAAAATATTTATTGTATCATTCAGTTTTCAATGATCATGTATTAAAAGAGAGATTTAATTCGTATTATTTTTATTATTTGGGATCACTTACAAAACTTTTCAATAGATAATTTACTAACTTATAGCAATGATTAAAGCATGACGGTAGCAAAAATGATGTAAAATATTATTAAGATATGAAAAATTTACCAAGACATTGTGTCTGGAAAACGCTCTAATATCATTCATTCAGCAAAAAGTGATAGTCTTAAGTTTCTGAAAAGACCAACTTATCAAATCATATAAACGAAATATTAATATTCTTTTTTATAATGTTTTGGGAAATACAGAAGAAATGTATAATTTTATATCAAATGAAAAACATGAATTAATGTTTAATATTATTTTGTTTTCAGAAGAATTTTATTTAATGGAGGAATCTTTTAAAAAGAAACGCAGAAAAAAAAATGGAGGAAAACATTTGCAATAGTATTCGTACGATACGTTGAGTATTACATTTCTTTTCTTAAGACAGCAGATACCCCCCCCCCTTAAAACAGCACAAGATGTTCTATCAAGATCCCCATACTCTGAAAGAGCGATTCCTCACTTGGAGTACATAAAAGTTCCTCAAAAACTGTGCATCTATGATCCACAGATTTCGAGAAAACATGACGCGACGCCTGTTATTTATTTAAAAAACATGAAGCACAAACATCGGTATTTGCATATATTTGAAGACGCTTACAATATTCAACGCGCATACCGTAAAGAAGTTGTATTTAAGATGTTTTTACGTTTTCTTTCGAACGCCAGATATGACGCCATACATTTTCTCGAAATCTAGATGCGGCAGAGAAATGGTTTTTGAGCAATTTTTTAGTAATCCAATCAAGTAATTTGGCTGCGTGGATTTTGGCCGATCTTATACTGCATTCAGATAAATGAAATACCAGTTCAAAATATAAAATTAACAAATACTTTAAAAAGTTAGTCACTAAAAAGTTAAAAACTTTTTAGTGACAGTAAATTCTTATTTTGTAAATATAAAAACTGAAAAAAGGGACCTAAAACTTAACTCGAAATTAATACATTTTCAAAATTCTTATATTGCTTTTCATTAAAAAATCGTAACCTGATTCAGCAGCGCACAATTCTATGAAAGAGAAATTTATCAAATGGCTCGACAGTCAAACTATTATTATCACAAGGATAAAATAGCAATAGACCAAAATATGACATTTGTTTAATCTTAAAAAATAACTGCATGTGAAAGTCTTTAAATTTATTTATAAGTGTCTAAAATAACATGAATCAAACACATTTACCAACAATTAAAATATTTATTCAAACAAGCAATTCGTTATATTTTACTTAATTTTCATTCGTTTGCAATGCATTCTATATATGGTAAATAAATAATTAAAAAGAAAATAGCATTTATGAAAGTTTTAGTCAAGCTATATGAACTGAAAAAAATTAATGACACTGAATATAATGAATTGTCATTTGGATTGCTGTATTCCAAATTATATTTGTTTTCACCCATGCAAACCACAACTACTATATTAAATGAAAACTGAAGATGGTGGAAAATATTTTCAATAAATGGAATACAAATTCTTGGGAGATATTATGAAGAATTAGTATAATTTCAATAAATAATTAAAATGATAATTTTGTTAATAAAAAATAAGGAAATCTTATTTGTTATACAGAGAAAAATAAATTTCATTACAAACAGTACTGGATTAAAATAACTGAAGCCTTCACTAAAATAACAAGACATCACACAAAACAAATTAATATAATTCAATAAATTAAATTAAAAATTTAGTTTAACTTTATTAAGATTTTATTTATCATACATATCAACAAAAAATTAAGAGGAATATAAACACTTCAACGGAAACAAAAGAAATGTAAAAGCGATTGTAGAAACAACTAATACATTATGCCACACTAGGAATATACATTGATTAAACATGCTGTAAATTCAATCATTCATACAAAATAATTGCATATATTTTTTTCACATTTATGCTGCCTTATGATCATTTTAAACTTACTATAAAGATAATTCAAATTTCGAAGAAACTATTTTAGTCATATGATACAAATAAACTTAAATTTAATGACATGCATGTAACACCAAAAATTCTTAAATAAAAACTACTAAAATGCAAAATTTAATTTTAAATTTCAATGGAAAAAATGGATAAATAAAAAAAATACTTCAACCGACAAAATTTGTAAATAAATAGCAAAAACTTTGCACTTGTACCGAGCATATTAAGGAATTAAAAAAATTCGTATAATAAATGATTGTACTAAGCTCCAGTTAGGAAATAATTCTTCCTTTCCTACAACCCCACAACAAATAACATTTTTTTTTTTAAATTCTTAAATATTCAGTACATAATATCCCCTTTAATATTACAAAGATTCAGTTGAAACAAAGTAATGTCACTCACAAAAGTCAAGCAAATAACTATACCTCAATATCAGATTCATTTGGGGACGATTAAAAATTAGAATAACTAGAAATCGTATTATGACTTATTAAGGAAAAAAAATTAGCCAGCAAAGCAAAGGTAGGTTTCCTTCAGGTAAATCTACAAACCGAAAATAATAAGAATTCAATAAATTAGTCATGTTGTATGTTTTAAACAAAGTTTTGATCAAAAATATTTAAATTGACAGATGCAACAATAATTGAAAGTAATGAATAAGACAATCCACATAAATTAAAGTCAAAATAAATTAAAATATATACAAGTAAAACAAAAAGGATATTTCAATCTAACGGTCATATAGTTATTTTTGACAACAAACAACGATATATTTTTATAAAAAAGATCACGAGTATTCTTTTTGATTAATCTGCTAAGCCTGACTACTTTCATTAAAAATTTGTACGAATATTAATCAAGAGAGTGCTTCTCGAAACAATTACTTTAAGAATTCACCATAAGAGTCAAGATTGTTTACAGACACTACTGGCTTTTAAATTAATGCAACTAATTTCTTTGTGTTCATTTTCTTCAATATATTCTTCACTTTCACATGGAGTGTTTTCAGCAGAAATATTTCGAGGAGCACCTAAAATGAGGAGAGAAAAAATATCAAACATCATTTTTATACAGGTTAAATTAGCTACTTCTACTTATATGAGGTTGATAACTTTTGGCAATTATACACAATCTTTATGCTTATATATTCTCCAAAATATAAAGCGAATAAATAAAATAAACAGAAGTGGGAATTCGGGATCTTTAACCACTGACTTGCCCCAAAGTATGATATATTTAATGTTGAAAATGGCATCTTTTCCCCTAACGCTTTGAAACATAAAAGACACATAAGGCATTTAAATATAAAAAGCAATAAATTTTTTAAAACTTTGCCTAAGAAAATGAATTTGAATTTTAAACAATAGGTTAATAAAAAGTTTCAGAAATCAAGGGAAAAAATAAGAATTATTGGAAAAAACCATTCTTCAATGGCTATATGTGTAAAAATAAAAGGGAAGTGTGTTAAAACAAAAGTCGACTGTTAGGTCAAAAGTGTCAATAAAATATATACTCCATGTCAAAGAATACCGAAAAAGTAGTTGAGACGATGCAGCCTTCATTTGGACTTACCCAAATCAACTATTGATATAAGTGGTTCACAAAAGGCTCTGCTTAGTTGTGAACAAAGTACAACTTGCAAACGCAATCAAATTAACAGACAAAAAGAAGAGACTAGAGTTTGCTGTAACTATAATAGCCACGATATACTATTGATGATTTAAAAAAATGGGATTTTCACTGATGAGGTCACCTATTATGTAAGCAGTACTGTAAACCGACACAAATGCAGAATTTGGAGATTAATATGGGATAGCTGCCTCAGGAATTCGTGGAACATTAACATGACTCACCGAAAGAGAATGTTTGGTACGACCAAATGCAGAACCAAGTTACAGATCCCTCCACTTTTGTAGAAAATTTCATAAATGAAGTCTACTGTGAAATTTTAGAGGAGCATGTTTTCCCTCAGTTGGTTGATACAGAGACGAAGGTCCCGTCTACTTTCAGCAAGACGGAGGACCCCCTCCTTTCAGCTTGCGTGCACGGAAAGCATCGGATATTCGATTTGGCAACAAGTGGATTGGAAGAGCAGGGCCTACTTGATGGCCTCGAAGGAGCCCGATCTGACTTAGTAAGATGTTTTTTTCTAAGGATATAAATTCAGGATGTAAACTATTCTAAAGCGGCAAATATCACTCTAGACATTCTGGTCAAGATATGGGAAGATGTGAATATCGTTTGGATGTGTACCGTGCCATGAACAGGCACATAATAAAATCTACTAAATGGTAAAAATCTTGAAAAATTAACATTAAAGTACAGATATACGACATTAACCAAATTTTATAATAGAATAAAAAAAAAGATGCATAAAAAACCATGGAGTTCTTTTATGGACACCCTGGAATATCAAAAATTGCTTCAGTTGCATCAAAGAATTTAAATTTATAATGCAATTAAGTCATAAAACAACAACAATGAAACTTGAGTTTACAGAATTATTTTGACACATGATACTTGGATTTAAAAAAGTTATATTTCTTTATTAAGCTTTTGTAACATATTACTTTCTTTTTTATTTAAATTCAATATCCAATTCAAAGTATTTAACTATTCAGATATAGTATTTTATTTTTCACATTTTATTTATAAAATGAACATTTTTACAGAAATAATGAGTTGCATGAATCATAAACAACACAAGTTAAAATACCTGTTATGAAATTTACTATTGATAGCAATTATGAAAAATTGTTCTTAGAGACACAATTACATAAGTAAAAATAAAAAAGTTTTAATCACTAATAAAACCAAAAATATAGCTATGCATACATGGAATAACTCTATAAAAAATATCTTCATCATCTTCAGTATCTTCTTCTTCTTCCCCACAATGCAATACTTTTAAATAAGGAAGCACTGTTGTATTCCTGTACACATCTCTGTCAGATCTGGTAGGTATAGGAACATCTTTTGATAGTACGGGAGGAGGTCGCTTAACCCAACTAAAAAAAATGTCAATGGTAAGACAAAGTAGAAAAAACATTACAATGTTTCAAACACATGGGCCATTCTACATCAAATACCCCCCTCCCCCCACACACAACAAAGATTTGATATCCATGATCTCATATTTTGATGAATCCTTACACATTCTTTTTATCAACATCTTAAACTATTTATGTTTTAGGGCTCAAAAGTTTAGGAATTTCGTGATATGAACTGATCAAAAGGAGAAGGGAACAAAATCAGATGCACAATAAATAATAATAAATTTAGATGGTAAACATACAGTCTATTTGTTTATTTTTTGAAACCATGGTAATTTGTTGAATTTCACTTTTCTCCCGTAAGATCATAGCTCTAATTCGAGTGGCTTCCATGATGATTATTGGATTGCCTGCATTTATAAGCAGAGTGCGTGGGTAAATGTTGATTGCAAGTATTTTTTCTTTTAAAATTTAATTAGTTATTTGCTTCAGAACACTAGAAGATATATAAGTAAAGTTTGCACCATGAGAAAATCTATACTTTAGATAAGTAACTTCATATTTAAATAAATGTTCTGCAGATCCGAAACAAACCATTCACACGCGGGAAGATGTCAAATAATGCAATATGGGATCATTGGTTCCTAGTTTTTTTTTTTAAAATAGTTTTTACAATGTCCCGAGTAGTTTTGATTTTATAGCGTATGTTGTGTTTTTAAAGTTGATAGCAAAAATTATGAAAGATGATAGGGATAACATTCAGGAACTATACTTGAATTCAGCAAAAACACAGAAAAGGTGTCTTCATTCTAAAAGTGCCTTGAAAATGTGGAATTTCGCAACGTTCCAGCTTGCAGTTAAGTGAAAATTGACAGTTATTGTAAGCCGTAACCCTACTCTCCATTTTATGATTTAATTAATAATAATAATTTAATTTAATCATTAAACAGTACAGATCACTTTTACTAATTTTTGAAGCTATTTCTAGGAGATGCTGCACACAAATTACATTCATAAGTCTATTTCGAATCTAGAACATACTGTGCTTACTGTTTTCTATAAAATAAAACTTCGAATGATATTTAAAGATGAACAGAAGAGGTTGTAACCATTCCTCGATACAATTTCGAAACTATTTTACCCTACTGAAAAGCAAAAATATTGGAATACCATCATGCAATTAAAAAAAAAACTTTTATAAAACCCTGTGCACTGGATTCAATATGAAAGCGCTTCAAGCGGTTGGCTAGTATGTTTTTCTAAAACATAAACAGTTTTTCTTTGCGTACACATCTTATATTTAGAATGTGTATAGTCACGAACTTCAAGGTGAAAATCTTTTCCATCTCAATCTAATTGAATTATTAAATTTAATCATTATTAATTAAATCATAAATTCCAGTATTAAGATATTTACAATGTTGATGAGAGTGGAAAAGCAATAACGGTTTACATGTTAAGAATAATATTCAGAATAGATCCAAACAAGCTGAAGTTATAATATTTACAGAGATGCAAGTTAGTCATCATAGCTCTTGCAGTTAATGCTACTAGCAGTCCTGTTACTATTTTTTGTGGGTTTTATAATGAAACATTAGTTCTTTTCAAATGCATCTGAAGAAGACGGTTCAGCGAATAAATCTGGGTCAATGATTAAGCAGGATTGTCAGAGCTCAGAGAAACTTTTTATAAAATAATCAAGTCATCAAAGAGAGGGCTTTTTCTCTTTTGGATAATCACCAGTCTCAATTCGATTAACGAACATTGGATTTGGCTAAAGAAAACGGAGTGACACTTTTGTCCAACCTATCACTTAAGCTGGAATAATTAGACAAACTTGAGTGTAGTTCATTTAAAAAATTCATTTATGGTACTAATAATTCATCAATGAAAAACAAACTGGAAAGACTATGCATGATATTCTTTCAAAAGGCAATTTGATAATGTCCCCAAATGTTATAAAGCTAAAGAATGTCACGGTAAATTTTTGGGCAACTAATTGTCCATCCATTCATTAACAATTTTGGTTATGAAATTTTTTTTTACTTACCGGTCATAATTGATTGCCTATAGCCAACCGATTCACCTGAGAAATGAAGTGTTGCATATGATGTTCCAATCAATGATATAAAATCACGAAGATGTCCTTTCACATAAGAAGACTTTGAACCTCACAAGCATACGATATTTTAGATATAAGTCCTTCCACATCGAACGAAGTTCCTCTATATTGGCGCAGACAGAGGCTCACTGTTGCGAACGGAGAGAGGAAAAACCGTCCGAGAGGCGGCGCTGTTTTGAAATGACGTAACTATGTGTAAAGTTTCTGTTCTTGTTTCAATCAGTTAGATTCTGTTTTTAGTCAGTGTAACATGTAGTTGAATTTTTCACGGTTTCTGAAGTTGATTAAAAGTGTGTGTTATGAAACAAATTGGACTTATTTTTTTCGAACCCAATACACCCAGCATCGGTTAGATGCACCCTGCATATCACGAATGAATTTATTCTGGTTATGATTTAACATAAATTAATGGAGTCCACGGCAGGATCGGGTGTATTGGATTTTAACGGAAAGCTGTTTGGAGCTTTAAAGTAAATATTTTTTGAACTGATTTGAAACCGTTGAATTTTTCGTAATGGATCTGAAGACGTTAAAATTAAAAAGAAAAGGGCTCAGAATGGCGTTAACGCTCTGTGCTAACAAAATTGAAGCCGAATTGAAAGAAGCGAGTGAATCAGTTTCGCTTTCGGTTATGAAGATGCAGCTTGCGGATAAATTCCAGCGCCTTGATGTATCTCAAACTGAAATATTTGAACTCTTATTAGTGCAAGAAGATGGCGAAAGCCTATTTGCGAAAGATTTAGAAGAATCTGATGTATACAGAGATCGATATTTGGAACTTTGTACACGAATTGAAGCACAGCTGCAACCTGTTCCTGAACCCGTATTATGTGAACCAGCACGAAAATTTAAATTACCAACAATTGAATTGAAGAAATTTAATGGAGAACCAAAAGAATTTCTGTCTTTCTGGAGTCAATTCAAGAAAATTCACGAAGATAACTCCATTGCTGATGAAGACAAATTTCAGTATCTTCTACAGTCAGTAGAAACCAATTCGAAAGCAGAACGATTGGTTCTCAGTTTTCCAGCCACTGCTGTGAACTATCCGAAAGTAATAGAACAATTGAAGGAACGCTTTGGGCGTGATGATCTACTGGTTCAAATTTATGTGCGAGATATGTTATATCTCGTTATGAAAAATGCCGTTAAAGGACGAGTCAAGGCCGACTTAACGTCGCTGTATGATGAACTCGAGGGAAAATTAAGGGCCTTAGAAAGCCTGGGAAGAACTCAGGAGAAATACGGAGACTTTTTAATCCCATTAGTAGAAAGTTGCCTTCCCGAAGAGATGTTGATCGCGTGGGAGCGAAGCAGAAACCAAGAGCTACCGGACACCAAAAGCTGTCGTTCCTTGGAACATTTAATGACTTTCCTACGCAAAGAGGTGCAAGGCGAAGAAATGGTGTCGCTTGCACGAAGTGGATTCATTTCAAAAGAACCCCACTATAATTTAAAAAAGGATACTTCTCTTGTTAAGGTAAATCGCGATCTTGCTACCGCCTCTGCCCTTGTAAGCCTGGATTCTGGTAAGCGTTTTCTTAATTGTATCTTTTGCGATAAAAGCCATCCTAGTGAAAAATGCTTTGCTGCTAGGAAAATGTCACTGGATGAGAAACGGAAAGTTTTAATTAAAAAGGGTGCATGTTTTTCTTGTTTAAAAAAAGGTAGCCATTTAAGTAAATTCTGTAAATTTAATCATAAGTTGTTCTTTGTGCAATAATAATTCTCATTTTGAAATAATGTGTCCAAAACAAGAAAAAGAAATTGTTTGTAAAACAGAGAATTCTCTCTCTAATTGCTGCAGAAGCGAACGTGTGTTTTTACAAACACTTTGCGTGGTTATTCGATGCCAAGATCATGAGAAAAGAATTCGTGCGTTATTAGACTCGCGAGCCAAAGTAGTTACATCAGCGAAAAGCTAATAAATCTGTTTAATTTAACTCCTCTTAGAAGAGAAACAGAGATTCATGCGCTGTTTGGGGGGGGGAGGAAACGGAACCGAAAGAACATAGAGTGTTTTCTATTGAAGTGAGCGATTTAAATAAGACTTATTCTTGTGGTTTTGAAGTTCTTTCAGAAAAAAAGATATGTGGATTAATTCCTAAAATTATTGATAAGAAAGTTTTGACTGATTTAAGAGAAAGAAAAATAACTTTGTCAGATTCTTTTTGTGAGGAAGCGGAAATCGATCTTTTAATTGGGGCTGATGTAATGGGAAAATTATTAACAGAAAATATTGCAGAATTGGACTCCGGATTGACAGCCGTGAAAAGTAAGCTGGGTTGGACGGTAATAGGAAAACAGAATTTTCGTGGAAGGAATAATTTAATGACAACTGTGTCTATGCATGTCGGGAGAATTCCTTTGAATGAATTATGGGAACTTGAGGCTTTGGGGATATCTGATCCTACTGAAACAGATACAAGATGAAAATGATTTATCTGACTATAAGGAAAAAATGAAAATTCTTCCCAATGGAAGATTCGAAGTTGAGCTTCCGTGGAGAATTGAACCAAGGAATTTACATGATAACATGGAACTAACTTGGAAGAGACATGAAAGAATGATTAATAAATTGAAGGGTGGTAATTTTTTCGATGATTACAAGCAGGTATTCATAGAATGGGAAAAAATGGGTGTAATTGAAAGAGTACCTATAAACGAATTGAGTAATAACTGTCATTATTTACCGCATAGGCCAGTTATAAAATTAAATAGCGAAACAACGAAGGTTCGGCCGGTATTTGACGCTTCTGCCTCTCAGAGGGGGAAATTCTCATTAAATGAATGTTTGTATAAAGGAATTAATTTACTGGAAATGATACCCGATATTCTTGATCGTTTTAGAATTTTTCCTATCGGTATAAGTGCTGATATTGAAAAGGCATTTTTGATGTTGTCTGTTGCCCCTAAAGATAGAGATTTTTTAAGATTATTTTTTCCGGACTCGGAAGGGCAAGAAATTTATAGACATTGTCGTGTGGTGTTTGGAGTTTGTTCAAGCCCTTATCTACTAAATGTATCTTTAATGCATCTTTTAGAGAATTGCCCTCCTGATTGTAATGAAATTGCTCAAAAATTGAAAATGTCATTCTATGTTGATAATTTAGTATCTGGAGTTTTTAATGTTAATGAATTAGAGCAATTTATTGAACAGGCAAAAAATATTATGTCTAATGGTTGTTTTAATTTGCGTGGGTTTGAGAGCAATGTTGCTGGTGACAATGTTGACAAACATTCCGGTACTACTTCCGTTTTAGGAATAGTGTGGGACTTGGATAATGATACTTTGAGTTGTTGTATAGATTTAGAACCGGTTACATGTGAATTGAAAATAACAAAAAGAGTAATTCTGTCTAGGGTACAGGGAATTTTTGATCCTATTGGATTGTTAGCTCCGACAACATTGCTCCCGAAACTGCTATTACAAAATTTGTGGAAGATGAAAGTGTCTTGGGACTCTGAATTACCTCCTAATATTATAAATGAATTTTTGAAATGGTCTAGAGAAATTTCTGTATTGAAAGATGTTACTTTGCCTCGTTACATGTTTATAAATCCGTCTTCTGAACTGCATATTTTTGTAGATGCTTGTAAAGGGGCATACGCTGCATGTGTCTTTGTCAGATCAATAATTGATGATGAAGTAAAGGTCGTTCTCATTAGAGCGAAATCTAGGGTTACTCCTCTCAAAACTATTAGTATTCCACGTTTAGAGTTGATGGCATGTAACATTGGTGCTAGACTTCTAAATTCTATTATTAAAGCTCTTGATTTTGTGGAACTTAAAGTCACATTTTGGTCTGATTCCACTACAGCTCTTTGGTGGATAAAGGAGTCAGGAAATTGGTCAGTTTTTGTGACCAACAGAGTTAAAGAAATACGAAATCTGACCAAAATTGAATCATGGAAACATATTCCTGGAAATAGGAATATTGCAGATCTATTATCACGTGGATGTTCCCCTCAAAAAATGCTTAATTCTAGATGGTGGGAGGGACCTCCTTGGCTAAAAGAAAATCCGGAGAATTGGCCGACTGGCGAAATTTGCGGTCAACCTGCCGATGTAGACTTAGAGAGGAGAAAGACTAGAGTAGTGAATGTTGATCTGACGGGGAACACAACCCTGTGGCTTTTAGATAATGTTTCTAGTTATGACAGAATGATAAAAGTGTTTGCTTGGATTTTAAGATTTGTAAATAATAGCCGAAAATCTTGTGTTAAATGTACAGATGTTGAACTTACTTTATCTGAAATTGTAAATTCAGAAAAATGTCTGATTAGAGTAACTCAGCAGTGTTTTTTGCCTGAGCCAAGGTTTTTGAAATTTGTTACCTTCAAAGATGAGGATGATATTTTAAGAGTGCAAACTAAGATAACTAACCGAGCTGATGAGAAGCATTTTTTGTATCCTATACTATTACCAGATAAATGTCAATTTACTAGATCATTGATCCGTTCTGTACATGTAAAAAATAATCATACTGGAATTCAGATGATGCAAACTCTAATCAGAGAAGATTTTTGGATAATTAAGGCTAGGAAAAATATTAAAAATGTTCTTTATAATAGTGTAATATGTAAGCGGTTTAAAGCTAGAGCCATGGAAAGTGAACCAACACCTTTACCACCAGACCGAGTATCAGATTGTGCCGCTTTTGAAATTGTGGGAGTTGATTTGGCAGGGCCTTTAATTCTAAAAACAGGGGAGAAGGTGTGGATTGCACTATTTACGTGTGCAGTCTTTCGCGCTATACATCTTGAATTGGTTAATTCCTTAATTACAGATGCCTTTTGGCTGGCTCTTCGACGTTTTATTGCCAGGCGTGGAAGACCTTCCACAATTTACTGCGATAACGGAACAAATTTCCGGGGAGCTTTTAATGACTTTTCAAGTCTAGATTGGGACAGGATTTCAAAGGAACATCAAACGCGAAAAATACGTTGGAAGTTTATCCCACCCACAGCAGCATGGTGGGGAGGCTGGTGGGAAAGGTTGGTTCGCATAATTAAAGAATTGTTAAGACGAACGCTAGGAAAGTCTGTATTAACTCATGAAGAATTGAGTACTGTAACCTGTGATTGTGAAAGTGTTATTAATAGCAGACCTCTAACCTATGTTTTTGAGAACCCCGAAGAATTAGTTCCTCTTACACCCGCTATTATCCTAAGAGAAAATCACTGTTCCGGAGTAATAGATATTGACGAAATAGATTCCCAAAAGTTATCAAAAAGAATAAGGTATCGAAGCAAACTTTTCAATGAGTTAAGAAAACGGTTCAGGAAGGAATACCTAGGTGAACTAGTTCAGAGGTCTAATGAAAGATCTTCGCGTGAGCCTAGGATTGGTGAAATAGTGTTAATTGGAGATGATAATAAAAAGCGCTTGTTTTGGCCGATAGCAAGAATAATTGAGCTGATCCCGGGACGGAATGGGAAAATTCGGACTGTAAAACTCAAAACTCAGAATGGAACAGTGATGCGTCCAGTACAACGGATTTATCCCTTAGAAATTCAATCAAGTGAAACTTGCGTCATTGAGAGCAGTGCGGGTGAGGGGGAATCTGGTTCTGAGGGAGTCCCTGTTGTTCAGATTTCAGATGATGTTATATTGAAAAGATTTACTTCTTCTGGTAGGTGCGTGAAAGCACCAAAACGATTGGATTTATTTAATGTGAACTGTTACTGTTTTGAGACCTTATCAAGTCTCAAAGGGGGGGGGAGGATGTTGCGAACGGAGAGAGGAAAAACCGTCCGATAGGCGGCGCTGTTTTGAAATGACGTAACTATGTGTAAAGTTTCTGTTCTTGTTTCAATCAGTTAGATTCCGTTTTTAGTCAGTGTAACATGTAGTTGAATTTTTCACGGTTTCTGAAGTTGATTAAAAGTGTGTGTTATGAAACAAATTGGACTTATTTTTTTCGAACCCAATACACCCAGCATCGGTTAGATGCACCCTGCATATCACGAATGAATTTATTCTGGTTATGATTTAACACTCACCGTTAGCCTCAAAGAAATAAAAATATTTTCAGAAGCTGGGGATACGATGATAAGAAGGGACCCGATAACAAACGTCATTTTAAACCATCCAACGATAGTAAATGCTATGCAAACTGAAGCCGCAAAACGACAAAAATAAAGTAACACACTAAAAGATAAAGCCAACGTTATCAAACAAGAAAAATAAACTTAATAAAAGAAGGAAACAGAAGTCTATGGTCCAAGATGACATTACCTTTTGCATAGAGAGTGCTGGAACATTTTTAGAGCAGGATTTAAGGCACTTTACAGTTCTAAGCTATGCCCATTATGAAGCCGTTCTTTAAGTAATTCACATTTTGATGCATTTTAAACTTAACATATATTAATAACTTATATTAAAGCTATTTTTTTAGCAACTTAGTAAAAATAAATGTTTTCATATACTTTTTAAAACGCATATTACACAAAACATAATAAAATATGATATTAAACCATTTCAAGAGGGCGCATCCTTTATTTATTTATTTTTTCTTTATTTATTTTTGAATTTTGATTGCTAAATATATCTACAGAATGATACAAAGATGTAAATTAAATTTTCACTGTTAAGCAAATTGAAACAATTATGTATATTTATTTTTCGGAACAATAAACAAATTTTTGCATCAGATGAAGAATTTTGCATCGAATAATTTTTCCAAGTGCAAATGATTAAAATTATTTTAAAGACAGACTTTTGTTGAATAATAATTAAAAAAAAAATGTTAGCAATAACGTCCATTCTATACCATTCACAACATGCGCTTATATTAAGAATTTAGAAAATCCATATTCATAATGTTTAAAAATAAACAAAAATATTTGAAGAAAATATAAGCAAAAATGTCCAATGCTTTATAATCTAACAATCTTCCATGAAGTGGGAAAAAATAATCATTATAAAACATTTAATTAAAATAAACGACTTTGCAATTATAATGAGACAATACTTTACATGAGCTTTAAATAGTTTTGAATATTAACAGTCAAAATTCATATCTCTAATTTCATAACACGTGGTATTTTCGATTTGCCGCTCGAAGGAAGAAGAGAGGAATAAAGTATCATATATATATATATATATATATATATATATATATATATATATATATTTAAATAAAAGATATTCATTAAAGTTTAAAATTATAACAGTAACGGCCTTTTAGTTAGGCTACCCTTTCGAATAGAACGCAAAATCATTTTTCTTAATTATGTTGATAACTTAATATTCTGGGGGGGGGGGGCAGATGAAATTTTTCATATATGTCCAATAAATTAGGTATGGTGGTTAACCTTTGTTTCCCATTGTAGCGACAACTGTTAATTTAATCAATTTTCTATACCTAAACGGTTTTTGCTAGCGCTAAACCTAATCTTAATTTTGACTCGGTCTTCAATTGATGACTTATCGAATACCATTAAACTATCATTGAAATGCATAAATAATGCAAAATAATAATTAAAAAAATTAATAAAGAAATACATTTTTAGATCATTATATAAAATATAAAAGTAAGACAAATAATAGGCTTGTTAATAGATACAAAATAGTCAGCACAAGTTGTATTAGAATCCATTTACAAGCGAGATGCAAGCAGGTTGCACTTAAAATTGAAGGAACTTCTTATATACAGAACTGATAATACTACATACTAAAAATTGCAATCGCTCAAAAATGTAAATATACATTTTTTGTAGTTTGGTGCATGGGCTGTAACATGGATGGCTTCTGTTTTAGACTATATGTAAATGTTTGATTTTCATTAGTTGCCAAAGATGTTTAATATTACTTAAAAAATGGCAGTGAATCATCATATTCGATAAAAACTACTGATTTATTAAAAAAAATTTCCCTGATTTTTTTCAACCTCTCAGAATTCCTTGACGATTTCCAGTCGATTGACAATCCTGATGACAAAATACACGAATATTTTAGAATTAAATATATTACATTTTTAAAAATTTATCTATTTCACACCCAGACTAATAAAATTTTTTAATCGCTCTGCAAGCGGCCCTAAACAGATACCTAGTTGGTAATCGATAAATGATCTCTTCAAAATGTAGATAGGACAATAAAATGGCTTCTAAGTCGTGTTCGGATTCGGCTCATGAATACTACGTTAAGTTCCACAAATTACTTATTTCTCATAACTTAATTCAGACGATAATGATTATGACTACTCATCAGAATAACTTATAATAATTTTTCTTATGCTATGGATAATGCACACACTGCCCTTCTATGGAATTTACAAAATAATTAAACATAATGAAAGGATAAAGATAATTGTTTTAACGCTTAACACATTTTATGCAAAATAAATAATAATAGCCCTATCTGGTATAAAAACACATTGTGTTATTAATTGAACTTACTTTAAATTAAGATCAAGTACAGTTAGAATTAATTTTAGGACATTATTCTAGTAACATTCTTAAATAATTACCATCTTAAAGTTGTACATTACAATAGTTTATAATTATTTTAAAGTGTTTCTAATATCATTAACAAATTGAAAATTGGATCAGTTGGTGAATAGAAACAACAGGGTTGCAATTTTAAAAAGTGTTAAAGAAAATCCCTCAACGTACATTTAAAATATGAGGAAATTGCACGCTTGCTAGTTACATGGAAATATGATTTTCAGAAATGGAAAAGACAAGGAAGAGATGTAACAATTTATTATTCGAAATAACAGCATATTAAATAAACATTTATATTTACATAAAAAAATCTATTTACTTTTTAAAATTTAAGACAAAATTTATATATTAAGGGGAGAAAGAAATATTACTTCTCACACTCTTTTATTGCAAGTCACAAAAAACTGAGGACTTGGGTTAAATAAAACACGAAACATTTTTGTTATAATGATACAAATAACTAAATAGTTACTTAATAAAAAATTGTTAAAAAGCTATATTATTTTTTTAATTCCTTTTGTACACATTTCATGTATTTGAGCATCAATTTATGCAAACTCTGCATATTTTTTAAGCTATCAATTTCATGAAGCTAATCCATCTATATTAATAAAAATGCAACTCGAAATGCGTTGCTAAGCGCAAAACTGGAGAACGGCCCGACCGATTTGGCTAATTTTTTAAAAATATTTTCGTTAAGGCACGAGGATGGTTCTAATGGAGAGAAAAAATGAAAAAACTGCGAGGGAAATGGTTAAAACGACACTTTTCTTACTTTCCCGCCAAAAATCTTCATTTCCTTCCCCCACACCGAGTGAGATAGCAGGAAGTAATAAATTATGATTTGTTTAGAAAGAAATACGCGGAGTCAGTTGGTTTTCATTCATAGATAACGGGATGTTTAAAAAGAAAGAAAATAGTTGCTTTTATTATTAGTTTGTATGGATATTTAATCTATGCCTGCTCAAAATAAAGTCTGGGCAGGGGAGAAAAAAAAGAATAACAAAGGGAAAAAAGGGTTTGTAGAAAGAAAAGTAATGAAGAAAAAAAGGATAGAAAAAAAAGTGTGTATGTGTGTGTGTCACCATTATATCCTCTGTGAGCGGCATTTTCCAAGCTGTTTTTAAACTTCCGCATCTTTTGAAAACCAATTATGTTTTTATTTGTTTAGTGTGTTTACATTTATGAAAATTTGAATCTCATTATTCTATAAAAACGTAGAATTTTAGACCTTTCCCTCCACTATTTAAGTAAAATATCAATTCCGGGACAATCATTGCTCGGATAGAAAGAGAAAGATGAGTAGTACAATGAACAGAACATCTGAAGAAAATAATACTATAAACGAATTATATGATTATCAAAATTTGTTTGGTATAAAAACATTTTGGTGAAAAACCTGTTATGAGACACAGCTACATAAAATATTATATGAAAATTTTAGCTAGCATTAATACTGGCGAACCGACTGGTCGCCAAAGGCGGCTAGTAAAAAATAAAGTCTGACATTTTTGTATGGCCTATTGTGCTTAAAGTTTTTTCACTATTAGTGAACATATGATAAAATATTTCCGACATATCATTGAATGCATAAAGGGCGAATGTGGCGCAAAACACCTTAATACCGATAAAAATTCTGATTTAAAAAATTGTTCTTGAATATAAAAAGTTCAAAATCGACTTAATTTGAGACATTAAATTTGATGTGCCATCTTCTGTATTCCTTCTAAATACTAATATCAATGATGATTCTTTTGAACTGTCATGAAGAATAGAATATTTTCCTTTTTTTGACATATTACTTAGGCTTATATTATTTTTATAAAGTGAAAAGTAAGCAACAAATGAATTTTGCAAAATCAGATTTTTTTATCTGTTCACTCGTATTAAATATGGATTTTGAGCTATTCATTGTTTCAAATAAATTTATAAGTCTAATTTGGATAAGCTCACAGTTTCTCAAATAATAAATAAACCATTCTATATATTCAGGCATGTTACACTAAACATCACAGCGCTCTGCTTTCACAAAATGAATATTTCTATTTCTGCAGGAGAAATGCTATTCTTTTACGGAAGTCTCATGCAATTCAGTAATCGAATGCTAAAAGAATAACTGTCTCGCAATCGAAAATGAACTGATCTATACAGAAAAAAAGGAGTGAGTGCAGCAATACACAATCAGGTATTGTATTGTTTCATTTTCGGGAGCTGTGACTACAATCGTCATTCATGCAATCGATTGAAATCGGCAATTTCTAAACGGAAAAACAAAAACTAATTAACTTAAAATTAACTGTATTTTTCCGTCGTTTATTAAATTTCTTGTTTTTTCGGTAGGAAAAAAAACTGAGAAAGAAAAAAATGAGCTGTTTTTAAGTCGGGGAATTTATATGCTGCCAGAAAAATGGGGAAAAAATAGTTACTAGTGATGAACAGTACTTCGAAAAATAATAATGTACAAAATCTCAATAAAACGTTGAATTTACAAGGTAAAAAAAGTTCCCAAAACTAACCCACAGTCCTACTAAGTATGATTAATTTGATAATGAAATGAATAAATTTATGCAAAAAGAGTTTGAGATATTAAAAATATTGTAGAATTATTAATGAAAAAGAAATTAATTTATCTCAAGAACAGTAAAATTTTAAGTCTGAAACGCACGACATCCGTGTTTCGGCTGAAATGTGTCAAAAGAAAGAGAAGGAACTGCTTCATAAATGACCAATAGTCTAGGCAGATGTTACAGAAAACGTTGATTGAAGTTCAAATATTTGAACGATATTGTTGAAGTGGCACCAAATAAATCCAGCAGAAACGCCTGAATTTATTTGGAGGATGAAGCCCCCCCCTTCGTAAGTATGAATATTCAAAAATTTCTTGAAGAAATCAGAGATTTTGCGGGTTTTCTGCTTTTCACATTCAACTTTTGCAGAAATAATTTCTTTACTTGTTTCTTAAAAAATAGTTTTTGGGAAATCAAAATATGGTCTCCCTTGCAGGCGACATACTTTTCTAATTTAAGCAGTCAGTGTGGCATAAAATCTGTTTAGAATTTAAATTTGTTAATCTGAAAAACCTAATATGAATTAATTCCCAGATTCTAAAAGAGATTATATTTTGTACCTTATCTCTCATATGACTGGAATCCTTTTAATTTTTATGAATATGGAGAATAAAAGCTGAAAAATAAATGTACTTTCTTCCAAACCGCAATTAACTGACTCCTCAATTGTGCAACTCAGAATAATGATATACACAGCACATACTCTGTCTGCCCTATCCTAATTATACCACTCTAAAGCACCAAATCTTGCAATTTTCAGTATGATATGAGCACAACTTGCATAATAATATTAAAATATAGAGAAATATAAAGTATTTTCATTTTGTAAAATCAGTCCATGGCATGGAATAAATATAATATTCAAGAAGCTAAATATTTCCAAAACAAAAATATTACTATGAATTATCGATAGCAACAAAGCAGAAATTTAAAAGAAATCCCTTAGAATTTTGAATAAATATAAAGATACATAAATGCAAATCCAAAATAAAGACCTAATAGTTTAAAAAAAGTAATATCATAACTGACTGCAAAAATGTGGTCACAGTACCCATTTCATAGGTGATTCATTACAGGAATAATAATAAATAGATGAAGACTGCAACAACAAACCCTTTTCCTATTATTTAAAAGTATTAATTTATATCTTATGGCATTTACTTTTCACATCTTTTTAAAAACTGTAAATATATCAAAGTAAGAACTCTTAACTATATTGCTTATTCTGCTATTTGTTAATTCGTAAAGAGGAAATATTGAAATGATTACCTATTAAAAATAAAAAAGAGTTGATACAAATTAAAGCATTTTTCTCAAAATGACGTCAAATGTAAACATAAATTAATTTATTAATACTTAAAAACGAAGACATGCCGAATCTATTTGCATCTGGACAACAGACTATTCTTTTGTTATAAAGTAGTTAGTCTGATACTAACCTTAAATATAGTCAATTTTTCACCAATGCTAAATTCACACACACACACACGACTGACAGTGTTGCAAAATTTTTTGTATTCCATTAATTTCTTTCAATGCTAAAAGCAAGTCTTAACTATTGCTGTTGTTTTGATACAAAATCAACATCATTAATATGTTCTTTTAAGGTGTTTATAAAGATTCAAGCTTTTTCAAATGAGCACGAATTCCTTAAAATTATTACTTTGAATATGAAAAGTCCGTTTTTTTTTTTACCAATGAAATAAATCATTAAATCAAATGAAAGAAAAAAACTAGTACAGATTATTCTAGGTATAACAGTATAACATGCTTCACAATATCAAAATAAAACAAAATATTCAGTACATACTTTAAAAAGCATATTATTTTACAATTCTCAAACTACTAAGTGATGACGTTTTGCTGCATAAAAGAAGGGAAGCAGGAAAAATAAATATAAATTTACAATTGATTGAAAGATAAATAAAAAAAAAGTCCTAAATATTACATGAAATAACATACAAAGGTGAAGTTTACTATCACTGATAAAACATGTCTTTAATTTTTATTGAAGCAAACCTATTTTTAAAACTATACATGTGAAAATAAAAAACAAACAAACAAAGAACAAAAACTACAATTTAACATCAGCTGTTATTGAATTGTTGGTTTAAAATGTCTCAGAATAATTTAACTCTCCTGTCTGCAAATATTCAGAAAAATATGTTTACTGAAATTGGCTCGCCTAAGGAGGAAGTTTGTTATTAAAAACTTCCCAGTTTCGCAAAATAGAATGTTTTCTCCGGCAGTTTTTTTGAAAAGTTGGGGTGCTAATTAACTTTGCTACCCAATGACATTGTCAGGATAAGCTATTAATTAGTGAAAAGTTTATTATAATTTTTTATATGAGTATAATTATTGCCAATTAATTAATTTGCAGAAGTCCTATGCAATATGCATGCCAAATTTCGTTTGAATCCCTAAAGAAGTATGAAATTGTATAAGGTGCAAACAAACAGATGAAAAGTTAATTTACATACACAAATTTTTGCAAAGAATATACATGAGCCTTACACCAAATTAACAATATTTAATGCTCTAAAGTGCGGAGACAATTCGATTTTATTTTTTGCATTTGGCACAGAAAAATGCAATAAACTAACATCGTGTAAAATAAAATAATATTCAATGAACTAAAATAAAAAAAAATTGATAAAAAGCTTTAAATAGTAATATTCTATATACCAGTTTAATTATGATATGAACATGCAAAATACAAGTTATTTTTCATACATTCGAATTTATGCTTACTAATTAAGACTTATTTTAGATATGCATTTACCTTAAGTCTAAAAAGTAACGGTTCAGAATATGCTACTCAATGTATCATGAGTTGAAAGGTAGGTTTTACTGACAATCAATGAATTACTGATCGTCCACTGGTTAAAGACAATCCAATATGCTTACAAATGGACGCCAGATGCAATTAAAAAAAAGTGGCAACAGGAAAATCTAGGGTCTGACACTTATAAGTGACTTTTCTTCACTTGGGCTGTCTCGATATTGCCCGTTCTGAAAGATTTTGCGGGTCTGGAACTTCTACTGTACCGCCGACCGCCCTGCCACCCCTGAACATAGAAGTATCGACAGGATTTGTTGTGGCCAACTCTATAGGTCTGGGACTAGAGGGTTTAAGATAATACAGACTTTCATATATTAAAATTTTATCATCCCACTTTCTTACATTATCTCAGCTCTAAATAGAAATCAAATGGACTAACCTCACACACCACATGATTCAAAATACAGAATTACCATTAACTACTTCAGAACATTACAAATAGACTTAGAATCATTAGAAACTGCTTTTGCCAACATTATTAAAATGACCATGCTTCTGTAAAGACTGCTTTAACACAAACAAATATTCTAAAAATCCTTTAAATGGGAAAAATATCTAAAACTCATGATATGGGGTTTTATTTGATTTCTATAAAAACAAAGCATTTTGCTGCACAATAAATTCACCTGGTAATGGAATGTATAGAAATGTATGTCTTATATATACTTTTCAAAGCATAATTACAGCAATTAATTTTCTTGGTCCAATTGCAAGTACATCAATGAGCTTTTCATGGATATTTAACATACCAAACAATAAATTTCATTTCAATTCCTAATTTTGGGGATGCTCAATTATGAAGTTATTGAGTACAGTTATTTATCTTGTGATCTCTTGATTTTTCATTCAAAGATAGTATGAATAATTTTATACATAATTACATTTCTTATTGCATCTTTTAAAATTACTAATACCTAAAATTCCTTACTTATGAATTTTAACTTCATTAAGACTCATTCTGGATGCAGGCTCCTTTTGTAACATACCTAAAATATAGATATTTAACATAAATACAAAGATAAATAAAGAAAAATATAAAATTAGTATATTCTGGAATATGAAACTTATTATTACATTATATCCAAAAATAAAATTTAAAGGCAAAACATTGTTATTCATAAAATTAAATCATCAACTAATGACCTATTAATATTGAATGCCATATTATAAATCCTATTAAAAACTATTCAGAAATATTAATAAGTATTGAAAATATACTGGAACTTAAGTGTTTTTTTAAATATACTTTTAATAATAAAATTACTAGTAAATTTGTCATTTATGGAGATATTGTTTAAGATTTTTTTCTCTCCTCAATCCAGTAAGTACACATAGGGAAAACTTTTTCGGCTGAAACTCAGCTGTTTATTATTTGATAATTCATAAACTGAAACTTGCAAAATTCTTTATATGTTAAATATTTTGAAATTTATGATTAAAAATATTTTAAAGAGGTAAGAATACAGTTGATATGCAAATTTAGTTACACCTAATGACAATGCTAAAAAAAGCTAAACTAAAAAAAGATACAAGTTAAACAATTATTTACCAAATGACACAAACTATTTTGTACATTTTTTTTTGGAAAAAGATCAAACATAGTTATAAGAAGTGCTAAACATTTAACAGTTACTTATCCTTGTATTTAAGAAATTTTATAAAATATAGTACCAGAATATTGAATATAATATATTTTAGCAATTATTCAAGAAAATCACTTAAGTATATATATATATATATATATATAGTTTCAAGGGGGAAACGACGCACATATTTAAGTGCAAATGAATAAAGCAATCTAACCTTGAAGCAAATCTTGTAGGGATGATTCTAATTCTTTTGGAATGATCACATCACATTCAGCTATGTTTTCATACAATTTATAAATGCTGTCCCCTTCAAAGGGATACTTTCCAGTTGTAATATTGAATCTAAAAAAGATTTGTTAAAAATATGACGTAGTAAGCATATCTAAAAAATAAAGAAAAAGAAAGGCTGATAATCATTTCAAAGTAAAAAAAAAAAAAAAAAACTATTTTTTATTGTCTTAACAATTGAATTGTTGCTACAACACAATAATTGCTTTAGTTAAATACTTAGATGCAACCAAAGACAAGCACATATTCTAATATTTATATGACAATAACAAATCTCTAGAAAAAAGGTATTAGATGTCAATTTTTGTGGATCTCAGTTAACAAAAAGCATATGTATTTAGAGAGCGCCTATGCTGCTACTCCTAAAAACAATAAGAAACATAGATTTACTAAAATAGAAGTAGAAAAAAAAAATGAGAGCAAAACCATAATGAAAGTAGGAATAAACCAAAAGTAAAACCGATAAGAAAAGAAATCCGGCCTGATGACTTTCTCAAAAGTCACCATCAGACAGGAATTCAAAAAGGATCCCCCCTGTAAAGGATTTTGACTATTGTCTAATAAGAATGAACCCGTTTGCACCCCTAAAAATTCCCAGTTTTAAAGTCTAAGAGAAGCATCACACTTTGAGAATACAAAAGCAAATGACAATTACAAAAAAGACACAATAATAAATTCTAGGGGAAAAAAACTACACACGATAATAAATCAAATATTAGCAATAAAAATAAAAAGCCAAGGGCATACAGTAGTCGGTAGATTTATTATAGGAGGCATTATATATATGTACCTTCCTTGAGAACACAAAGAAAAAACATGCAAGGTGGTGGCGCCAAGAGGAATGATCGAGAGAAGAAAGCATCTTCTATAAGCAGCGATAGAGGTAATGTTGCGCGGTCCAATTAGAGCATCAATGTCAATTGCGGGCATTTTTAAGTCTAATTATCTAATAATCGCGTCGCTAAATCAAAGATCCACCCACTTGAAACTTTTAATTGGCAAGTAATCAAACAAAAAATATCGTGTACCGTAAATCTTTTCAATGAAAATATAATCACATCATTACTTAAGTCTTTCAATGTATGAAATAGAAAACTTATTTTTTATAAGTAATCGCTCTTTATTATTAAGGTATAACTCAATAAATGAAGTCATTACTGTGAAACACGTTTTTTTTTCTCTTTCTTTTTTCGATTAGACTACGACAGGCCAATAATTTTACACAGTACGAAGTCTGTCGGGGCAGTTAGTTTATATTTAAAAATTTCCGTTGAATTATGGTTTGCGTATGGGATGAGAATCTTAATTACTCCCCAAAATTTCTCATGACACATTTGACCGTCTCAATATTTCAATTAGGATCTGTCAATTCGATTTTTGCATATTTCAAATTTCTCAAATTCTATTAAATTGAAAGAACATTATTCAAAAATTGTTCAATTCTCTTAAAATAGTCGTTCTTTTCTTGTAGGAGCTTTGAGCTCACAAGAACAAAAAGAATAGCTACCATCTTGTTATCATAGGGTTTATTCGCTATCCTCCCCGGATCTAAACAATCATACTTCCAGCAAGTATATAGTTGAAAAGGAACTTAGCTTCATGAATAATGGTTTAAAGTCCTAAAAATTCAATTTTCAAACTAACGTTAACTATCTTTGTTAAATCTTTATACTAATTAATAATCTTTTATAGAATTTTATCCCGAAAGAATCCAGTATCGATTTTACTGATACCAGCATTCGAGCCTGTATTTTAAAAATCAAAGAAATGTCACTTATACTTTAAAGATCTTCGAGAATGTGAATTTTCATATCATATGCTAAAGATGGTAAAAAATGGGCTGTTTCTGTAAAATAATGTAAAAAAGTGGCTGAATGATTTCGGTTAATGACAAGAAAAATCTAAGATGCAAGATCTTTGTTACAATGTTTGTAGCAAAAAATTTATATCATTTTGGGGAAGGAGACCTTCACAACATTTAATACCAAATTCATCTTAATTTTGACTCCTTGTTCAGCAGCAGCTGTATTTTTTAGATACCTATTTCCCCGAAAATCACCCCCCCATCCTTTTTCTAAAATGTTGAAGTATAATAATTTCTTTTCACAAGTGAATTCTTGAATAAATAATACACATAAAGACTTCTGCAGAGGCCACAACTTTTCACATTTACTATCAAAGCTTATATTATATGTATGTAATGTAATCAGTATTAATTTTTAAATTTAAAGCAGAAGTGAGTCGCAGCCGAAATCATGAAGAAAACACAGGCTGAACATTTTAATTTCGGTTTTTATTCTATTTCAAATGGCACGCTCCACAGCTAAACCGCAGAAGTTTACATGGCGTACTAAAAGAGTAAAAGGGGACAAAATATGTATCTCTGGTCTTATATACTAAGATATTCTGATAAATCACACACGTGTAGATTTCCGAGAGGAATTCTTATATATATATTAACCTTTATACAAGAGAAAATGCAGGATTCTTTAAAAATAATTCAGTTATATGAGTGATTTATTATCCATTCACTGGGTAGGTGGAGTAATCCATGACGCATTATCCTTATAATACTTCATTTGAGTTATTAAATAAGAAAAGTGGAATGGATCAGGGAAAAGAACATTTTAGAAGTAAGTTACTATGAACGAAATTAAGACAAAACCGTGAAAAATAATTATAACTGAAATTAGAGTTTAAAATAGTACACATAATATTTTACACACACACACACACACACACACACACACACACACACACACACACA
>JAOUZG010047196.1:909429-924862 GCA_026289955.1 Argiope argentata
ACACACACACACACACACACACACACACACACACACACACACACACATACACACACACCTAATTTTTTCAAGCAGAGCCATGTCCAAAGCCAAAGAAGACTTTGAATTATTAACCCTTTCGTCCCAAGCGCCGCATATATGCGGCATCCACGCTACGACTGCTAGGTACGACCGCCGCATACATGCGGCATCAAAAATATCTGTACAAGTGCCATCTGGAGTCGATGACAACATTTTTCGTTATCGACAGAGCATTTTCCGTTGATTTTATTGACATATAGTTAATGTCAATATATGTCAATAAATAAAATAATGTCAATATATAAAATAATATATTATAATATAGTAAATATACTTATTACATTAGAGCAATGATTGATTTATTCAGCACAGTTCCTATTTAACACTTAGAACAACATATATAAAGAAACCACGCGCACTGTGCATTTTTCCTGCGCGAGGTTTCGTTCAGTGACGGTACTTCGGTGGACGGGGCAGCCGTAGCGAAAGGGTTAAGCTCACTTTATTTCATTCTAGGAGGAATAAATTATGTACAAGCAGAAGCAATGAGCAAAACAAAGAACAACACAAAACAAAATTATAAAATGCTTATGAAAATTTTATCCTTATGAATATATATTGTGAGATTTTAATATGGATTTCCAACACATTTCAATTACAGGCATCTTTTAGAGGAATTTGTTTAAGACAGCAATATTTTATCCCTTCACTCAGAGTGTGGGAACTTCAATGAGATAAGGAAATTTATTAAGTTTAAATTAAATTTTAAAATATCATTTTTATTATTCAATAAGCTAAAAATTTCTACTTTACTGATTGACTATACATTGAGACAGGTAAAATAATTCTCCCGTTTGGTTTGGTTTGTTTGTTTGTTTTCTTGGCGCAAGAGCCAGGAAAGGCCATACTGCGCCATACATTTGTTCAAACAAGAATACTAAAAGTGCATAAAAATTTAAAAAAGTATACAACAAACAAATGATGCAAAAAATTCAATTATAAAACTTTAAAAAGACGATGATGGGTGAAGCTATAAAAAACAAGTTAGTTTCAAATAAGGTGATAAATGCCAATTTTTTTTAAAAACCTAAAAATGTTTTTGTGTGGACTTTTCCCCAAAAGAGATTGCATATCCAAGGCTGAAGAGTTAAAAAATTGTAAACGGTGGAGATGATAATCGGGACATTCAATAAAAATATGACGAATCGTTAAAACAACCTGATATTTTGAGCTCACATCCAATTTTTCCGAACACGAAAATTTCGTAAAATACATTCAGTTGTATAATGCCTTATTAAAACTGATGCATTATTAGTTCCAATCTCATTTTCTTCATTCCAAATGAAACTGTAAAATATTTGGTCGAATGCTTATAAAACATTAGACTAATGTATATAATATATACAGCCAAATGCGAATACATCCTTAAAAGAAATATACAAATACTAATTCTCCCTCATACTTTAAAGACCGTTTTAATTCTGCATTTAAACATAGAGCAGGAACAATAATATCTCCAGAAGCCGAGTCTGTTGAAAATTTCTTCCTCCCATGGTAATTCTGTTATCTGCAGCACCCCTTGCTCCATACAAATTATACAAAGACAAAAGATTGCAGATTGGCAACTCTGCAATATCAACACTTTTCGGTTTCCCGGAATTCTCAAAGAATAACAAATAGTGCAATTGAATTATTAGAAAAAGAATCAAAATGTGGGAAAAATACATAACTGTCATTTTATTAGTTTAAAATACTGATATCTTAAAAACAGATTTCAAAGTTTGCACCCAAATATATTACTGAATAAGGGGTAGAGAAGATAGGAAAATCAGAAGTTTTATTTAAATGCAAAATAAATAAATGAATAATAATTTGTGAGAGAAATTTAAATTGAAAAATTAGATATTAAAAAAGACTATATAATGATCTGTCAAATGTTAGGATAGCTTAATTATATCAGTTATCAATCTTCAAAAAATCTTTAATCTGAAAAATTATTTTTTAATGAAATTTTGTAATTTTATTTAAAGTTGCAGAAACAGATGTTGAAAAATAAGAACTTTTCTATCTGTTAAAATTCCCAGACTCTCCCTCATTCCGACGAAAACTCTCATTAAAAAAAAAAAAACATAAATCCATGATTTCATATGATTATACAATTATGGTCAGTTGTCAAAAAAGAAGTCTTAAATGTCTGTAAATCATGAAATAGTGATTTCAAGTCTAATGCTTGTGGTGAAAGACACTCTTAGTGTGCCGTTGTTTACTTTTGTGCAATCGCAAGTAATAGAGGAATCAAGCAAGAACCGATGTCTGAGGAGAGTACGCTCAGATGATGCAAGATGCGAGGTGAAATAAAGTGCGTGGACTTTGATCGGAATGATTCCTTGGTGTTTTATTTTCGAATAATACCAACCTTCTGATAATAGCAAATCATTCTTCCTTAATGGTGAACCCCCAGATGAGAACAGCGACCTTGAAATAAGCAACTTCGTTCAGATGTTGTGGCGTCCTCTATTGGTAGCAAAAAGTCACGAGGTGCATTCAATACAACTCAAACACGCTCGCCATGCGCTTGGCGCAAATGTATCGTTCATCTCACCACCGACTCACTGGTGGGAGAATATGTGATGAAAGCTTTATAAGCTAGATTACATCTTTCGGCCCAACGGTTATGTTACTCGGCTACAACCCCTCAGATTGCGAGTTCGAGCCTAGAATAATCCGCATCTGCTTTACGCTCATAAGAAAACGTGCTCCGATTTTAAAATGGAAACAAAACCAAATTTTACTTTCATTTAATTTTCCTGAAAGCTAACTATTATAATATCACCTGAAATTGTAGAAAAACATTTTTTCATAGATTTTATTTATTTCACAAATCAAAAAGTTGGTTTTGCTTCTTTTTTAAGCTCTTAATGAATTGAGTACTTTTACAAAGGTAAAGTACATCAAAATAGAATGCACAAAGTTTTCAAGGTTCATGGGAACCCTGATCCTATGGTTTGAGAATAAATTCAAGAAGTGGCCACTCAGTGACACAGTTCATCACAAATTCGAAATTTTACAGAACAAGAGGAAATATTAAGACATTAATAACCATACATTTATTAAATAAGATATCTTGCAAATAAATTTCAGAATTCTAAGATTGATTTTTATTTGTGTTAAATTTTATGAAAAGTTGTAAATAACTTTATTATTTTCATATTTTGATAAAATTTATACATAAAAAAATGACACAATTAGATTCAAATGGAATCGTTACTGAAAAAACATTCCAAATTATTTTTTAGTGTAAAGGTAGTGATTAGTTTAAATATTCACTACCTTAAATAATACCACAATCTTAATAATCAATACTATAAAATTTTAACTATTTCATTCCTTGCCATATCTCTAAATGCTATTTGGGGACAAATATTTTTAACCAGAAAAAAAAACTATAGAAAAATAAATTATATATTAGAAGCCGATAAACAGTTAAGAGCACATGATAATTTTCATATGCAAGTTAAAATAATTTCAATTGAAACTGCATTTTTACACATAGAAGTACAATTCTTTGAAAAAAAAAAAAAACTCACAAAGTAACCCCTGAAGACCAAATATCTACTTTAAAACCAGAAAACTTTTCAGCACCATTTGCAATTTCAGGAGGCTGGAATGCTGGCGATCCTTGACTAGTATGACAAGTATCATCAGGAGCAAAATAATCCAATGCCTGAAAGAATTATACATGTTGAAAATTAAATTATATGAAAGATAAAACTACTGCAAATTTCTATTACTTTTATAATAAGAATGGACAGAAATTTAACACCATTACAAGTCATCAAGCATGTTAAAAAAGCACAGGAATCAAATTAAAATCGATTGACTATTTTTATAATTATTCATTATAATGCCACTTGTTTAATAATTATTAATAAGGAATGCACAGTAATTTAAAACCACACCTTCGTGCTTTAACAAAACTAAAAATTTAATGGAAACTGAAATTTATATGAAAATGAATTATTTTTCTAAGCACCTTTTTCTCAAATAAAGCTATATTTATCTAATCATATTAAATTTGGCATGCTACAATGAGAAAAAATTCAAACCTATCAGCTGCACCGAGTTTTGAAGCAGAAACAAGATGATATTCAAAAAGATCTAATAGTCAATTTTCTAAATATATTTTGTACAGGATAAAACCTTATTTTCATTTTTCTTCAACAAAATGTCCAACAGAAAAGGAGCCTGAATTATAATTGTGAACTTACAACAAAACAAACCTTTATCTAGAAAGCAAAAGCAATACTCATTTCCTTATCTCATCACAAATAATATCAATTTGTAAAAGACGAAAAAAGATATTTCACTATCTGAAATTTATCAATTAAAATTAATTTATTTGGCAAGCATGAGATGAGAATACATAAATAAAAATATATCTAGGATTTTAATGCTTTTTTTAAAAAAACCATTAACTATATATCTAATAATAATGTTGAAATGATGCAAAAAAGGATAAAAAATAATGCAACTGAACAATTTGATGAAATAAAACAGCTGAATTTTAGTAACAGAAATGAAAAATATTGTTGTAAATCATTAAAAAAAAGCTACAAACTAGAAAAAATGCACCATTTTGCTTAGTTTTTAATGAAATTTTAATTTCATCAAGATTGGATAACAATCAATGACCTATGTAAGATACCCAAAGATTCTGGTTTATAAAGACGTGAATGCCATTGCTTGGATTACATAGTACTATTAATGAGACAAGAAAACCAAATAAAAAATGAAAAGTGCAAAAACCAATGTTCATGCAAAAAGAAATAACCCTCAATTATGTAAATGACTGATGTTCTCTTTACTGTTTCCAACACACTTGCATAGAAAATGCAAACATTTTTTTATTTTATGACATGCAAAATAGAAATAATTATTTAGCCAACATGTAAATTATCTCTACTCTTGTAGTTATAACAAAATATCCTACTATATTCTATATTAGTTTTATAGCTTAATCATCGAAGTTATTATTATTATTTGCTGATATTCTATAAAAATTGCACCATATATTTCCCATGAAGTTCTGTCCTTGCATTTCAGAAAGGAGAATAGACAGAAAAATGCCATTTCTGTACATTTCCATAATTTCAACAAAAATTAAGTAGCATTTTAAGTACTTTAGTACACACACACACACACACACACACACACACACACACACACACACACAAAGTAAAGCAAAACAAGATGTTTCTGTTCTGTAATAACACATAGTTTTTATTTAAAAATCAATTTTAAAAATACATCATTTAAATTTTAATATTTATTTCTGTATTTGTACAATATCTTCTTTTGAAAAAATTATGTTTTTGTCAAAACCAAAAATACATAACACTGATTAAACTTCCAATAAATTTATTTAGATAAATACAAAATATTGATGGTAATATAGGGAGATAGCATGACAAAAACACTTGAATTTTATAAGTGCCACAAAGGTTTGACAAGACAGAGATGGAAAGTGTTAATTTCTTTATATACTTACTCACTATATTTAGTTATTTTATTTGAAGCCTTATTAAACTAAGAACTAAAAGTTTTCTGAAATGACTACTATTGTAGAATTGGCAAAACTGCTATGAAAGAGATGTTAGAAGAATGACATGGTCTAAATGCTTCTTTTTAAGTCATTGTTTTTTATTTTATAAATATCAGCATTCAGAAATGGTCAGCTTATGATAAAATTGCCTTTGAGTTTTGAACCTAAGAAAAGGCTTTCTTTCCTTCCTAAAATTTAATAAAAAATTGATATTTAATTCATGTGAAAAAATTTCCTTAAAATTAAACAAGTTATTAAAAACAATATACAAAGCTAGAATATAAAAATCATGCTAATTTTATTAAATACCAGGCTCGTTTGGCAACCAATTGGTTCTCGAGAATTAATGCTCGCTAAAATTTTCACTGAAATATTTATGTACCCTGTTCTCTTAACAGAGATTTCAGTATAATATATTTTTTTTAAATTCATAACTAATATTATACACTGAAGTGACAAAAGTCATGGGATGACTGTTAATATCGTGTCGGTCCTCCTTTTGCCCGGCGAAGTGCAACAACTCGACGTGTCATGGAGTCCACAAGTCGTTGGAAGTCCTCTGCAGGAATATTGAGCCATGCTGTCTGTATAGACGTCCATAATTGTGAAAGTGTGGATGGTGCAGGAGTTTGGGCACGAACGGACCTTTCGATGATGTTCCATAAATGCTCGATGGGATTCATATCGGGCGATCTAGGTGGCCAGATTATGCGCTGGAATTGTCCGGAATGTTCTTCAAACCAATCGCGAACAGTTCTGGCCCGGTGACAGGGCGCATTGTCATCCATAAAAATCCCATCATTGTGTGGGTACGTGAAGTCCATGAATGGCTGCAAGTGATCTGCAAGCAGCTGAACATAACCATTTCCAGTCAATGATCGATTCAGTTGCACCAGAGGACCGAGTCCATGCCATGTAAAAATAGCCCACACCATTATGCAGCCACCACCAGATTGAATAGTGCCTTGCTGACAGTTTGGGTCCATGGCTTCGTGGGGTCTGCGCCACACTCGAACTCTACCATCAGCTCGTAACAACTGAAATCGTGACTCATCTGACCACGCCACGGTTTTCCACTGGTCTAGGGACCAGTCGATATGCTCACGAGCCCAGGAGAGTCGCTGCAGGCGATGTCGTGCTGTCAGTAAAGGCACTCGAGTCGGTCTTCTGCTGTCATAGCCCAAGGAAGACAAATTCCGCCGCACAGTCCTATCGGACACGTCCCTCGAACGTCCCACATTGATTCCTGCAGTTATTTGACGAAGTGTTGCGTGTCTATTAACATTGACCATTCTACACAGACGTCGGCGGTCTCGGTCGTTAAGTGCAGGTGGTCGCCCACTGCGCTGTTCATGATGGGATGGGATACCTGAAATTTCATACTCTCGGCATACCCTTGATACTGTGGATCTCGGAATGTTGAATTCACTAACGATATCCGCAATGGAATGACCCATGCGTCTAGCTCCAACTAACATTCCACGTTTAAAGTCTGTTAATTCTCGTCGTGCCGCCATAAATCAGGAAAAACCTATTCACATGAATGACTTTAACACAAATGAAAGCTCTGGAAAATGAACTGCGCATTTATACTTTTTCGCTGCGATACTACTGCCATCTGTATATTTGCATATCGCTATCCCATGACTTTTGTCACTTCAGTGTAGAAGTCTCATATTTTGCTTATTGTGCATCTCCAATTCGGTATGAGATGGCATAGGATTTAAGTTGCAATTTGATATGGAAGAAATAAACTTCAACACCTACAAGATTTTTTTTGCTGAACCAAGCATATTTTTAAAAAAGGATTACATGAAATCAAATCTCTCAACACTTACTTCTGGTTTATAATCCTACTTTCACTATAGTTTTATTCTCATTTTTTTAAACTTCTGTTTTGATTTATCTATCTATCTATCTCTATATATACAAATATAATCATTTCATATAGATTAATGATGAAAATTACATTATAAGGCTTAATCTGCAGTTACAAACATGCACAGTAACTAATTTTTCAATTTGAGATTTTGTCAATGTGATAGCAATTTACTGATAAAATCTAATTTTTTTCAATGCAGACCTAACATGCCCATGCAAATTAAATTTCACTTTTATTTTGTACAAAATAAGTTGCTAAGCAATACAATTAAATTGTTTAACAAATTAATTAAAATAAATTAAATTTATAGGCTAAAACAATTGTATCATTAATTTTTTAAAACTTTAATTTGATGTAAAAATCATTTTTGTGTGACAATATTTTCGGAAGTTATAGCGAAAAAAGAAGAAATTTCGTTTCATTTTTAATATAAATTATAATTTTAAAAATTACTCAGAGGTGAACATTTTTGGTCTCTAAGGTATACATGTACTTAATTTGGTAGCTGTAAATGACCTGGCCTGTAGTGGCAGGCATTTAACCTATAACTAGCATCCTTTTTATAAGTATAGATAGATAATAAATACAAATAGATAGATAGATACAAATAAAGGATTATTTTTCTTTAGACATTTTTCCAAACACTTTCAATGTGTTTAAATTTTTCATTAAAAACTTTTTGCAGCTAAAAAATTAGGTTAGTAATAATAAGTTTTGGCTTGTTGAACAAGTATATGCATTAGCTTTATATTCAATTTCAGAAATTTCCTTTTTCCAAAAGAAATAAAGAAATTAGAATTATATCAGTAGCAACTATTTCTTTTACAATTTGTTTCCCTAAAAGTAGGCAATATTTTGAATGGGCTGATATTGCTAATTTTCCCAATTCTTTAATGATGTTTACGGAGTGGATACTGTATTATGTGGTCATAGGCTACATGTGTTGCAAAATATTCTTCATTCAAATTTCTCACTTCAATATTTAAATTAATGCCAAATTCTCTTTCAATATACACTTGTTCATGCAAAAGAATGTTAAACTACAGAACTTTTTACATTTTTCAAATTAATTATCTTTAAATAAAGAATTAAAAAAACTCCTTCTATCTCATTTTACTGACAAAATTTATCAAAGGGAGTAAAGGAGATTTGACTAGGAAATCTAAAAACTCCATGAGAATAGCATCCTTATACAATCTCATCCTTTCAGATGAAAGTATAACAGAGAATATGATTCATTTACCACATTTACTTGTTCTCTGTTGAAGCAACTTGTTATTGGCACAAAATTTGTTGAATTCATTATGCATTCCAAATTTTTTTAAAAAAAAATTAAAAATTAAACAAATCTAGCATGTTAAAGTGTTTTTTTTTTCTGTCAGAAATATATATATAAATACATAAGCAACCGGATAAAAAAAAATAAACGCTTTGAAGCCCTCATACACAGACATAAAAAATGAGCAGTTTTTAAGTATTTTTCATGACATTACCTGTAACTCTTTGGTACAAATATTTTTTCTAAGAAATTCTACTCTGTAGTTCTTTTCTGCAGAATTCATATTTTTAAAAAAAGATTTCTGCCCATTTTATCTTTAAATATTTTACATTTTTACAGTTAAACAGCAAATTTCTTTTGTGATATATGCCCATATTTCACAATCCGAATGGCAAATGATTCTACACCTAGTCTTTTTGTTTCAGAAGCGATGGCCGAATTCATGAAACTCAACTCAACTTTAGGCCTATGAAAATAGGTGAGTATGGTACATACTCCTTTTTTGACATTAACGGAAATTGTCTGCAATTTTCAATTTCTATTCACTAATTATCCATAAACTGGAAGTAGGATACTTACATATCTCTAAGTCATAAGTACTTATTTCTGCAACACTAATGCCATTAGTGTCGCAGAAAGATCAGGGTGCTTAAATTTATATCAAAGACCACCAGATCAGGACGCCTTTAATTTATATCAAAGAGAGAATGCTTCTAACAAGCAGGATCTATTCTTGACAAAGATTGCAACAGCAAATTATCTATCATTTCCAAATGAAGCATTTTAACAATATCCCTCTTAATACAGATTTTGTAGGAAAGTGGTATCTTTTAATAATTTTTTTATGTTGTTAAAAAGTAAAACAGAAAACCTCAAATCCACAGAATAACTAAGCCCCTGACTTTAAGACGATAAATTCAAATATTATCATACTAGATTTGACACAATAATAAAATTCAATTTAGAGCAGTATAATCCCTTTAACAGTAATTCAAGGGATTGCTCCAAAGTAACATAATATTGAGAATGATGATTAAATGTGTTTTCTTGTATGCAACTAAATAAAACAAGGTTATCACTCAAATCTGGGGGGGGGGGGTTCTTATGCACATATATTAAAGGCACAATAAGTTTTAAAAAACCACTCATGTACCACTTCTTAAAATCATGTTAATCTTGAACTGGCAGCCAGTTCTGTATGTTTTCCTCTTTTGATAGGATTAGTAAGCGCTTATTTTCCTATATTACTTAGGTTTATTATCTTCTTACAAAGCAAGCAATATGCAATAGATGGATTTTGCAAAACTTCTTGGGGGCATTCAACAAAACCAGGATTGATTTTTTTTTCATCTGTCCAACTCATATTAAATACAGATTTTTTTTTAAAAAAATCTCCTTTGAATAAGCACACAGTTTCTCATATAGTAAACAAGCCCTTCAATAAGCCCAATTAAGATAGATTAAACACCACCACACTGCTTCTGTAGATTGTGATGATTCTGTAAAAGAAATGTATTCAATTCTTTCACTCAGTTACAGAAGTCTGGTGCATGCTCATCAACTGCCATTTGAAACTCATGGAAACAGAACTACGGTCTCACAAATCAACACTGGAGAGAGCTGTACAGAATAGTTTGGAGAGTAGAAAAGTTGCGAGTTTTTGCATTACATAATCGTGAATGGTATTATCTATTTTTGGAGGGAATGACTACTATCTTTCATTCTTGCTAACTTGGGAGATCATCATTTTCTAGAGAAGGGGGAGGGAGCTAACAAATCCCTGCATTTTCCTAGTTTTTATAGAAAATTTCAAATTTCCTAGGTTTTATTAAAATCGATTTTTAAATTCCTAGTGTGCTCTCAGTTTTACAGGTTCTCCCAGTGGTGTGGCAACCCTAATAAAATGTTCTTGTCCAGTTAAGTCGCAAAAACTCGTGTATCCCTCAAAATTCTACACTTTACTACTCCTGCCACTATTTTTTCATGTTAAGAAAGATTAATGCTTTTCTAAGGCAAGAAATTCGAAAACAGTTTTTAAAGTTTGTGTGCCTTTTCAACACTAAACCTACTGTTATTCATTAATGAACTGGTAAATTAGTCTCAAAAGATTCTTTAGTCATAATCGAAAGGTATTTCTAAACTTTTAAAGAAGAGAATACATTGGGTCAGGTGAGAACAGTCTTTTAAAAAATAACTTTTATTACAAATTAATAATAATAATATTACATAGAAAATTTGTATTTATAAACATGATTTTGTCATAAAATAATATAAACAGGAATCTTGCACAGTAAAAGAGCCGATTTCTTAAGAATATGCCCATTGTGTTCTCCTTTCATGTGCACTTCTTTCATAGCTCTAAGTAAAGAGACAGCTGTTAAAGATTAACTGATACTTGTATTAATTAGTGCTCTTACTGTAGGTTTTTCTTTCCCAATATGGGAAAAAGGTTCAGAACACACATGCTTAATAGTATGAGATAGCCAACAGCAGCATAACAAAACAAGATAATAAGCCTTAATTTCTTGAGAGACGCATGTACAAAGGCAAATTACGACACCAAACATTATCATAATCATCTAGCTAATAAGGAGTCCAGTCATTCTACACAGATTTACAATCTTCACAGCATGTTATTATATTAAAAATGAGATTGTTTATTCAAAACATTTAGAAAACTAATTCCTTTCTTTTAACAATAACAACAATACATTCAACGATGATACAATTCTTTAGAGAACATTCAAAAACTTTTATAAAAAGTTACATTAGCAAATTAAAATTTTATTCGTTGCTCATTCTTAAAAAACTAAGCACTTTTGACCAATTGGGGAAAAGATTCATCTTTGATAAATTAGGTAAAGGTGGCTGCAGTGGCCTGGTGGTAAAGGTTTTAGCTCATGAGTTGTAGGGTTTCAAGTTTCAGACCTTATTCCACTGAAAAACCATCATGTAAGAGGTTCAGTTGCATGTTAAATCTGTCATGGCCAAACATTCTCTCACTGGTATGGTGTGGAGAGGGGGTGCCAGCTCAAGCATCGTCCTCGTCATCTGACCACAGTTCAAAATTACGAGATCCATCCCAAAATAGCCCTAGAGTTGCTTTACAATGAGATATTACTGTAATTACACTAAGCTAGATGCATCAAAGACAATCATTGGGGTACAGACATCTTGCATAATGCCTTCCAACATAAGGATTCCACTCACACTAGATAACTGCCCTTTATATTGGAGGTAGTGATGATGGGCATTAAACTTTTTCAAGAAGATTCTTCAAGAATTTATCTATGTTCTGAATATCAATAAACCAGTGAAGAATTTAGAACCCTATTATTTTACCCAAGAATAACCTTTTCAGGTCTACAAATGGAAAGATGTATTTTAAAAAACATTAAAGAAGAAATTTATTTTATAAGTCATCTACCACAAAAGCCTTCTTAGTCAAAGCACCCATATGTACACTCAGGTACAGTATAAGTCTTGAGAAAATCCCATAGCCCTAATATCTTAATAACATTATAGATTTAATGTCATATACCAAATCTTTGCAGGTATTGTTACTCTTAGGACTTACTTCTTACTGACTGTACTAACAGTTTGAAATATATATCACAACCTGGATACCATCATTTAAAAAAATTAAACCCAACAAACAATAGCCATTTGAGAGTAATCGACCAACTAACGGCACTGCATTTAAAATTATTTATCAATCCTGTTATTTTCTTAGGGAACAGGGGAAGAGGGCAACATTTTTCTGAGAAAACTGAATTATTAAAAAAAATCCCATTTCGCATTTTCCTAACTTTTGCAATAGCTATTTTGATGTAACTGATGTTTACATTATAATAAATATTCTTCAAAATATATATGATATCAAATTTTTAAAATACTAGATTATCTATTTCATATAATATCAAAAAATGTCTCTAACTTTAATTTTAGGTAACAGTGTACATACATGATATGATTATCGATATGCACAGATGAAAGGCTACATAACCGCATGAAAAAAAATTAATAAAAAAAAATTAATTACTTCAGCAACTCCTAAATCTGATATTTTCAAAGTTCCACAGTTGGCAAGCAATAAGTTTCCAGGCTTAATATCCTTATGTACAACACCTTTCCCATGTAGATATTCTAGACCATCCAGAAGCTGGCAGAAGTAACTATTAAACACATAAAAAAGATGCAAAATATAAATTTTAACATACATATGTATAATTATTTTATGGAAAATATAAGGTACAGCTAATAACTTATGACAAAAAATTTAAAAATACATATATAGAGAAAAAATCATTTTCAACAAATTTTTTATTAGACCATGATAAATTGATTACTTCCATTAAGAAAATCTTAATAGTTCTTCCATGAATAAAATAAATTTAAGAATGATTATTTGGTATAATAGTGGCAAATTTCTAAGGGATATAACATTTCTCAGATGTTTTAATATGTACATTCAATTAATTAAAAATATATAAAATGAGCTACTATGAAAAATTCTTTTGGTTTTATATTTATGAACTTTTTTAAATCTGAGCACCAATTCCGAAACTTAAATATGAAAATTCTACATTAAATTCTGCAATAATTAGAAGTTTCAAGATTAGAAAACAATCTTTCAGCAGTAAAGAACAAAATCTCTAAATGAAACTGAAATTCCAGGGATTTTAACAAATCACATATTTTATATAGATATTCTCCAAAATGTTTTGTGAGTGCGTGTTCTGTAAGTTGCTTAAACAAATAAAATAGCAGTAAAAAAAACTGTTTTAGAAAGAGGTCTTAATTCCTTTATATCTTACATTACATCTTTTCTTCCCCCCCCCCCCCCCGTGCTTTGAAAAATTCTCAGCTTTTTATAAAACTAAATTTCTGGAAAATGCCTGTATTAAAAGAACTTGAATTTGAAATATCATTTGGGAAAAATGTAATTTATTATTTTTTTAGAAAAAGTTATTTAAAGACAAACAAATACTTCTATAAAAATAAAATTTCAAGTTATGTCCATCAGTATAATAGCAATCTTCACCAGGAGATTCTCCCAATGAGTTTTAACAATTTCAAATAATTCATCTAAAAAACAGAACCACATTTTTGTTTGAAAATTAATTGAATTTCCTCTATAGCCAAATGCTTTAAAATTTAAAATCAACACAATTTTCTAACAATCACATATCTAACTCATTTTATTAAACATGTCCATTCCCCTCCCTTAGAAAGTAGAGTACATTACTATGCTTTAATATGTAAGGTATTCAATTGTTTTGATAATTTTTAGATTTCAGGAATTAAATTTCAAACTGAGTCAGTCAATTCAAGAGATAGTCAATCACATAATATCTACAGCTGTCAGTCAATCACATAATATCTAAAACTGCATGTCTCTTCGCATTTCATCAATATTTGAGGTAAGGATTGCTCTGCTATTAACAAATTCCACCCAGAATGTTTTACAGCAGAATGCTCAATCTCGTTATATTTTTATTTGTTTTTACTAGTTTTCCAAAGGTAAAAAGAACTTTGCTTGATGCAGTAATATATTTTTAATTATATGCTTGCAAGTTTTAATTTTCATGCATAAGTCATTCATAAATGTTTATCTGTGAAAATTAAAATAAATTTCTAGTCTAAAATAGAATTAAAAGTTTTGATTTATTTTGAAGCACTGCAGATAAAATAGAGCAGTGTTTTAATTTAAAATAAAACTGCTTTCTTTTATTTAGAATGATTTGAACATTGCTGCTTTAATTAGGGATAACAATATAGAGCTAGTGTGATCGGGACCAGTTACTTTTGTTAAAAAAAATCTTTTAAACTAAAAATCCTTTTTAATAGATATTTTAAAAAAAAATATTTATTTTTAATGCTATGACTTGAAGATATTAGGAAAATAACAATCTAATGCAATTATTTTTATAGCTAATTATTTCTATTGTGATAAAATTATTAAGCTAATTATTATTATTAAAATTATTTCATTTGCATCTTCATTTTATAATTAAATTTTTTTTAAAGCAACATAATTTAAATTAGCAATAAGCATGCATTAAACTGCAATATGTAACAATAAATCAAGATAGTATAAAAAACCCTGTTATAGAAACATGTTTCACTGAGCAATCAAATATACTGTTTTGTAGTTTTTTGTGGCTTATTTCTAATGCTACATTAAATATATGTGTAATGATATTTTAAAATTAAATCCTAAATAATTTCTAAATTTTTATCTTAATTCAACTCTGTTGCAGGAGCTCTGTAACAATGCTTAAATCAACATTTCTCATACTTTGAGTGAAGAGATAAAAACCTGTCATGTCAGCAAATTCTTTAAAAACATACCTATATTCCCCTTACCTAAATCGACAAGAGTAAAGAAATTCTTATCAGAATGTCATAGTATAAAATAAATGGGGATAAACATTTCTGTCTCTTTTATGCTCTTGTATTGTTTGTGAATGGATGTCAGTTTGCCATATTTTCTTGAACATAAATTATGCCTCTCAGGATGAAATAAAGCTAAGTTTTAAAATTTCAAAGCATTTCTCTCTTCGGCCATGAAACTGCACAAAAAATTTGTTTTTGAGTTTACATTATATATATATATATATATATATATATATATATATATATATAT
>JAOUZG010047196.1:933162-958110 GCA_026289955.1 Argiope argentata
TTTTATGTGTGTGTGTATATATATATATATATATATATATATATATATATATTTATGAAATACTGGAGAAAGAAAATTTTCAATAGACATATATTTTCTTATTGCTAATTCTGTTATAAAAAAATTAACATTCACAAGATAATCACAAAATTAAGAGAACAAATTTTATTACACTGATCTCAAAAAGAACTAGTAAACTAGAAATATTCATTTAAAAGGCTCTATTTCATTATCAATTTTTAATAATATAAGTATTCAAAACTAATGAACAAATGAAATTGGCCGGAATATTTTCTTACAGTTCAAAACTGATATTTTCTTCATTCAACACAAATCATAGAAAAATAATTCATCTTAGCATCATTAATATTTTCATTTGAAGCAAGCTGATTTATATAAAATGTTGAAACTAAACAAAGAAGAAGGGGATTAAGTATCAGAATATGACATGGAACAAAACACAAAAGTAATTAATCTTTAATGCTAAACTTTTGCAAAATAAATAAAATCCAACTTTGATTTTTATCACTCAAAATCAGTCATGGATTAAAAAGTTTTCATTTAATAATCTATCTTAGCACATCATATTATTAAAAAAATATAATAGGAGAAATAGGCACCAGCTTTCTTATCAAGGTAAAAGAAATTCTTACCAAACTAATATAGCAAGAAGTTAATCATAATAATAAAAAAATATATATTATTGTATTTAGTGATTTATTATCTTAAAAAAGTTTCAAATTAGCCTTATCTGTTACAATGTACCAAATTCTCCTAACATTCAAAGGCCAAGCAATATTGGAATGAAGTTTATTCTCTAAGTACATGTTATACGAATATGAAAATCATACATTTTGGAAAAGCCCAAGATATTAATTTTTCCCTATATTTCAGCTATTCTTGTGATTTTTCTTTAAAGTTTTCAGAAACAATAAAATGAAACATGATAAATAAAATTTCATAAATAATTATTTTTGGCTAACGAAGCAGAAAAAGAAAACTTATACAATTATAACAATATTTAAGGTTCCAAAAAATCAACAACATTTCAGAACACTTTCGTACTTTAATGACATATAAAGAAAAATTTCTTCATATTATACAATTGAATTCCATACTTATATATATATATAAAGACAGCAATCATAAGGTTTGACATTTTAATATTAGTCGATACAAATTAGTCTTTTTTTAAAAAATGAATAAGTGAAAAATAAGCATTAATGGTGCATATAATTCAGCATTATGCTAAATAAGGCATACCTTAGTAAATTTATCATGATGCAAAGTACCAAAAAATTCTTAGAAAAGTTAGATTATCGATTTTTGATCACAACTATTCCACAGTTTCAAACAAAAAACAAAAGTTGGCATGCTGACATGATTTCGGTTCTTATCAATAATTCTTGGTATTAGTCTATATAAGAAATATACAAGGAAAAAAAATCATTAAAACTAATGCGAAATAGCTTTACTCTGCATTTCGTGGTAACGACCTGAAGTTAGAACTTCCAAACAATGATTCACATATTAACCGTGCTATAGACTAGTAAAAATGATTTGAGAGGGTGTTCATCGGCAAGCCTTTATCAGAAAATGCTGCTTATAATATTAATTCAACATTTAGAATTACATAAACGAAAGAAATTTATCTCTAAGAACCTATTTATCAAATGATACACAGCACCGATAAAATGAAATGATTTTAAACAGTAAAAAGTACATAACTCAAAACAGAAAATAATAAATGAGGTGTATATTATACCTATCAACATTTCTTTCTCCATTCGGAATTTTCCGCAACTTTCTTTTTTTCAATATTTTCACGGCTCTACGGCAAAGTGAAGTAGAGTCTAAAGCTTCTTTTACTTTGCCGTAAGACCCTTCCCCTAGGACATCTCCCATCACATACTTCCCTATCATTTTCACTCTTTTCTTTGGAGTAGTGCATCGTATTTCTTTAGAATCAAAACGATAAAATGCTACAGGACCGTTATCCTCATTTAACCAGCTATCTATAGGCTCCCTTTGAGTTCTATAATAATCGTCATCTGAAAGTGCATTGAAATTGTATGATGAATTTGCCCCTCCATGTGCTCCCTCGGGATGCCATGCATGTTGAGGGTAGTTCTCATTGCTTTCTTCGTCTGAATCTAAGCTAAACTTACATGGACGATATCCGTCACCTTCTGCTTCATCCATGAAAAATTTTGAAACAAAGGAAATGAAAAAGAAAGCAAAAGTGAATAACTATTATAGTACGGCATAACAGCTCAGTTATGAAGCCGCAAATGACACTTGAAGTGGAAACATCTAAATAGTATAAGTCGTTTAAAGGAACCCCTTGGTCAACCAGTTAGTTTTATTTACTCTGTAGGCCCCAGAGGCCCACAACCAAGGGGTCAAATTCAAATCGCGAACTTCGGACGGAGCGGTATATTTACATTACGTATTGCCAAATACTGCTCTGCAAAATGCACTTCTAGGATACTACGCTATGCAATTGCAGGAAAAATTAATCTGAGGAATTTTTTTCCTTTTGTATTTCATATCAGATTAAAATAAGATATACTTCAATTTTTTAAATGATCTATTATTTTTCTACTTGAAAACTGATCAAAGTTCAATGTTTTATCAAACGCAAAGATTTCAGAATATTATTTTGTGTTGTAGATTTTGCACTGATGGTAATAAGAGTGGATAAAAAATAATTAGCGAATTCTATTATTCTGTAAGCAACCTCAAAAAAATCACCAATGCCAAGGATAGGATAAATACTACTCGCTGAGAGTTACAACGATTAAAGGAAATCATCGATATAAAAATTATTGCAGTTTTTTCGATTAAATTCTTGATCAACGATATGAAATGATCATCGATTCGGTCTGTCCAATATCGTTGAATTTTGAAGACAGAAATCCTTTCATTGAAGGTAAAGAAACAAAAGATAAACGAACCTCCCAATACAAACTTCTTTTTGATCCAAGTTCAAGGAAAGGATCTATTAAGCAGTTTTAAAGGTACCCATTGTCCACATCTAGGGTCTCCCCTGAAAGTGATATTCCTTCCCAGAAGATAGCGGAACTTGGGTTAACTCATTGACTAATGCTTCATACACTCAATCTTTGAGATTCGGGTGACTGTCAGCTGTGGTAGATGGTGAGCGGTTTGGTAAATTCAAAAATTTGACTTGCTGTATGATTTCAAAGTTTGGTTTAATTTTCTTTCGTTCACCTTTTTGTAATTAATTTCTGGACATTTGGTAAGCTTTTTTTTTTCTCTAATTACTAGTATTTATATTTATTTCTTTAAAAGCTGTAAAGTCTTCACTATTTGAAACTGATTCACTCGGCATTTATCGTCTCAACCTCGTCTCCTGAAAATGATACTTCGATAATGCAGGCTTTATTAAGCATTACGATGCATAATGCTATAAATGAAAGCTGCTTTAAGAGTGGAAAAGAGTGGCTACATTAAACAGCAATTAAATCGTCGAGGCAATATTTCTAATTTAAAATATACAAAACTAGGAAAAATCATTTTTACAATTTCAGATCCTGTATGCGCTTCCCAGATTCTAAATTTAGAAAAAATTCTTGACATCCCTGTTTTCATCGGGGTCATTTGGGAAAATGTGACCAATAGATTTTTAATATTCAACATACCTACTCAAACTCCCCTTGATGAACTGGCTAAGGAATTAAACCATAATAATGATATCGAAAAAGTTGAAATGAGAAGATTAATCAAATCCCACTCTACTCGAGAAGCTTTCCCTGTCTTCGTCACAATACAAGGCACTGCGCTGCCAGAATCCATAAAAAATTTGTAGACATACCCCGACAATGCATGAAATGCAATTTTATGCATCCAACAAGAATATGCACCAAAAATATCTGCCACATATGTGGTGAAACGCATGATGGCAACAGTTCCGAGAAGGGCATAAATTGCCAGGGTCAGCCCTCAGCGACATCGAAATCATGTTCCCATTACATCAAGAAGCGACAAATGTTAGAATTCGAATTCCGATATCATCTAATTACTGCTGGAGAAGCTAGACGCCTATTTCAACAGTCCTTAAAATAAAGCTACTCTAACGTAGTCAAATCAAATATATCTGCAATTGAAGTCGAGGAAACTGTAAAACAAAAAATTGAACTATATTTAAAAATATCACAGAGAAATTAGAGCAACAAACAAACATGATCATCAAAATTTTTCAAAAAAAAAAAAAAAAGTTGAAAAATTATTGCAAAATCTTGTCAGCTTGTTTAATCAAGAAGAATCAAGTAAATCTCCTGGTAGGAAAAAGAAAGCGACAAAAGTCGGGGCTCAAACTACGGGCATTATGTGTTAAGCAATGGGATGCAGATGGGACTTCAGGTTTAGCTTAGAAAAAGAGTTTTTTGAGGGGTTTTTCTCCTCCTCTTTTTTTGTTTTTGCTTTTCACTTTCCTAAACAATGGAATTGTTTCTTCTTTCTTTTCACAATTCAAGTTCGAATTCTCGTTCCTAGGTTTTGAATCCCATTGGTTTTTGTCCTTTCTTTAGCCCCGAGTTGGATGCAAATTTTTACAGTCCATTTAACTTACTTTTCTTAATGAACTTTCTTCAATGGAATTGCAGGAGTATTAAAGGGGAAAAGTTCTGTCTTCAAATCCATCCTTTTTCTATCACTTCCTTTTGGGTTTTTCAAGAAACTTTCCTTTCTAAAACCGACATTTTTTTCTATTCAAACAATTTTTTTTCGTGCACACAGAAAAAACAGACCAGGTGGTGGTCTTCTTTTTAGCATTCCTGCCAACATGTCCAAAAGGATAACAACCGGCAACATTAGAGAAGATTTTAAGTTGGAAATTTTGACTGTCGAAGCACAATTCCAGAATTCTAAATTCAAAATTATTAATTTATATGCACCACAAGATTTTGATATTGTTCAGGAAAAACAATTCTTTGATTCTCTAACCTTACCTACTTCATCTTCGGCGATTTTAATTTGCATCACATTCTTTGGGGAGCATGCCGTTCTTCGGCTCTAAGTAACGATTTTGTCGAGTGGCTAACTTATTTACATTTCATAATTCTCAATACATCTATTACCAAGCACAGTTCCTTAAGAACTCAATCTATTTTAGATCTTACTCTCTGTTCATCTGATATTCATAATCAAACTTCGTGTTATGTCATGGATTAAAATTTTAATAACGACCAAAACACGATAGTTGTTTCCTATTCGATTATAGAAAGTGTTAGTTGAAACTTAAAGACAATTAATTGGATGAGGATAACCAGAGGCGGCTGGTTATCCTCGGGGCAAGACATATCGACAGGGGGCAAGACATATCGAACCACGGGGGCAAGGTACATTTCTCAGATTTAGCTTACACACTTAAAATATAATTTATAAAAAACTGATTATAATAAGTAATAATTATAATAACTGGTTATTTATTACATGCAATTCCCTTATGTAGCTTTCTTTAATTCTTTGGTGCAAATTCCATTAAAATTTGAATTTTTTTCTTCATATATTTGATGTTTACTGGCCATAATAGCCAGAGAGTTCAGATTATCTTGATTTCTTGATGCAAAACTTTATAGTTATCAATTAAAAAAGATTAAAAATAAAGTAGAATAATTAAAATCAACTACCCAAATTACCAAAAAGAAAAGGCAATAAAAGGGGTCAACAACAACAAGGCGTTTTTGACTATAGGTTTAATACTGAAAAATTTGTAAAATATATTTATAAATACAGCAAAAAGCAGATATATCAAGAAAAGGAACTTAAAGTAAAATAATAAAGCTTTCATCTGCAAAATGTTAAATAATTTAAATGAAAATCATAGCAATTCACTTTATGGATATTATTTACATATTAACGATCTATTCTGTTTCATTTACAAAGATAGTTATATTATTCTCTTGTATTATTATGTAGGCCTTAAGATGTTCTGTTCATTGTACTACTCATCTCTACCTTTCTATCCGTGCTACTAAATTTTAATTTTAAATTAAAGTAGAAATGATGAAACTGCAATTAATATAAAGATTTTTTTTTACTGAATCCAAGTTTCTCTTTAAATAAGAAGTATGAGAAATGAAAGTAGAGTCGTCTTTGAAGTCTTATGTGCACTACAGAATAATTTTCATAATTTATAACATCTCAAAGAATTATTCAGCAAAAATTCCACGGATTTATCATATACTTCACTGACATCTGTCGCATATGTTTTTTACTTGACCAATCAAAACGAGTTGTCCAAATATAACATTTAATTCACCTGCAATGTGATCTTTTATACTTCTAAATGTAACGTAATGGAGTCCATCGCATTGATTTCTTAAGTTAAAGAAAGAAAAAAAATCATTTTCAAATACCATCTTTTACTCCCTTTTCCGTTTCGTCGGCTTTTCAACCAAATGTGATGCAAATCGTGGGCTGAATATATGGCAGTTAAATTAAATGTCAGATTGCCTTTTTTATTTTAACATCCGCCGCTTCGAATTCTTATTCGACTGACAAAAAATATTCGGCAAAATACGACGCTTTACAGCTCATCGGTTACTATACCAAATTTTCGGACAAACTATGGGGTGAATATATGACAGTTCTATTTTATGTTCAATAATCAGTCGATCTTCTTTGCTTAATCGACTCACGGAGAATTTTCGGAAAATGTATTCACCAGTACCTTGTCGGCTAGTTGTCGAACATTATCATTATGCCAACTTAAATCATTCCTCGGATTCTTCGATTATTTACAAAACAGTTTTATAAGTTTTAAGATGGATTTTAAATTATTATATTCGTTAATACCAAACTTGCCCCCCCCTTATGTTCCGAATCAATAAAGATTTTTGCTGACGATATTCTCAACCAGCCGACGAGGAGGGGAGATGCAAACGGTCACCGACGGGCTCCCCCCACTGTTGCCGCCTCTGAGGATAACACAACAAACACAAGACTTTTTTAAATAATGCCAACTAATGCTCCATTAACGAAATAAGCAACTAAGTTAATAACCCAATATACTTCATTTAAACTATTGATGCACAAGTCTTATCCTCCTTGATGGAATCTTTCTTACCATAATTATGAAAAACTCAGCAAGCACTTTCGGAACAAAGAAATCGGAAACATTTCTGAACAGAAGTCAACTTCGTTTTCATGTAAAAAAAGTAAAAAGAGAATGTTGGGAAAAATTTGCTCAATATATTGTAACCAAAAAACGTTCTTTAAAATTCTAAATAAACTTTCGAACCACACAAATGCAAATAGAAAACATAACAACATTATAATACAAAATAATTGTTGTATTTGCGATTCAGCACATCAAAGTGAGTTATCTGCAAAGAATTTTTCTGATCAAAATGCAAATATTGAACCTATTCCTTTAAAACTCTCTGGAACAAATTCTTCTCTCAACCGCAAATTCGATATCTGGGATCTTAAGAAAGCAATCCATAAAACTAAAAATTCTACTCCTGGATCTGACAACATTCCAGCTGTCTGGTTCAAAAATCTCAACAACAATCGACTTCAAATTATTTTGGAACTGTTTCCACACCAATTTGAATCGGCTAGCATACTCAAACAATGGAAATTTGTTCTAATTATTCCGATTCCGCTGCCAAACAAAGACAAAACCAAAGTTACTTCCTATCAGCCCATAAATATCCTATCAGTTCTGAAATAGCATCTAAAGTTGATTCTCGAACCAAACTAAATAAAAAAATATCATTCCTGTGATTACTTGGTCATTAAAATATAATCCAGAACGATCTTACAGTTCGTCTAGCCAAAGAAGTTACAAAATATACTCCTTGGATTAAATGGATCTCTTCTGAAGATATAATTTCGAACCTGAAGAAAGCATTGCATTAGATCTCAATCAGTAATTACAGAAATAGTAAATATTTCCTCTACTTGGGAGATATTCCCAGCATTGAAGCCTGGTCCAAAAATAGAAGGGAAGATGTTGATATGGTTAGACTAATCAGTAAAACAATTATAACGCCAAGACGGTTGTATCGTTTTAACCTTCTTAATAATCTTCTTTGTCATAAGTGCAAAAGCATCACTGATATTGAATACATAATTCTTTCGTGCCAAAAATATACGTACTATTGAGAAATTGGGAACTTTTCTACAGTTAGATAAACAAGATATCTCTTTCACAAATGTTTTGGGTAAAATAACTGCAAACAAGACCAATCTGCAAGTTTCTCTTCAAGCGATGAAGCTCTGAAACATCTACTAATTTTTCTTCTTTTTTTTACCACATCCTGTTGAGAATTTTTTTCTAGACTCGTGTCTTTATCACCACTTTCTGTTGCAGGAACGCTCCATCTTATTGTATCTCTTCTTTTCATTGGAACTTCCGAATATGTACTAAATCGCATCAGCGGAACTGCTTTTAACTGTGAACAGAATGAAACTTCAAACTATTTTTGTGTGTATATATGATCTCTTGTGCTAACTGATGAATCATTTTTACTCTCCACACCTGGAAACCGGGAATAACAGCCATTGGATACTATGCTTCCCATTATCTTACTTTCAAATTCAATTACGCTCAGTCATTAAAATTAAACTTTTTCAATAAAAATTTAGTGCATTGATAACGTGTGATATCTAGTCATCAATAGAGCAGACCAAATATTTTAAGAAAGGTTATTTTGTAAGCAATTTCAAAAAGTCACAAATACCACTGATCACTACATTTCAAAGAGAGGTGGAATTCAAATATTTGATATTATTTTGCTTACGATATTTAGATTACAGGTCCTGGGTCATGATAAAAAAAAGTAACAATCGATATGATCAGTCCAATTAAAGCTAAGGAACAAGAATCCTGTCATGCATAGGGAAAGTTATTTAATCACTGACTAGGAAAAACTCACCCCCATCAATTGTTATTGCGGTAGTAATTGAAAATGAGCAGAGAGTTTTTCACTTCACAAAGCACCTCTGGTGCGCTTTCAGTTTGGAACGCTTCGCACTCTTTAATCGCACTTGGTTTTCGGGAGTTTGGTGTCTGTTAATTTTACGGACAATTTGCGGGAGCCTTCCAATAAACGCCCACAGACAAGAGTGGACCTACAGTGGGTCAGATGGCCGATTTACGACCATATCTGTATAGGTAATGGCCGTCATACGGGTCTCTCCTGAAGCCACGTCTGATAGTGACTCTACTAGAAACAATACACTGCTTATCTCATTGTGCATTAACCAGATTCATTTCGAACTCAACCTTCCACAGTATATATATATATATATATATATATATATATATATATATATATATATATATATATATATATATATATATAATTATTATTTTCTTAAAAAGGTTCCGGCAAACATTCAATGTTGCGAATGATGTAATATCCTTTAAATGGATATAAGGTCATAATTACTGTCATATATTTAACATTTTTCCATGACTGAAACATTTGATATTCACATAATTAAATTGTCTTCTCCCATTAGTAAGAGAATTCTGCTGCTACCAAAGAATGCATAGTTTTTTAAAACAAATATATTACTTATTTTTAAGTCCTTTTTTAAAAATGAAAGTAGGGCTGACAACCTATGGCCCGCGTACCCTTTAAAGTTTTCCCGCGAATGTTGTTAATAAAAAAAAGACTAATTTAAAATGAAATGAGACTTTTTCAAATAAACAGGGAAAAAAATTTGATACGAAAACGATTCTACATCAGAATAAATAATTTACAGTTGTTCATTAATTTACTTTTTATTACGCGGCTTTTCAGTCTGTTCCCTTCATGGCTACCTGCGAGTACGAATTTTGGTTTAGGATAAGCTCGCGGACGTGAAAAATTTCCACACATGAAAATGCAGTATGAGTATCAAATTTAAATCTTGCATAATGAATTTGATGATCGATTTTTAGATTTTGAAAAGTGCCAAACAAAAATTAATGAATTTTCTTCTTCATTTTCTGTTGCTGTAAATCTAGTGAATGAGAGGATGCTGTTAGCCTTAATTGATATAAAGAATTCTGATTTTTTTCAGAAATCAGTTTAAAGAAAAACCGATATTAGAATTTTAAAATAGACTTACCCGAGGAGTTTTCGTGCTTAAAGCAAAAACACGTGGACTTCTTTGGTAGCATTTACATTTGTGAGCAAACTTTCTCACTAATGAATTTAAAGAAATCAAAAATAAGAAATAGAATAGCAGATGAAAACCATTCTTCTGTTCTATGCATTGCCACAACCAATCTTAATCCCAACATAAAATCAATAACTTTAAATATTCAGTCCCAGCCATCCTATTAATTTTTACTAATTTTGATTATAAATTTTTTCAAAAAAATTTAAATTGCATTCTCTGTATAATTACCAAAAAGTTTCCCTCTGTTATTCCATTTCAAGCATGCCACCTTTTTAGCAGGATTTTTTTCGGAGGTAAAGTATTTTAATCATATCTATAATTTTTGTGTTTTATTCATTTATTTATTGCATAATGAGTGCATGAGTAAAATAATTAAAGTAATAATTGCAATTCGTGTATATTATCACAGTAAAAAACACACATTGTTTTATAATGTTTTAACATCCATGCGCTTCTTTGGATCTCGACATGATCCTTTTTTTTTTTAATATTTTGACTCCTCATACTGAAAAGGTTGTGCTTCCCTGATAAAAGTCCTATTTTAAATAAATTGACAATGATAAATTTCCCATTCTATATATTTTAAAACATCTGGAATGATGCATAAAAATTCATCCAAATATGAATACTTTTTTAAAAATATGTGAAAGAAAATATAAATGCTAGCATCAGTCAACGATCAATGATGATCAATCATTTTTATACATTAGTAATATGGTTGACAGTGTGGAAAAGATAGAGATGCATAATCCACGATTTTTTGAATAACAAATAATGTTGCTATTGCTATTTTAAAATATTTGTTCCCAATATGTGTTATTTGAACCATATTATTAGCTAGTATTAAATATAAAATTTATTCATTGTAATTAATACTTAACTTATTAAATTAAGTAACTTGTGATTAAATTAATTTATATATTTCAGATTATTTTTTTAATTTTGATTTTTTAAAACTTTTTATTTAATTTATTTATTGAAGTAAAACATTTTCTGAGAAAGTAGAATTAAAAAATGTAATTTCTTTTAAATTTTCAGTTTAACGCCCGATCACACGGCGAAATACCGTCAGCACTTTCGTCGACAGTTGTCGATTTGTCAAGCAACCGGTCAAGCAAGATTTCCGTCATCGTCAACTTTTTTTAACCGGCTTGAAAATGTCCACGATAGTGATGGAAATATCGTTTGCAAACGAAATGCAACCAATCATCTGAAACTTTGGCAGTGTCGTAGTGTGCCAAGAATGGCATCGGATGGCGCTACTATAATACTAAAAATGCATGCATATTTTCTTACATATTACTAAATACTAAAAATAGTTTCGACAGAATGAAAAAAGCGAAGTGAAACTTCGGTATGTTTTCCCCATTCTGTGGGGTAACTTATTGCCCCAATAATAATAATAATAATAATAATAATAATAAAAACTGATATTACCGTATGAGGAATAGTTCTCTAGAAGGATCTTCGAACTTGTAATGGAATTTTCAGAGATCCAACAGGATATTTTTAAGTAAATAAAAAAATATTAATGCTGATATGAGTTGTTTTCTTTTTGTGAAATATATTTGACCATATTCAGTCTTTATTTATTCAAATTCTAGTATAATCTTTTAATTATAGTAATTCTTTAAATAGTTTGTAAACAGCTTCTATATAATTTAAAAATTTTAACTCCAGTGTTAGTGAAAAATATAATAGTGATTTTAAATTTTAATACTTAGATGTTCCTGCAATGTTTCAGAAATATAAAACCTATTTGGTTTTGACAAAAATATAAAAATGATCATACTTTTATCATTAGCAAAAAACTAAATCCCCTTTTGTATGATAGACAATAAAATTTAGGCTCCTTTTTCCACATTTTTTCTTTTAAATTTAACAAATTAACAGTTAATTTAGAATGATATTTCTGATTATACATTCACATTGAGAAAGATGCATAAAATAACCACACATTTGGAAATGGTCAGACTAAAAAACAAGTGTTTTATAGCTTCTCATTCCTGATGTAATGTGGAGGTGTGTTTTTTTTAAATGTTTGGCAAGTTGAAATTTTACGAAAAACTTGTTTTTTAATATCTATGTAAAAATAAATGAACACTTTAGCTTTGAAAAAAACTAAGGAAAACGCAATAACATATTTTGGAAAATTATTTTTGATTATTATTATTAAATGGAAATTATTTAATGATTCTTATTTTTCACAAATACTGGTAATAAATTCACAAAGATTTTTTAAAAAAGCTCTGTAGTTGCAAATAAAATGAAAACAAAACATTTAACACATTTTTTTAAAGAGTAATTTTAGAAATTAGTGAGACTAAACAGTGTAACGCCTTAGAATTTACCAATATTTTTCAAGTGAAGAATTCTATTCAATTAATTGTTTTATAATTTTGAACTGGTGTGGGAAAATAAAAATTATTTAAAGGAATGATAAATACAAATCGAGTCCAATATACATTCTCAAAAATTATTTTTAAAAAATAAAAAGGAGGGAAAAAACATTCGATCAAATTTAAAAGAGTAAAAAATACTTCTTATTCAATGATATGGTGGTAATGTTTTTAAATCCTGTTTTTATTTTTAATTAAAACTCAAAAAAATATGTTCTTAGTGAATTTTTTATGTCCCAGAATCAATTTCTTGCCATATTTCAAATTCCTAACTTTAATTATTTGTACTGCACATCTAGTAGTTTTTATTTTTATATACAGTAAGACCCCGCTTAACGCGGGGGATATGTTCCATCAAAGTAGAGCGTAATGCGAAACAGCGCTAAACGAGGCTATCTTTACATGTAAATATTGGGGTTAGGGGAAGATGGCTAGGAAATTGGTTAGGTATGAAATTTAAAAAGTATGTTTTTTTTAATTAAAATAAAACCAAACATTTATTTCTTAAAGCCCAAATTAATACCACATTATTATTTCTTGCAAAAATAAAAACAAAATATAAATAACAAAACGAATATTCTTAAAAAAACAAATAAAATTCTAAGTCAGTCATATTTAGTTAGCCTTCTGCGTTTTCAGTGTTCGGCCTTTTTGTGACAAAAGCATCTAATGTTGTTTGCCTTTTTCTTTTGCGTTGTTCTCTTAAAAGTTCTTCATAAACGGATAGAGCATCTCTAACACCACGCCTTACTTTTGAGCTGTCAAAATTCGGATCATTTTCGATGAATTGATCCATTATTTCAGTTATGGTAGACAAACTCCTTTTTACAAACGCCATCGAAAGTTCTTTTTGCTCTTCTTCTGAATCACTGCTGTCAATATTTTCTTCTTATTCAGTTAATTCCTTGAGCTCATCATTAGAAAGACTAGCCGCTGCTTCTTGAATTATTTCTTCGACATCTTCCACATTTACCCCTTCAAAACCGGTTTGCTTCGTTAATTTCACTATCTCTTCCACTATTTCATCCACATCGACAGAGTGTTCAACGTCATCGCTCTTACTTAAATCCGGCCAAATATTCTTCCATACTCCTTTCAAAGATCTTTCTGTTACCTCATTCCAAGAAAGGCCTATGTTTTCTACAGCATCCACGATGTTGTAGTTTTTCCAAAATTCTCTTATGGACTGGTTCTCTTCTCCGTCTGTTTTTTCAAACATTTGCTTAAAGGTTCGCCGCAAGTAATAAGCCTTAAAATTTGATATAACGCCTTAATCCATTGGTTCAATTAAGGCAGTTGTGTTAGGCGGCAAGAAAACCACTTCGACTGGAATGCATGTAGTTAAGTCTGATAAATCTGTTGGGTGGCTTGGAGCATTATCAATTAACAGAAGTGCTTTTTGTTCAAGTTTTTTAATTTCGCAATAACGTTTAACAGACAGGCAGAAATGTTCAGTGAATCAATCCTGGAAAATTTTCGCAGTTATCCATGATTTTTTATTAGACTCCCAAATTACAGGTAAAGTTGATTTAGATATGCCTTTCATCACTCTTGAGTTTTTGGAATGGTAAATTAGTAATGGTTTTAATTTAAAATCTCCGCTTGCGTTACCACCTAGTAGAAGGGTTAAGCGATCTTTTGCAGCTTTAAATCCTGGTGCCCGTTTCTCTTCACGGAATAGAAATGTTCGTTTCGGCATTCTTTTCCAAAACAAGCCTGTTTCATCAACATTAAAAACCAATTCTGGAGGATAGTTTCCTTCTTCAATTATTTTTTAAAAATATCGCTGGAAATTCAGCCGACGCTTTTGTATCACCACTTGCTTCTTCTCCTGTAATCTTTATGTTGTGAAGGTTATTTCAATGTTTAAATCTATTAAACAATCCTTGACTAGCAACGAAAGTTTCACTTTTGTCAATTGTCTCAGCCTGAATGTAATTAAAAATTCTTCTAGCTTTTCCCATTATGATAGATTGGCTTAATGGCATATTGCGGTCAATTTCGTCGTCAATCCATGTAGACAGTCGTTTTTCCATTTCCTCTATGATTTTGTTTCTAGAACGGGTAATTCTAGTTGCAGAGCTTAACGTAGTTGCAGTTGCCGATGACAGTAAATTTTCTTTATTCTTCATGATGGTCCTTATTGTTGAAGGTGGCAAATTCAATGAAGCCCTAATTAGAGTTTGACGTTCACCAGAATCTAATCTTCTAATGACTTCCATTTTAGTTTTGAGTGAAATGCTTTTTCTGGTTGGTTTCTTTTCTTTTTCATTATCATCCATAGTAAAAAACTAAAGATCAAAATATTTGACACTGTAATATAGTATTAAATATGTAAATTAATACCTATTTACAATAATGTCAACAAATGTTTCCAATAATAAAAATATGTCTGTACAATACCGCACTAAACAAGAAATACAAGTACTCTCTTTCGGATATGTATTTGAAACCTATCGCTACATAATATTTCGGGGAATCCCCGTATGCTGAGAGCGATTTCGTAGAATCCCCGGGTTGAAATAAAAGAGCGCTAAACCGAAACAGCGCTAAACGAAACAGCGTTAAGCGGGGTCTTACTGTACACAAAACCTAAAATTTGTCGAGATGGATCCAACAAATATCAGTTTTCATATAGACAAAAATCACTAGATTTCAAAAGTTATTTAATTTTATTTTAAATGTATTGGCACTCCTCTTCTGTTTTATTTATCAATCTTTGTTTTATTTGCACTTTTCTAGAAAAATAAGCACTTTTAAGGTACTTAAAAATGATTTTAAAATATCACACCATTTATGATCGTATGCACCTTTTAAGCTTAATTTAAGGCGCACCCACAAATCCTTTTTCTTTTCAATATATTTTTGTTTTAAATTTAATATTGATAAGATAAATTTATAGGAATTTATAAAATACAAACACAAAAGCAGCATTTTTTGCTTGTCATTATTACTTTAAAAATACTAACAAAACTGTTACTAAGAAAAATAAAAAAGTTTCAATATTTTACAGAATTTATTGTTACTTATTTTGATAAATTAGTAACAATTGTCATTATTACTACAAAAATAATTACAAAACTGATACTAAGAATAATTAAAAAGTTTAATTATTTTACAGACTTCATTGTTATTAATTTTGATAAAAACATTACAATTAGTTGAATGGTACGATAAATATTTACAATAAATGACAATAAGATTGATACTATTAGAAATGAAAAAGACATTCAAAGGAAAAAATAGCTAGAAAAATATTTTTAAATTCGATAAATGTAATACTTGTCGCATTTTACAATCCTTATTATATTGATGATGATGATGTCGTGTCCGCTTTTTACCGCGGAAAGAGGGGTGCAGTAGCTTCTGAGGGTATGAACCCCTGAGCACCCGAGGGCAGAAGTCTGACTTCTAGCTCATATGAAAATGAAACACACACACATACGCTTGCACAGCCCCTTTTTACAGGGGGGCACATTCACACATCTCACAGATAGCACACAGAATAACAACCATGCCCGAACCGGGACTCGAACCCGGGACCTCCAGAACACGAGGCAGCCGCGCTACCTCTGTGCCTGCAAGCCGGCTCCTTATTATATTCATTGTATTAAGCACTCAAAAATTAAATTTGAAGCAGAAGTGATTCAATTCCAATAAATTCAATAATGCGTCAATAGAATTGCAATTTATTAAAGAAATTGAATTTCATTGTCTTGGCTTCGTAATTTACATATCTACAAATTCCAAGATAGTTTGAATTTAAAAAAAATTACAACGATTATTGCTACCATGGGCTTTTGCATTCATTGAAAGCTCGGATCCCGGATTTAGTTATAAATTCAAGAAACGTTTGACTAGAATCCCACGAAGTATGAAGTGAGAAAATTGCTGATATTCACTAAGTAGGAGAAACGAATAAAGAGCGATAAATACACCATATCGTAAACCTAAGTTTTTAGGTTTACCAGATAGCAAATCCTCAAGTGACGTCACTTTCGTCGTCGTTTGCCGACGAAAGTGCTGACTATATTTTGCCGTGTGATAGGGCCTTTAGTTCTGTATTTTACCAATAGATGGGGCCCACAGAGTGAACACAATGAATACTATTAGAAAGTCATATCACAAGCAATTAGAAATGATTTTAATGGAATAGCGCATTGTCAAACGCGAATATAGGAAATTAAAGGTCGCAACTATCACAAAGCGGAGCGGTGACTTCACACTTACAAGCCCTTTCCTGCGAATAGCGAATAACTGCTATGCAGTGATATGAGAATTCCAAGATTCCCAAGGAGAAATCTGCGAATAGTTCGCTTCTCAAACTATTCGCAGATTTCTCCTTTTCCCCTTATTATCGTTATGGAGATGGAAGAATGCACACCCTGTGAACACAAGAGAAGAAAGCATTGTGTTTCTGGCAATCCCTTTCCTCCTCTGGGAGTGTATAGGATCAGCCGATATCCCTTCAGATTTGTCGGTTCAGGTCACTTTCGACAGCGTAATGTCAATACGTTTGAAGCTGAAGGAAATCCTCGACTATTTTTATTCCTTTTCCACTTACAATCTATTTGCCTAAATTGAAATCGATCGATACCTCCGATGATTTACATTAATCTGAGAATTATGGATCGTATATTAATTTTAAAGCATTATAAATACAATGTTTTTATTGAAGACCCAGGATAAAAATATTCATGGTTAGGGAACTTGAGATTCCTTTCACATGAATTTGTTGCTGGAGTTTTTGAAAATTCTATATTACTTCTGCTATTTTCGATAACGAAGCATTGTTTGGCGTTTATTATGGGATTTTATGGTACATTAACTGAGAATGATTGACTTTTTATTAATATAGCGAAAAGAAAAAAATCAGTTATTTATTTTACACTTAACTTCAATTCCAATATCTAATGATCTTTTGTCTGTGGTCAAAGTTGGGAAGTCACAGTGTATTTTTTGTAAAAAGCCCGCAACTCTCAAGATTTTTTCACAGGCCAGAAAATATCATATGAGAATATACATTGGACGAAAGGCTATTCTTTGGATCTGAAAGAGTTGGATCAAAGTTATTTTTGGACATATAGTAAGTGGTGAAAAAGGACCCTGGAAGCTAGAAATGCAGAGGGAAGGAATCGATATTACTGATGTTAGAAAGAGCTCCCTACGAATAGAACTTTTGACTGGAGTGGACTACATTGGAAAACTTTTAACTGGAAATGTTTTGCGCTTATTTGTTGGGCTAGTTGCCACGGTAACATTACTTGGCCGAGTAGTCATAAGCAAATCAGAAATACAGAAAATAGAATCCTTTAAACCACTTTGACTATTCAAAGTAAAAATGTTGCTGATTTATGGAAAGTTCAAGCCTCTGGAATTATGAACCTTTGTGAAACAGATAATTTAAAAGAATTAGAAAGGAAGGCGCTTGAATATTTTTCCAAAGCAGTAATAATTGATCCAGATGGAAGATATGAACTCCTATGGATGAGAAATGTAGAAGAATTATCTAATAATAGAGATGCTGCTGGAAGATGTCTTGTCTCCACCAGTACAAAACTTTCCGACACTGTTCATTTCCAGAGTAATGATGAAGTTTTTATTGAATATTATTTTATATTCATAAAATACACAATTGGCGGTCCTGGTCACTATCTTCCATATTGAGGTGTATTTAAGTCCAATTCTATAATTCAAGTGAGACCAGTTTTTGATGCTTCGTGTAAATTGAGAGGAAATTTATCCTTAAATGACTGATTGATGAAAGACCCAAACTTATTAGAACTGATTTTTCTTCAAATATCTGTTGCAAAAGAAAACCACAGGTACTTGAGATTTCTTTGGTGGAAGGATAAAAACAGAACAAATACTAAAATGTTTTAGAATGCAAGAGGGATATTGGATTCAATTGTAGTCCTTTTTTACTAGGAGTGGTCATCCATCATCATTTATGTAAATATATACGTACTCCTGTTCAAGACATTACAATGAAGATGAAGGAGTCCTTCTGTGAAGTTAATTGGGCCACTTCATTTAAATCCGAACAAGAACTGTTGGAGTTTATCAAAACCTCAACTGAATTGATGGTGATAGCCAAATTTGAACTTAGAATTTTGGAGTCCTCAGTTGAGAAAATTTTATCTGGAGAACGTAGACAGTCATCTGTTTTAGGTCTTATGTGAGATAAGTCTGAAGTAGTTTTATTTTATAATGATTCTACTCTGGAAGTACCGGCAGAAAGAATTACAAAACGCATTACGCTTTTTATGATAAGCCGAATATTCTACCTACTAGGATTTATATGTCCTGAGACGTGTCCAAATTTACATCTTCAGGAAAGCTGGTAACATAAATTGAGTTGGGATTCTGAAGTGTCCAAGAGCATGAAGAAGAAATGTTCTAAATTGGGTTGAAGATGTGAAGATGCTGAACCATATTAAAATTCCCCGGAGAGCTTGTATTAACGACTCATTCTTCAGGCTACATATCTTCTCCAATGCTAGTGGTCATTCATATGCATCAGTAATTTTCCTCAGAGGTTAAATTAGTTACAAAGTCACTATACAGATAGTCATGGCCAAGTCACGAACAGCTCCGTTGAAACAGATCACTATCCCTTGACTAGAGGTACTGGACTGTGTCATAGGAGCAAGAATTGCTGAATCTGTGAAAAGGAGTTTGGATATAAAATATGTGTCCACGTGTTTCTGGACAGATTTCATGACAGCTCTCCACTACTTTAAAAGGGATGACACCTGGAGTGTTTTCGTTTGAAACAGAGTCATAGAAACTCGTCAATTGTCAAACGTCCAAGATTGGAAGCATGTTCCAGTTGATCTAAACCAAGTAGATTTTCCCTCCTTCGAATGTTCTGTGCCCAAACTTAAAAGTTCAAGGTGGTAGGAGGGACTTCAATGGTTTCTATTAAGTGAAAATGAATGGCTTAAATCTGATCCTTCTTGTGATGAAAGAAGTGAAAGAGTGACAAAATTGCCAGCAAGATTTCTAGGATCTTAGTTTTGTTTATTTGCGAAAATTATTTTCTGTAATTTAATGTTTTACATTATTTCTAAAGTATTTACATTGATCGGGTGTATTGAATGTAGAATGAAAACTGGCTGATTATTTTGGTGAATTAATCTGATAATCATAGGAGGAGAGTATCATTAAAAACCAGAGCCAATTTTATTAATTTTTTTGCTACAGTTTGTTTTCAGCGTGAGATTGTGGCAACAGGAAATAATATACCAAAAGAAAGATGGTGCTCTGTTATTAACAACTTGTGGTTTTGTTTAAAATTAGTTATAAGTAAATACTTAGAAGAGTATCTACCGAATATCTTTTTGAAGCTAAAGAATTTGGGTAAAATTATTAAAAGCAAGAAATAAACAACTGAAATCAGGTAAGGTCTGCAGATAACGTATTACATAGACTTTTCATCATATTTGTATGGTACTTAGGAATCACTAAATATATTTTTTGCAACAACTTGCTAAATTATTATCATCTTACATGTATGAATATATTTAAACTATGGTTAATATTTTTTTTATGAAGGTAAATGTTTTATTTACTTTTTCTAAAGAGCAATTTGTTTTTAGTTTGATATTTTAAATCGTAAAAAGTTCTTCATTCAAGATAATCATTTTAGATCAGAAACTTTATTCTGGAGCAGACTCGTGTATAATAGGTTTCAAGTATTTTTTTAGATTAGATATATTTTCTAGCCACAAGCAGAGAGCTTCTCATTTCACAAAGAGAACAGTGCGCCACTTCAATCTGGGGCATTTCCTCCTCTTTTCCTTCACTTGTGTTTTTGCAGGGTTCTTTGTTGTCTGTTCATTTTATCGACAATTAGCAGAAAGGTCCTGATCATTAAGAGTAGTCCTATAATGAGTCGGATGACAGATTTACGACCATGTGGAACAGTTATGTAAAACAATTTGGGATATTTCTTTCTTTTTTCAACCTCAATCTCTTCTTTATTTACTAGTGGGAAATCAGTTGTTGAACAAGGCCGTTCTTCTTTGTTCTCAACCACTTTGGTCCCTCCCACTATTGCAACTTCACTAGCAAAAATGGCTTTGGAACATATCTAACCAAGGTAAATTCATAACGGTTATTCACAAACTCTACTTTTTTTTTAAAAAAAAAATCTCATTAGTAATTGATTTTTGCTCTAGCTTTGATATTTTTTCTATTAGATGTTTAATATTAATTAAATGCAAATTCCACAGGTCAGCAATTACTGAATTTCCAATAAACAATGAAGTGACCGTCATCGCCACATTAAAATCTATATCTTCTCTTGGAATTTTGCCATTTAAAGTCCACCCGATATGAGTTTCAATTGCTACTGGTTCGTTAGATAAAATTTCTTGCCTTCCAGTAATTAATTTTCAATATACATCAGATCCTATTAAAATATGAATCTCTTTGGGAACACTAGATATATCGACGAGAGAAATATTCAGATCCTTTAATTTAAGTATGCAGAGACCATATTTAGTTGGATATAAATTCTCACAAATAGCATGGTGATCCAAAGCTTCAAAAATACAAGTAAACTTTCCATATAAATTTACCAATTTTATCGTGTAACAATTATGATTACGTTTTTCACTATCAATACCTCCAAATAAAGAATGTATGATTATTTCTTGTCTATTAGGTTTGTAATCCATTTTTAAATAGTATCCTTCAATATATAGGGTGGTCATAATTCAATGTCCCCTATAAACAGCCTCCTACAACGCAAACGGTGAATGGATTGCAACGAAATTTAGTATATGGACGCTCATGGAATTTTGATTTTTTTTTATTTCTAAAATGTCTACCAGAGGATGCCTTTTCCAGAAAAACATAAATTTTACACAATAAATGACCAAAATGGAATATGGAAACAATATTCATATTTATTAACTAGTTTCTGATCACCTGGCCATCGAACTATATTAAGTAACGGCAAGGAAAAAAATAACAGTACACTGTTTGAGAAAAACAGTTCAGTTTGCTGAAACGAAAATAGATTAGGACGAAATTGCGCAAGAGGAGTAGTTGTTAATCATATTCAGGATGATTCAGAGAAAGGCCCTCTTCATTCATCGACAAAATTTCTAGTCGATGGGCTGTGACATAATGACAATGAAAATAAAAGTTTTACAATTGATTTTAAAAGCATCAAAAAACAGTACAAAAATAGCATGTTTTTATTCAGAAAATTTGAATTTTATTATAAAACTTGTATAATGATTTACATTACTCTGCCAGATCTCTGCTTAGTGCCGCCATCTAGAATGTAAATAGAATAACTTTTTATCTACCCATTTTTGATCGAGTGTTGGTAAATACGTCGATAAAAAATCGAACAGTTTATTTAAATTATTGGAATATTTTTTAAAATGCACAGTCAGGCAAAAGTTATTATTGACTTTTAATTCTCAATTTTTTTCCAATAAAGCAATCTGATTTTTTTTACTTGTTATGGAAATTTGACGTTCGTGAAACATTAGAAGGAAGCAAATTGTGGTAAAAGTAATACATCTACCATAAACAAAAAGCGATAAGCATTTCATGAATTTTTTAAATAATATTCTTGGAGATTGTTTAAATAAAATTTGGATATTCGTTTGATATTACATTGCTACTTTTTTTAATGTCTATAATACATTTTAGCAGATCAAAAGATTGTGAAATTAAAAAAAAAAAAATCAAAACATTTACTCAATAGTCTACTTTACAAGCAAATTCTGCGCTATAAATACTATATATACTTAAGTGTACATAACTCGAATATAAAAATAGTGCTTCAACGTTTCCATGTATTGTGGCCCTTTTCTGGAAGAAACCAAAAAACCATTTTTCCAAGATATTTTTTTCAATCATAAGTCATAAGAGTGGTAAGTTTATAATACCTAACATTTAAAATTTTTAGAGCTATTTATTAGAATCATGTTTGCGTCTACCCATAAATATTATCGGCTTTTCAGTGAAATTAGGCTAAGTTCCAAATGAGAAAGACACCATTTTTATTTCAAAAGCGAGAACTGCGCTTTGAATATCAAGAGGAAGCTTATGACAGGTGATGTTCTCAACAATTTTTTTTAAAAGAAATTCTAGATCTAAAGTGACATCTTATTAGTTTTAGAATTCATTTGCAAACACAGTGTCCGAATTGTGAACTAAATACCAGTCTAAATTCATTATTCTGGCATCATTACAATGTCCCGAAAAATAGTGGCACTACTTTCGAAATTTCTTTTCGAAATATAGTTCTATTATAAAACACTTTTAACTAAATATAGATACGGAATTTGAAATCCAGCCGCAATTCGGATTACATTTGCAACAATTGATATAAACAGATTGCTGAACCTCTAAGCTCGATTTCACACGAGAAAAAAAAATACCGATATAAATCTTTATGTTGTATTGAGACTTTTAATGTCTTCTGATATTTCAACTGGGATATTCACTTTATATTTTGATTAGGTTACAGCGAATATATTATATTTTTATGCTTTAGTTAGAAAAGGTCAAAGCCGGTCTCTTCAAATTTCCAAGCCCTATGAATGTAATGGTTTTAAATCAAGATGATAGCCGGAATAAATCAAGTTCATTTTCAAGGTGTTTTATAAAATTGGATATCAAAGTTGCGGTCCTCTAGTTCTGTGACCAGGACACTGTTGCAATATAATAAACTAGAAAAATGAAATACATCAAGGAAATATTGAAGTGAAACCTGATAAGATAAGTATCTATAAAACGAGTTTGCTATTATTTGATATTACCAGAATATAGAGTATTTTCAGTATTTTATGCAATTGAAAATATCCTGCATAGCAAATGATAATAGAAAAGAAAGAATGAATGATAAATTAATAAACTGCACTACAAATCCGTAATATTATTCACTACAAATCCGTAACATTATTTTTCATTTTGTTGATCAAAAATTGTATATAAATTTGTTATTTTTAGAAGGAATTCATTAATTATACTATATGAACAGCCACTAAATTTGAGAAAATTATTTTAAAAATAAGACGAAAGAATATTACGAAAAAAAAAGCAATTGCCAGAAATAAGTTGTACAATGCTTTTACATTATGTTCAATATTTACGATACTGCAGAATACCCATGTAGCAAATAAATCGGATAGTAACGATCAGAGTGATGGCAGCTAGAACGTATTAAGACTTTTGCGTTTTTGGTTTAGGATATTTGAATGTAAGTTTTATAAATAATTTGCATTATGATACAACAAATGTAATTGCATTTAGAAATTTTAGAGTTACGAAGTTTTAAATAATGAATGAATGCTAAAAGAATTCTTTTCATAAGTTATAACATTTTCGTCTAAAACATTTCCGAATATGAACTCTTTTTAATAAACTGTACATAATGTTTGAATTTTCTGTTAAAAAATCGAAAGCATGCTAACTGCTAAACCAAAATAATTAAACATTTTAGCATTGGGCACAAAATAGAGAGAAAAAATCACTGGCCTCAAGAATGCATTTTTTGAAAATTTCTCAGATTACTTTTATGAAGTGTATCAAATTTTTTTTTCTTAAAATGACGTTTTGTTTAAGCAATATTAATGTGTTTATTTAAGAAACTGATTTATAGAATTTGCTGAATGAACATTCAGGATTTCAACGTTCTTCGGTATGAGTTAAAAAGATTTGGTCTATATACAAATGTATCCCCATTTCGTACCTGCACCATTTCTGAACAATTGGGATTCTTGCAGAATAAAGCTTATGGAGCACCTTCAGAACGGGTGAGGTAATACTCCTCTCAGGTGCAAAAGCCTGCAGCCGGTCCTCGGAGTGACTCGCTCTCTGAGGGCGGACCTCCATATCAGGTGGGTCGATAACAAGAGACAAGCAGAGAGGAATATGATGGCCTTCTGCTTCAACTCTTGGGTATAAAAGCATACAGTTTTAAAAAGCATCTGGTGATAAAATGACTTTGTTAATTTTAACCTACAAGTTTCCCTAATTAATTCGAAAATATGAATTGAATCACTAATGAAGATAATATTAATGAAGTAAATATTATACTATAATTGATGAAAACAAAGAAAAAATGAGCATTTTTTAAAAAGTAAATGTGCAATATTCACCCACATCCACTCCTGCTGTTCCGTATCTGAGGAGATAGCCATGATTCTATGAATTGGAATTGGCTGTACTTATGAAACCTTTTTACAAGAGCAGTGATTGTACTACAGTCGTATTGAAGAATTGTATTATAGATAAGAAGTGGCCCTGATCGGATCACTGAAAATAGTCTGATGAAGAAAATTCCTCAATTCGAAAAGACAGCTTCATTTGATGTGGACTGTGGCAGAGAGAGAGAGAGAGAGAGAGAGAGAGAGAGAGAGAGAGAGAGAGA
>JAOUZG010047196.1:958120-993360 GCA_026289955.1 Argiope argentata
AGAGAGAGAGAGAGAGAGAGAGAGAGAGAGAGAGAGAGAGAGAGAGAGAGAGAGAGAGAGAGAGAGAGAGAGAGAGAGAGAGAGAGAGAGAGGAAAGTAATTGTTTCGGTCTTACTGGAGGATGTAGTTACAGCACTGCCGGAAGCAAAAAGCAATATTTTGCAAACGCGCAGTACTGGGAAATTTCTCGAACTTTACAAATACCTGTCATTGCAGCACTTAAAATTGTACGAAACAAGCTGCAATGCTATCTTTTCAAAATCCCAACAGCCTGGCCACTACGATCACCTGACCTGAACACTTGCGACTTCTGGTTGGGGGGGGAGTCACTTAAAAGATGTGTACTGGAGTTTGATTCCGAATTTAGGTGAATTGAAAATACTCATTAGGTAACTCATTCACAAGGTCCTCTTTGAGACACACCGATCTATTCAGGAATATGCTGTTTTGCTCTTTCAGCTACCTCATAGGAGCAAACGGTTGGCAGAATACTGAACATTTCTTATTCTAGTCATTGGCAATTTTCTTTCCTCATAGTTTCATCAGTTTTTTTTGCCTAGGAACAGTTAAAGATCGATTTATTTTTTGCTCTTTCTACGGTTCTTGGTCTAGGAACAGTTATAATCCAATTAAAATTCTTATTTTTACGCAATTTTTTGCCTAGGGAAGTTAAAAACCAATTTTTTAAATCCATTGTGGCATCACCTTGTCTTGTTGGGTGGGCTTTGAGCTAAAAATGTCACAATTTTTTATGCCTTTTACGAGGGAGAGCCAAAAAGTAAAGGGACTTTTGCGATTTCTTTTTCCAAGGTTTGATAACATTGCTGTATTCAGTGCTGAATTAGTGTAATCGGTAACACTTCTATGCAAAGTGGCACTTTTATTTCCGTGTTAGTCAATGGAGTAAAGCAGATCGTTAAACTTCGTAGTCGATCTGCACCTAGGAAAAAATGAGAGCAGATGAAAATCGCTTTTTATTTGTGGAAGGTGTTATGGTGTGATAATTGAGGGAAAGTGACTATTGCGTCTTTAGTTGAGAAAAAAGCCAAACTTTTAAACTACTTTATTAATAAAACTTTAAAAATCCTTCTCAATAAAAATGGATAGAGCGCTTTAAAAAAGGAAGAACTTCTTTATATGACGACGAAAGACTGGGCAGGTGTCAACCACTGATAACTATTTGAGGGTATGGCGATGGAAAACAGACAAATCAATACTTCTTGAAAAACTGCGAAAAGGTGTCACCTTGAAGTTAGTCACATTCTAACCAACAACCGGCTGAAACAAAAAAGGAGTTGGGATTAAAAGTGCTGTAACATCCGTCATACAGTGAAGATCTGGTTCCAACCTTTTTTTCTTTGTTTAGACAACTGAAGAAAGCGCTAAGGGTGAGAAGATTTGCTGCCGATGAATAAGTCATTGCTGTGTAGCAAAATTGGTTACATATAAAATCCAAACTCTTTTTATCTCACGGAACCAAACTGCTTGAAAAACGTTGGGAAAAGCATTTTGAAGTTTAGGGTGATTATGCAGAAAAATAATGCATGTTTCAGCTTTATTTTTTATACACCTTTATTATACACCTTTTCTTGAATGTCCCTTTACTTTTTGACTTTCTCTAGTAATTAGCATTTTATAATAGATACAAAGCTATCTATCTACACTGCCAATGAATTAGAAGTCTTTGAGATTTGAATTTGAATGCGTGCTAGGGATGAAATATGCAATTTTTTTGTTATGACGTGAGTTACACGTGGTTAGAATGCTAGTATAAGTAAGGTGTAAGAAACCTTTCCTTGATGTATGAAGTAGGAAAAATGGCAGATATTTCACCATTTGAAAAAGGAATTATTGTTGGTGCCCGTTTAGCATATGACGACGAAAGACTAGCATTCGCTTCGATTTAGAAGACGGCAGATCTCACAGGGTCCTCAAAAGCATCCATATCAAAGGTTTTCAAAAGTTGGAATCAGAACACACAGTTCTTCTCTAGAAGACGTAACTGCGCCTATAGCAGTTTTCCAAGAGCGTAATCGGTGCCGTCTCCGACGAATTGTGCGGCTGAACAGGGACTTTGCTGCAATTCAACTGACTCAAATCGTCAACCAAGGCTCTTCCCAACAGATTTCAGCTAGAACAATGTGCAGAGAATTGCAGAGGATAAGAATGCATAGCCTTAAGCCTAAGAGAAAACAACTCATTTCTGCCTGACACGTAAAAATTCGTTAACAGTGGTGTCGGGAAAGAAGACACTGGGAATATGAGGATTGGAAACGGGTAATTTGGTCGGATGAACCACGCTACACCTTATTTGCACTGATGGAAGATGTCAAATTTGGCGAGAGCCCCACGAAGTTATGAATCCATCTTGCCTTACTCGCACTGTGCAAGGGTCTGGAGTGAGGATCATATTATGGAGCATGCTCTGCTGGCATGGGAGTGGCACCCTTGTGTTCCTCGAGGATAAGCAAACAGCCATACGATATCTAGATATACTGGCTGATCAAGTGCAGTCTGCAATGTCGCATTTTTATCCTGATGGTGACGGATACTTCATGGACGAGAATGCAACTATACATCGAGCCAGAAGTGCTCAAAATTGTTTCGCTGTGCATCAATTTAACTTCCAACACCTTCCCTAGCCATCGCATAGCCCAGATATTAACCCCATAGAAAATGTGTGGAATATGGTGGAAAGGCGCCTCTGACAGAACTCTCCTCTTCCATCTAATTTGCAAGATCTAAAAAGCTGCATGGACAATACATGGTATTCTCTGGATGCAAATACACTTCAGAAGCTTGTAGACTCGATGCCCAAACGAATCAGAGCAGTTATCCGTGCAAAAGGTGGTCCAATAAAATATTGATCTTGGGTTTCTAATTTATTGGCCAGTGAGTGTATCTATCACTTTTTGTACCATTTTTTCTTTCTCGAAAGAAATTCTCACTGTTTCACGTATACTGAGAGTAAATACCAGATTATTCTAACTAGGGTTTTTTTATAATCTTTTTGAAGCACAGCTGCAATTATAATTAATCTGCTTTCTCTTAAATATATGTATTTTTCACATTTACTCAGTGAAAATCATTTCAATAACAATACTCATACACAACAGAATACCAATACCGCATGTGTATACTTTACTCTGATTTCTGCCTTATTTTTGTCTCGGCTTGTTTAATATTCCTTTTGGGATATATATAAAAACAATATTTTTTTCCTACACATAGTTTTAACATATGGTTACCTCTCTCTTGCTTTGGACAGCTTTTGAAACTCTTTTTGAAGCCTTTTCAAGCCACTTTGGTTATATGAGATTTCGTATCAAAATGTCTAGATTTTGTATTTTACTTTACGGCAGGTACATAGTCAGCATTATTGAAAATACTTCTACGTAATTCTGGATGCAATGTTTTTCCTTTTCTCATTATTCCATGATATTCTCACAAAAATTTATTTGATCATTTTATTTTGAGGGTGTTTCCACACTTGCTATTTTCTTTCTCTTGTATATCTATTTGTATATCTATTATTTGATAATAAATCAGGTATATTAATTTTATTAATTTTTTACATGCTAGACTATTTTTTGGCCTGAGCACTGCTAAGTGAGGATATTTTATGCCCTGTCGGAAAATTTCTGCCGTTGTTTCTGATTGTTTGTATTGATTTTTCAAATGTGAAACTACTATATTTAACGACATAAGAATGTATTGCGATGTATTGATTTTTTATATTATATGACATTACTGTTCAAAAATATTTATTATGGAAAATTACAGTCATTTTATGGTGTAAGGATATGATGAATGTTGTAGATAAAAGGAAAATACTTAATTCATATATAATAAGTTGTTCGCAGCAATTATCTTTTTTCTGTTTATGGAATAACAAAAAAGTACCCGGGATAGAAGGTTTGAAATGAATAATAAATCTACAGTTTGCAAACAAAGAGATCAAGTTAAAGAATATTTTCCACCATTAATTCAACAATGCAAAATCTTTGCAAATCTTTAAGTATAGACATAAATAAATTTCCTATTGATTCATTTTAATTTGTTCAGTTTTGTTAACTTCAGTTTTGCCCACGATAAACTCTTCACAACTGAATTTAATCTGAATCAGAAGCTGCAATAATGTGCAGACGTAGAGATACACAAGATTCATTATCTATGGCGAGTGATGATAAGGCGAACATTTTCTTTGCACTTTGATTTTAATTTATTTTCTTTTATAGCTATATCACTTCGAGAAAATTAAAAATACAAAATTCTTATCATGATTAAAGATCGATAATTTATCAATATTGGTTGTATTAGAACGTTTCACAAAAATAAAACCGTTTAAATTAAATAGAATGAAATTAGCAAATGGTTCTGTGTTAACGGCAAATCAATTTTTACTAGTATAAGATTTTGAATCTGAACTAGAATGTCAGAATATGTATTTATCTTCAGTGAGAAAAATTTGATTATACTATGCAGGTGAAATATCATTATTGCAGAGTGTTGAGGCTAAAGGTATCCAAAACTAAGAGCATTCACTAAGAGAGCAGTACATGATTGATTGCATTGCTTCAGGGAAAAAAATCAGTTGCCATTTAAATTTTAACAACCAATTAGGATCTGATTTCAAAACTCGTGTTACTTTTGTTGAGTAAAGTTACTAGTGTTTTAGCTTTTGTAATAAAATCTTTTCTCAACAGTTCAATAGTATCTTCACCTAGTAAGCTGCAAATTTTAATATACTTTTATGCACCTTTTTCATTTATTTGATTATTTTGAAATACAAAATTTCTTTTCGGAAGTAAAGCTTAATGATTTGATAAGAGAATCAGAAATGTTCCTGATAAGAGAATCAGGAAATGTAAAGTAAGGTCCAAAAATTTTAGTATCTAGATATACTCCTAGATTATTATTTTTACTATTTAATTTGACAACATTTTTTAGAGAATGTGTGGCCTTACTGATTCTACAAACGCTCCACAGAATAGCCGAGGCATTTGTGAATGATGTGTAATTTTGTTTCGAATTATGACGACTTTGAATGATTTAACTTCAGCTTACATTTGAGAAGCAATAATTCGACGTTCATATGATGCACGTTACGAGATTAAAAAGTTAACTGAACAACAACAAAAAAAACCCGTCTTAAGTCTGATATTGAAATAACAGTTAACAGAATTATGGAGAAGAAAATTCTAACTTTATTTAGTCAAGATCGAGAATTTGTTTATTGCAATAATATTCTTAGCTTCATTTTCATTTGGGAATTGAAAAAGAAACTGAGAAATTTTAAATTTTGAAGAATTTTTTTGGGGAATTAAACCAAAAATTGGAAATATGTGATTGCTTAACGACAATGACTATCTTTCCCTTTAGATTGACCTTTTTGTAAAATTTTATAAAAAAATTGTAAATGTTAACATTTTCTTGCAGAAGCTCTGCTATCAGGAATATCTTTGGTCTGTTGGTATTGTTTAAAGATGGTCTGTTTCCAACCAGAACGGCAAAGTGGATATACGAAGAATCCTTATAGCATTTGCGCTTAGAATAATTGGACCAATGGAGATCATTGGAAAAACAAGTAATATAAAAAAATAAGTCAATTCCTACTAAGGTCAACAAAGAAATTTTTTATTTTAGTTACTTTTTATTAAATAATTACAATTTTGTTGTTCACGCGTTCCACTTTACAACGGAACACAGTAGCTTCAGAGGGTAAGTCACAGATAGACTCTCCAACCCGCGACGAAAGCACACGAATTAACCATAGAAACTGAATGACCGGACCACCGCAACAGCAATTAGCGGGAACTGTGGTTGAGCCCTAATGGCAATCACCGGCTTCGGTACAACCCTCCCCGAAGGAAGTACGCCCTGTCATCGATGGGAGGAGTCTAACCTCCAACTATTAGTGTACCCACCGGGTTGGCAAGATCCAACCACCATACCGAAAGCATCTCATCCTCAATTACGAGGGGGTAAGCATTTGAGGGTAGGCATACCAATACTCCGACCTAGCCGAAGCCATACGGATTAAACAATCTGCTGCCACAAAGCCATTACACCCAGCACAACAGTGCAAAACTAACTCTTAAGGGAGTTAAGATTAAACACTCCTCCTTATATATATATATATATATATATATATAAGAAGTTAAAAAACAATTAAACGTGCAACATTATTAGTACAAAGAAGTTAAAAAACCAATTAAACGTTTAACATTATTAGTACATACAAACATGAATAAGAACAAGTTCACAAAATAATAGCCAAATGGGAAAAATAACAGAAGAATTAAGATAAAATGTACGTGTTCTAAAACAACTCATATAAATATTGGAAGCGTTACCACTACATTTAAAGAAATTAAGGAAGTAGTGAAAAACAAACAGGTGAGCACTGAACAGTAGCAAAATAAGTTAAGTAAAATACAATGATGACTCTATTTCAAATTGCAGAACTTTAGTTAGAATATTTAGGACTACCATCCGGGAAGCCTTCAGAAGCCTATTTGGCGGTATCTGCTGCTAAAACGAATGAACGAAACGAAACCACATTGCATATGCAGAATGTGAAAAGCATGGGAAAATGAATTCTGCAGAAAACAAAATCGTACCAAAAGTTACCGATAAGGGAAATACTGGCCATGATGGAGTATAACTATTAATGAATTCATGAAGATCACAGAAAATAAATTTTTATTCATCAATATTGAAGCCCGCTGCACTCTATCTTTGTGTATTACCTTTTGAGTACAGTGTATAACGTTTTCCACTGCTACGTGCAAGCTGTCTGTTTCGATTTTCATAACAGATCATGTTATTATCTGTTTCCAGACATTCAGGTTTGCTTAAGAGCAGCTATAGCACTGTCTTGAGGAGAACTGTTTTACCAGTAAAGCATGCTGAAGTAAGGTATAGCTCATGTTAAGCACATATGAACTATCAATCATGGACAGCAGTCAAGAACACATCAATAGCCATTAATGAACTGCTAACAGGTCGTTTTCTATTCTCTTTTTACAAGGAATGCAGGGCGATACTGTTACGCACGCACTAGGGATTTTACATTTTCCACCTCGAGATGTAATTTTCTCGAGACAGCAGTGACAATATTTCTCCTATCGGCAACTATTAATGAAAAAGGTTTTTATGCGGAATTTATCTCCTTATGTTTTCTGCAGTCTGTACATGAAATGCAATTTCATTTCGTTCATTCGTTTTAGCTGTAGAAGTTGTCAAAAGGGGAAAGCTATTTTATGGTACCCTGTACGTTGACTACTCTTTAAGAATTAGTTAATTTTTTTGCATTGATCTAAGCTGATTTTTTTTGCATTTCTAAAAGCAAAGTAAAAAAACCTCGAAAAATAAGATCAATATTCCAAAAACAATGTCAGATTCGGAATCAGAATCATGAAATCCAAATTGTAGTTGCAGATGTAATTTCTGAGTTCTATGTAAGGATATCTAAATAATTAGAAAGTGTTCATGCTGAAACTAGCATTCTTCTAAACAAACAGTCTAGAAATTAAGTCATGTAGAGGGCGTGTGTATCAGAAAAGAGGTAAGAAATCTACTATGTATGAGTAGATAAAAAAAAATTAAACTTGTTCGTGAACTCAAAGAATACTATAATTTTAAAAAAGAAGCATTAACATACAAACCTTGTTGCTTTTGAATCCTAGGTTCAATATATTTTAATTACCAGGCATGTCAATTTATTTTTAAAAAATCTTCGTAGAAATATTCGTAGATTTCATACAGCTCTTTTTCTCGATCAAGTTTCTTCTTACTGCAATTATGAGTATTTAAATCATTATAAAATATTTTGTATGGTTTTAAATTTTGTACATATATTTTAAATTATATAGTTTTTATGAATATGCAAAATATTTGCTTTAAAAATGAGTAAACAGACTTTTATTCACAAATCAAAACTTTAAATGTCTTTTTTCTTAATGTTCATGTTTATAGAAGACTAAGGCTTTTTCCTAAATAAGATAGAGCATTCAAATTTTGTGTACAGGTTCATCATTATTTATTTAATAAAGGTGCGTGCAATAAGAATTCACCTGTTTAGTTTTATTCAGATGCCAGAGTTGTTTTTTAGATGCCATGTGCTAAATTTCTCTATTCTTCGTCATGTATATTATTAAAAATTTTATGATAAAATAAGTACTAAATGTATCTTGTAATCAATGAACAGATACGTTTAATATATTTCAGAGAATCTACAAAATGGTTTGAAGCAAAAATACTCGCATTTGGAAAAGTAGCAGAAATAAAATTAAAAAACATGCAAATTTTTCTAAGCAGGCAGATTAAAATAGTTTTTTCTTTTCAATACAGATAACTATTTTTTTAGACATCTTTATTCCCGTTATCTATAATTCGTTATTCATTTTGATTTCCTTGCACGAAATTCTAATATGTATGAAAAAACTAAAATAACACTAATTTAAAAATCGCAATTCTGAAGAAACTTTTTGAAATATTTGTTGAATATTTTCCCCGAGTTGATTTTCTTCTACATTATTTCAAGAATGAACTTGAATGGACTAGATCCAGAAAAAAGGATTTTACTGTTTTTTATTGTCTTTCTTCACAATCTTTTCCGCTTTCAAAATATTTTTATACTTATTTTTGCTGACCATTAAACTGACATTAACTTAAGAGTCGTAATTTTGAAGAACTTTTTAGAAATATTTGTTGAATACTTTCAAGCTTATTTTCTTCTACGTTATTTCAAGAACGGAGTAAGCCCAGGAAGAATTATTTTACTGTTTTTTTTTTATTGTATGTCTTTGCAATCTTTTTCGCGTACAAAATATTTTTATACATATTTTTGCTGATTAATATTTGGGTAATTCTGAAATCTTCTACTTCTTGAATCCTGAAGAAAGCAAGACTTTGAGTCAGAGGAAGAAGTAATATTGAGAGAATCTAAAAGTTATCTTCTATATTTTTATAAATTTTCATTTTTCTGTTTATAAACGGAACTTATTTTTAATATATTACCTCTAAAATAACTACAGTAAAATGACATTAAATCAAGTCCTGTTCCAAAATTATACTCTAATATTTAAGACGCTATTTATCATACATCTATAAAAACATCAGGTAAATTTTTAACAAACTAAACTTTAAAATGTTTTGATAGGAGTTTGTAGTACTTTTGAAAATTATAAAATTGGAACGAACCTTACTCTTTTTAAAGAAAATAGTAAAAAAAAGTTCATAACCCACTAGTAAAAAATTATTCCACACAATATGAACGCTTTATATTACAGATATTCTAAAAAAGTCGGATAGATAAAACACCTATAATTAACGAAAGTGATTAAGTTTTGCTGAATGCATAAGAAACAGGCAGACAAATTTTGATTCAATTCTATTTTGACATGAATTGACATTATACAATAAGAAAGAAATTATTTCAATCAATTTTTGATAATTTTTTAATTAACAAATGCAACTAATTTTTAATTTTACATTTTTGATATTATATTTTTAAATCAAGAAATTGAGACCCTTTGATATTACGGGCAGAAACGAAATTGCAATTCAGTCTGTAGAAATTTGATAAATGTGCAGTTTGAGCAGGGAAAAAGTTAAATTTTTCTGAAATTTTTTTAAGTACGAACAGTAAAAAACTTAATGGGGAATAATATACATATTATTATTTCATAAGCATAAGATTCTAGCAAATGCAAATATAAATTTTGTAAACAAATGTAAAATAACAAGTTTTGTCGATTCTTTTTTCATTAGTTTATGCCCTTGACTTTTTCCGTCTGAATTCTCACATATGCTATTTTTTTTTCTGAAAGCCTTAACAATGCGCTGCAGTTTAATTTAGGTTTTAGCATATGATTTTTAAAGCAACACAAAGGCTATTTTAGCGCGGATTGTGTAATTATGAACCACGGCCAAATAGCAAGGACCTTTAGCCCTGACGGATTTAAAGTGCACCAGACCTGCTTACACGACGGTTCTTCAGGGGAACCGGGTCTCAAACCTGAAGCCCTACAGCTTACGCGCTGAGACCTTACCATCATGTCATCCTTGCCCCCAATACATTCCATAACAAAGGATTGAGGAATTTTGTCACCATGGGAATCAAGTCAGAAATTACTGTTATATTTTATATAAATTAAAAAAAATATAGTGTAAGAATTTAATAAATAATTAGCAGCAATAAATAATTGTTTTTAATTTTTTCAAAAAAATTTGAATAATCCTAACGAAGAAATTGTGTATTGTTTTTAGATTTTCTATCGAATTAATAAAATTTCTATAGAAATTCATTATTGGAGTGAGAATTGTTATTGAATGAATTGTTAATCATTCATTTCCCATCATTCACTAAATTATCAAAATAAAAGAGAGAACTGATTTCCAAAGAAGTTAACAGCTCTTATCTGTTGAATAAAAATAAAAATACAAGGGCTTCCAATCTCAAAAAAATCCAAACTGCAGTCTAAATGAGTCCAGTTGTATACAGAAACATTTGTACAAAATGCATTCGTACATTTACACAAAACATTTGTACAAAAGGGAAAAGATTCATTTTGTGGATGAACAACTAACTTCTTTCATACCAAATATTATATTATACGAAATTTTCATTATTTTTATTTTCTAATAGAAATTTTTAAAATCAGATATCATCTCTTGGGGTTTTTTAGAAGAAATTTAATATGCATGAAGGAAGAACATTAATTTTTAAATTTTTCTCACTTCAAATCTCAAAGAAAATTACCTTAATTTATTTTACTTCAGCAATTGTAAAATCCATTCTACTTACTCTTTCTTCGATAATTTTATTTTTGAAATATAAATCCCAAGAAGATAGATTTTTCCTCAGCTTTTTATGGAATGGGAATAATTAAAAATGCAAAATTACTCTTTAAAATTTCCTTGGCTAAAATTTTTTTATTATGATGGTTATCACATTTCGATAAAAGTAGTATATGCACTGAAGAGCCAGAAAAAAAGGTATAGCAGGCCGTATGTAAATAATGGAATTCAACGAATCAGAGTAACACGATGCGGTCAACAGTGCGTGTATTAGACAACAGGTGCCTAAGGAGGAGGCTATTACATCTAACCTTGCTGTTATGATGACATCTATTCATGCTTTTATAATGACTTTAAGGACTTTTAACTGTGACTTATCAACGGCAAGCGAGAGAGGGAGCACAGCATTTCCAAAATAGAGATGAAATTTCGATTTTCGAGCCCGGGTATTTCTAGGGTGTACGCGAATACTAGGTTTCCGGTAAAACTTGAAATCTCCGACAGAGGTGAGACTAAAAAAAGGCCTTGATAGAACGGGATCATCGACGCCTGAAAAGAATCGTTACTCGTGACAGACGTTCAATATTTCCTCAAATTGCTGCGGATTTGAAAGCAGGCCTATCAACAAGTGTCATTGTAGGCACTATGCAACGTAACCTAATTGATATGGGCTTTCGCAGCCGCAAACGATCTCGTGTACCTTTGGTGACTCAGCGGTACAGAGCTCTCTTACCTGGGCTCAATAACGCTGTCATTCGACTCTAAATGATTGGGAAAAGGTTCTCCGGTCTGGGAAGTCACATTTTCAAGTGTATCGGGTGGATGGCTGTGTACGGGTGTGGAGAAGACTCCATGAATCTATGGATTTTTAATGCCTGCAAGGAATTGTTCAAGCTGGTGGAGGCTCTGCAGGAGTAAGGGGCATGTGAAGTTGGCAATAAATGGAATTGTTGATATGTGTATACTCGACTATGATATTTTAGAACCCTTTCTTTAACATCCTTTACTTTAGCATCCTTTCTGACCCTCTGCATGCATTCATGTCCTATGTGAATTCTGATGGGCGTGGGCAATTCCAGCAGGATAATGCACTACCCTACAGGTCTACAATAGCTACCGAGTGGCTCGAGGAGCATTCTGCTGAATTTTTTTCTTCTCTTGGCCACCTAATTCTCCTGACATGAGCATTATAGACCATATATGGAATATTTTGCAATGCACTGTCCTTAGGAGATCTCCACCATCTCGCACTCCCATGGCTTTGTGGACTGCCCTGTAGGAATCATGGTGTGAACGGTCTACAGAATAGGTTCACAAATTGATTGAATCCATACCATGCCCTACTGCGGCACTTCTACGTGCTCGTGGGGGATCTATACGATATTAGATTGGTGAACCATTTTTTTGGTTCTTCAGTGTGCTTGTTCTCAGCTTCAAAATATTATTCTTGGGTGTAAATTTGGAAGGCATAAAACTCAAACTAAATGAACCCTAAAATTTATATTTTCCCACGATATCACCTCAACCTTTAATTCGGGAGATCCTTCGTAATTCTACTAAGAATCTAATAGGGATTTATTTGTTCAGTCCTATAGTTCGAGATGCAGAGAAAAAGGCATAAGGTATTGACCCATTAAATGATCCTGCACAAATTATTTACGTTTAATATTCTTGTAGAATAAAGATTTCTTCATTAGCTCACACTTGAAGACTTTTTTGCGCACCCATATAATTCCTGTTCATTCTTGAGAGTCCAGAAATGTGCATAAGCTGTAACTAAACACTCTACGTATTTACAGCGAATTTCATAGGCTTAGGTAAACCCACCGCTATTTGTCAGATTCAAACGTTGCCCGTCAGGAGATCCATCTCAATGCAATGATGCAACTGATACAAAGAATTGTCTAAATAATTCTAAATTATGCAGGAGGATAAGACACCTGCAAATCATTAAATATTTTATTTCTTTTCTAATTCAATTCAAATTCTGAATAATGGCTATCATGCTAAAATTAAAAATGGTATAAGTTCCCGATAAGTAGCTCTTGATTTCCTTCAGTCATGCATTAAAGGAAATTCTTTGTTTTATAGCTATTATCAATTTTTACAGCAACAAAAACAACAGGAAATTTAATTTTTTATTGAGGCTACTTAAAAGAAGCATTAAATTATAAATGCGCCAAATTTTAGATCGGATACTTTTTTGAAAAATTCCGAAACTATAGTCTGTTTAAGGCTGGCGACAGTATATTGAATAACACATATACTTATACGAAAGTATCACAATGGATGAAGTATAAACATAAAAATTATTCATTATTATATAACACTAGAAATCTATTTTGAAGGATATACCAAGAGAAAAATCTTTATTATTTATTATATTTCACTCTTGGTTTTTCAGGATAGAACTGTACATATAATCTCTTCAGAATTATATAATTTAAGTTATGTTCTTTGAAATTAAGAAAAAAATCAATCAAGATTTTAAAAAATCCAAGATTTTATTTCTACATATCAGTTGTCCTCAATATATTTGCACGTCAATGAAATCTCGAAGAAAAAGGGTTAAAGGTAAAATGCGCATTTTCAATTTTTAAGATGAAATGGTTATGCTTGAAAACAAAATTTTTTTTCTCAGCTAGATATTATGTCGACATAGATAAGATATTAGCTAAAATATGATTGAAATGAACTATTTTTACCCCATAAATATTCATAAATAATTGTTTAATTGCTCAGAAACATTAAAAAGACTTTCGGAATTCCCTCAAATAATTCCTTAAAAGTATGAATTTTGCGAATATTTATAAATTATTTGGCTATTAAGGAAACATTCAAAATATATCTATCAAAAACATTCAAAATATATCTATATATTCTGAAAGGCTTCAGAGCCTTTTTGAAGAACTTCTTAACTTCCTTCAAGATTGAAAAAGTCTTTGAATGGGATGCATTACATTTATTTTAAAGAGCTTTCTTCCATCTGAAAAAAATGTTTTCTTTTATAAAAAAAGTATCAATGACTCGCTATTTATTTGGAAAATTTTGTTCATCTGATTCCCCGTGTGAATCAGAGTTATGTTTTATTGAAAATTATTACTGAAAAAGTTCAAAGTGAGCGGAAAAAACAAAACTTTTTATGTAAAAACATCATCTGTATACGTAAATAGTCTTATATCACTTCCCATCGGTGAATCTGGACTGAGATATCTATCTATCCGACGCGTCTTTTCAGCGCAGTTTGTTGTTTCCCACATCCTGGTGTTATTTTTCCCACGTTATCATACGAATGCTATTAAACGAAGAAAGTATTTAAAAAAAGATGACAACGAATCGTGATTGAGAATCCAAAGTAAGCAGTCATGGGTAAGTACATTCATCCCTCAAGCGTTCAAATAAAATACCTTAGGAAACAAATTCGAGTAAATGAGCCATAATAAAATTGCATGGATATATACCTAAAGGGTATTTTAATCCTTTTTCACATTTGCTTTCAAAAGCTTCCTGAATAACATAAGTAGGAGTAGGTTTATTATATTAATTATTATTAATCAGTTCCCGAAGGGATCTACCTTAGAAGATGGCAGTATTAAAGATTCTTAGAACTCCAATTATCTAATCAAAATTCAAGTCATAGGATGTTGTAAAAAGTTTAGTTTTTAAAATTAATTTCAAATAACGTAAGATATGTAATTTAACTCAATAAAGATAAGAAGCTGACTTATTTTTCTTTAAAATGAGTTTAAAAATTTAAACATTTAAAATTTTATGATAGTAGTATAACTTAGAAAGCATGTTAGGATTTCAAGTAGCATTTTTTAAATTTGGACGTTGGCTTTAATGCCACAAGAGGCAAACTTACCAATGCTGTGTCAAGCAATTTTTTAAAAAGAAAGACGAATATATCATTATCTAAATGTTATCTTATTGCGAAAATGAGGAGTAATTTTTTTTATTAAAAAAAGCAATAATTATATGTTTTAGAGAACTTTCCATTTTTTGTCGTTACGAATGAACTTGCTGAAATAATTATTGCAATTTCAGAAACTGTTGAGGTATTTTATTTTGAGATCATATTTTATTATGAGAGCGATATAATCAATTTATAATCCATTTAAAACTTTGGAAGGATTCAAAAGTGACTATTAAAAATTGAAACTATTAGGATAGAGTTCTAATAAGCTGAAATTATTCTAAAAAGAAAAAACCCGGAGACTATAAAAATGAAAACTATTGAAGCTTAAAGCTGACCGCAAAAATTTATAAGTCTACACACGATATTTATGAATCTGTTACATTTAATAATTAAATTTTATGAATAAGTTGAAAGTCTCATCACGAGAAAATATTAATTTTTTGAAGTCACTTTTTTAATATTGAAATTTTAATTAATTATTATGTAATTCTGAAATGACGTGAAGTTTAATAAAAAAATCTCCTAGAAAAAAAGATACAGAAAATACACCCATTGAGATTAAGACTACTTCTAGAATAATTTATCCGTACTTTTTAAATTACAAATAATCGTTTAATGTTGAGTCTGATAAAACCATTTGATGGGAATTTGAATGCAACTAAAAAGAAATTAAATACTTTTTAAGATTCTCACGAAGAGTCTGATTTTCTTTTCATAGGTGCCTTTTTATTTAAATTCTGATTTCTCACAAGAAATCGATTCAGATACTTTTAACTTTTGATTAAGATTTAAAATAAGCAGTGACAAAAAAATGCCAGAAAATTTTTCCTCCCCCCCCCCAAGAACCTTTTGGAATAAGAATTTGAATAGGCAGAGGAAAAAGGTAATCAGATCATCGCATAGGGAGAAAATGGAAACTCAACTGATTCGGTACAATTACAGGATCATATTAGGAGTCTGCCGGCCGAACAAAATAAATTTACAGTTTAATGACGATCAATTCGTAAAATTAGTAATATGCTCAGTTAATATGATCTGCTTTTAAAATTGGATTCTCAGGCAAAATGAAATCTAATTACCTTGTAAAAGGGAGCTGCATCTTTCTTCCTAGACTGAATTTTTGGGATTTGTTCTGTTGACACTTTCGATGGAATCAGAAAGATTTTTTTACTAATTCATTTATTGTCCTAATTATATCCTTCATTGTAATCAACTAGTTTATTTTATCTGATTTAATTAGACGATGCCTTCAATTTAGAAATTTTTTGTGATTTTATTTTAGAATCTATAGAATATTTTAAATATTAATAGAGAATGTTTTAGCTTTTTTGACTACATTCCTTTAAATTTTTCAAAGTATTTCTACTCTTATTTATACATTTGGAATTTGGTTTTAGGTTATTTCCTTTATAATTCATGTTTAGCTGCAATACTTTATCAATATTTTGATGCTGCTTCAAAATGCATTGTGGAATGTACACATTTTTAATATGTTTAAAAATGGAAAGTTCCTTGAAGTTTTTTAGGCAAAGAAAAGTTGAATTTATTAGTGAGAAACATTTCTTTTACTTAAAATCGTGAAAATGCTCCAGAAAATTTCTTTTCCTTAAGAATATCATAAGAGTATTGCAAGTGCGTCGTGTAATTATGTTTGTAGAAATCTCAGCATATTGTGCTTCTTTCACTAACACAACATTTAAAATGAAATCAATGCTGTACCTTAAAACAAAATTCAAAATATTGATATTCAAATTTAAATAGTTTTTACTTGAAACTTTCGTTTCGTGTGCATGAATTGCTAAATTAATACAAAATTTATCAAAACCACCTTTGCTAACTAAGCAAGTGACTAAAGCTTTGTATGTACAGAATTGAGATAAATTTATCAACACGTTGCATACATCAGTCGAAAATTTCAATATTTTACGCTAAGAGAAAACGTAATATTATTTTCTTTGAAAGGTTTTTGAATCTCCACTCATCCTCTTCAATCTATTTTTTAAAAAAGGAGGAGTTCAATATAAATAAATCTGTTGTTGTTGTTACTAGCGGCACTTATCAAGGACAAGCTCCTTGTTTCCTTGTTTTGAAGTAGTGCCAACTAGAGCCAAGAGTATGGCTTAGCTACTCATTCATCACAGTCGCTTGCACACCCTTTTTTACAAGGGGGTATATTCATACACCTTACAGATAGAACACCGAAGAACAACCATGCCCGAACCGGGATGCTCAGCTCTCGAGGAAGACGCGCAATACCTATGCCAGGATGCGGGCATTAATAAGTCTCTACGCATTTGATAATCCTTTTTTTAACGACTTTTAAATCTGCGTAATTAATTCTCAGGATGTAGTCACAGAAAGTTGAAAATGCACGAAGGAATGTTATAAAATCTAGATAATTTGGATTGTAAATATAGAATGTTAGTCATCAATATACGAAATCAGGATCCTGTATGGCGTAGTCATACACACGGCGCACATGGACGAAATAAAATAAACAGCAACGATTTATTTTCTTTAGTAATTTGAATGAAGCAAAAGTAGAAAGAGGAGTTTATTATTCGTTGGAATGTATTTCAATTAAGAAAAAAGAAAGCCCTCACTTTTTTCATATGATTATATTATATAAACTCAATTTCAAACAAAAACATTAAACGATTTGACTATTTGTTACATTTAATTAGCTTTACACTTTTGATCAAAATTAGTTTGCCAGTGTTTTTTACTATTCCATAAAAATCCTTTTTCACGCTTTTGCAACAAAATCTAGCGATATTTCGTTGGTCGTCGGCTAATCATTATAAATTCAGTTTTGAAATGAGCATGGTTAATTTTTATAATGACTCCCCATGTTACGGTGGATTGTGGTGGCCTTTCGATATAATTTCCGTTTCATGAATAGAGGAGCATCGCGGGTTCATTTCCCTCTCCCTTGGACGCATCATGAAGACGAACCTCATACACACTATTTTTTTAAATTCGAATGTTCTCTCGTTGGTTTAGAGAGAGGGTACCTGTTGACGTAGGATCCTCTCATCTGACCACAGATCTAGCTAATGAGGTCCATCCCGAATAGCCAACATTGGAACTACCATTGGAAAACGATCGCTTTAATCGGTCGCGGTACCTTTAGTTTTAATATTAGTTAATTAAATTAAATTCTTCGATGCATTGTATCTCTTTTGTAATTCCATATAAAGGGCTTTCAATCATCCATCTCCTCTTTCCTTTAAAAGTGATTTCCATTCTTTTTTACGCTTTTTTCTCCAAGATTTTTGGTTTAGCCACCATTCCGTGAAGACTCATGTCAGGATTTTACAAGAAATAAAGAAAAACTGTTTCAGAAATAATTGAAACTATATCTTCCGGATTTCACAGTTACGTTGTGTTTTCCAATTCAATAAAAATCTTTCTTATTAATAGGAGAATGCAGCTTTTACTGGAGTTTGAACAATTACTATAACACCCGGATTACAGTTTTTACAATTGACTAATTCCCATGTGATTTGAATAGATTGAGTTGAATTTTATTTCTTTTTAAAATTAAAAACAGGAAAAAGCATGGAAAAGTTAAAATACATCAAAGATAAAAAAGAAAGAAAGAGAAAGCTTTATGTTCCCATGGGTTTAAGTTGAATTTGTATGTCAATTCGAAAGGATTCCTATTCAGTGAGGTTTTTCTACTAAGAAATTGTACTTATCATAAATGAAACGTACAAAAATGTCGAAATCGGCTTCTGGGCAGTTATTTGTGCGGGTGATTTTCGATCTTTGTAATTTAAATTGTAATGTTTGTTAGAGTTTGCAAATACCAAGAAATTGGCGTTTCTAACTTGAGGAAAGCGCTTGAATAATAAATACTGTTTAAATATTTCATTAGAGAATATTGTTTAAGACTGTTTCATTAAGAAAAAGCCGACATTTCCGTGAGGAGTTTCTCTAATACTATGGTCACTCATTGTATACTTGCTTAATTTGTTTCACACACTCCTAAATATAGGCTGTTTCCGACACTGAATCCGTTATGTTTAAGAGAATATCTTTGTTTCTCTAGCACTCCATTGGATTTGTGTGATCGCCCTCCTGGGCGTAGTGGTGTCTGGGGACGACAGTTGCCCAACTCCAGCAGAGCTCGCTCCTTGCACCTGCGATGGCGAAGGACTCAACTGCATGGGGGCTCGTACTTTGGATGAAATCAAAAAGGCGTTCCAAGCTAAATTCAAATATGGTGGTGTCAGATCAGTTTGGGTTCAGGGTACACCCATAACAAATTTGCCAGCCAACCTTTTCGGTAACGTCAAGAGTCAACAATTCTACGTTGAAGTGAACAGCATCACTACAGTTGATGTCAGAGCTTTCAGTGCATCTAACAAGACTCTCCACACCCTGAGTCTTTTTGGAAACAAAATCAAGGATTTCGATTTCAATGGTCTTAGCATGTACGAAAACCTGGGTACTCTGAATCTTGGCAGAAACGAGATAGAAACCATTCCTGACAATGCTTTCAACAGCAGAAGTTTGTACGCTATCATTTTGGCACAAAACAAGATTTCACATATCGGAATGAATGCCTTTAGCAATCTGCCTAGTCTGGGAAGACTTGAAATGGCCTTAAATCAAATTACTACTCTTGGACCCATGTCACTTGCTTTCAAGTCCCATTCTTCAGGATTGCAGGTAAAATACGAATTTATTTTAAGTCTTTTTAAAAATTCCCGACTCTTAACCTATTAATATCAAGAAAGGTTCACAATCTTCACATTTTTTATCGAGATATTTTTTTTAAAAATTCCCCCTTATATGAATCTAATTTATATATTAAAAGAACAATTTTTTCCCATCAGAGAGCGAGACTTACTTCTACTTATAGATTCAAAATCTTGTTTTTTTTATTCGATAGCAAGCAAAATGTATTTTTAAAGTTGATTGCTATATCTTTTTCTTAATTATCAAAGATCAAGATAGAACTCCCACTATTATTTCTGTATAATTTTTCGATATGAATTGAAAAAAAGTCTTCCCAGATTTACTGATTGTTTTCAAACTTTATTTGATTTTCGTTTGATGTTCCAACTAACAGTTTCCGAAGCTTAAAGTTCTGGAGGAGCCATAGTTTAAGGATTCGTTACGCACGAGTATAAGATAATAAAAACAGGAAATGATTAATAGAACAATTAAGAATCTAGAAAAATTTATTCATCTCTATGTTTGAATTCTGTGTCATTAATTAGGAATTTAGGACTCATTTTTAGACTTTTTCATTTGTCGGATCTTTCTTTGGCAGATGGAAATTGTAGTTAAGGAAAATTTATGAATTAATATATGCAGAGTAAAAATTATATATTTAGAGATCGAGTGAATGATGTGAGTAACTATAAATAATGACAAAGTTTTTCCAAGCTATTAAAAATGAATAGAATAGCTTCCACTTCCAGTGTATAGGAATTTCTATTTTTCACAAACATAAGGATAATACATTTAATTTTTAATATAATTTATAATTTTTGAGAATGGTATTGTAATTTACCAATGTGTAATTAATTTGAAAATACTTAAATAAAGATACAATCTAGAATAATTTTATTTAGGATGTTTTTCGTACAGATATACCAAAAAATATAACAACACTAAAAGGACTTTTAGCGAAAATGAAATGTCTTAATTTATCGATTTAGAGAAGTGGAGTCCATTTCAAAAGGGACACTATATTTTTGTCACTTAAATTTACTTAAATTTTGAACAAAACTAAACGAGAATAAAATGAAATTAGAGAATAACTCTTATCTCAGTGTAAATGCCAACTTACTGCTCTTTTAGTTTAGCATTAAAATCGATCTAATTTTTTTCAGCCAGCGAATATAAATACTTCAAAATTTACATTAAACTTTTAAAGCTAGAAATAGCATTCCATTAATTTTAAGAAAGTATAATAATTTTAGGTTTTTATATTATTTATATATAGAATACATGTATCATTTATGAAATTTTTATAGTATTATTATTATTATTATTATATTCTATATTACATTTATATATAACAGTGAAGTGAAGCTAGTGATCCGTGAAATAATGTTAAAATGAGGCATACTTTTAATTTGTCGAATTAAACAGACGCTATAATAAGAATCCTCTTCTTTTGTAGATCAATCTTTCAGCTAACAGAATTTCTGACGTCTCTGGCTCCGCCTTCACTGGTTTGGATCCCTATGCGATCTTCTTTTCCCAGAACCAACTGACCTCTCTGAAGAAGGATGCTTTTGCTAATTTGGTCACTAAAGTAGCTCAGAAAGGCGGATTCCTTGAAGTGTCTGGTTTGTGAATTTGCCTTCATTTGTAGATAATTGAATATCAGACTGCGTTTTTACTGTAGGAGAAAAGCCGTGGTGGCTCGGTGGTAAGATCTCGGCTTTCAAACCGGGGGTTTCTGCTCAAAACCCAATTCCACCGATGAATCGGCTTGTGAGAGGGTCCGGTGCACATTATATCCGTTGGGGTCAACCGTTCTCTTGCTAGTGTGGTGTGGAAGCCTGAAAAGAATGGCATCAGCTCAGGTGTCGTTTACGTCATCTGAACGCGGTGAAAATTACCAGTTTCATCCCAAAATAGCCTTAATGTTGCTTTAAATTGGGCGAATATAACTAAACGAAACTGCTTTAGAAGAAAAGAAATCATTCACGCCAGTAGGATTTTGTTTAAATATAAATTACTAGAAAATGTAAAAATTCTTTTATAGTATTTTCCCCCCAAAAAAACTTTTGAATTATTTCACTTTTTTTAAAAGAACAGGCATATTCCAGTTAATTTGGTATGGATAACAGGATTTTAAAAATTAGTTTCTTCGAATTGGTTTAGATATTCAAAAACTGGTACAGTACAACAAAAACTAGTTAGAAAATTGGTTCTGTTTGTCTTAGTTCGGAAACTAAGTTCTCCTTACCCTTCCTACCCCCTTATAAAATTTATTACAAAATAATGGGCCATTACGGTAGCAATAGGCAACCGGTCATCACCTGCCCACCGAACATAATTCATTTCGAGTTAATACTCTTACTGGTATTCTTTCTAGTCTTAATATTCTATTGAATAGTTTAATGGAATCATTACAACTAGAGTTTATAAATAACTATACAATAACTTTAACAATCTTTCACAAATTTGCATTATAAATTCTTGCTTCAAAGAAATTTTGATATAATGTGGGGTGTTCCTCTAAACAGATATCTTCCATTTGTATATTGATATGTTTAACCTTTGTAATAAGTTAAAAACGATTATGAAAAAAGAAATATATTTAAAAACCTTGAAATATACGTTTTATTAGAGCTTCCTGTCATGATATCATTCTATATTCGTAAGAAGGGGAAAAGTATATCAATGAATTTTATGAGCATTAAGACATTAATCTCGTGCTGCCTTGGAAACATAGGCGAACTAAACTCGAATAATAATTTTAGGTATTATGGTTGATGCATAATCATCCTCCAATCTGCACGTGTGTCAGGATGACGAGAGCATTGATATTGGTTGGAGAATGGTAGCATTAGGCTCCCCATGATGGATTTCCCAAATTCATTAAAAGATATCCGAAGTCTCGAGCAATTTTGTCTTCTTCTGAAAGAACCAGGAAATTATAGCTTTTTAGAATCATTTTTCTTCTTCTGAAAGTAAGGTATTTCTCGTAGAAAGTTTCCTAATCGAATGCAATCGAGACGAATAATGTAGCTGTTCATTTCAAAATGGATAAATATGGTTTCATGGTGTACCTCGAGAAATTGACAGAGATTTATTTTAGTTGGAACAATTTAAACTACTCATCAAGTTACGGGAAGAGAATCATTAATCATTTAAAGAAAAAGTTCGAATGACATGATTTTCATTTTAAGATAATTTTTGTACCTTTTTTTACTTTACTAATTGTTAGTAGGATTTTTTAATTGTATTATTTTTAAAATAATGACTAAAGAATAGAAATACAACAAAAAATAGTTTATTAAATTCCTTATAGCTATATAAAAAATACTGCAGATACAAAGGCCGTATTACCTCTGAAAAAAGGGATAATTTTTCTGAAAAAAGATAATGGCGTAGTAATGCACTCGCGGCCATAAATTAAGAATAATGCAAGTCCAGGAAAAGAAAGAGTCAAGAGCAAAACAAATGTGACTTATTTGGAAAAACTATTTATTAAACAAAAGATAAAGAGCACAAAAGATGCTATATATTTGCTATCATTAGTAAAAATTACAATTTTTTGCTCCCTGTAGAAAATTACAAAAAAAAAATATTTACAAAACCCAATATTACATGGTTGGTATGATGGTTAATACCTAGTATGTCCCCCAGACGATGCAGTACAGTCCGTACAACACCTAGACATGCTGAGTATAAATTATCGATCAGATCTTGAGTAATAATAACACCACTCATCAAGCAACGCTCTCCGATGTTCCGGTAGACACATAGGAAGGGGTTGACGGGCTGAAACGCATCAGCCAAGCATGTCCCTCACGTGCTCTACTGGGTTCAAGACTGGTTAGAATACTGGACAGTCCATACTTGTGATATTCTCCTATCGAAGGTATTCGTTTACGATGTTTGCACGATGAAGATAGGCGTTGTCATCCATAAACACGAGTTCTGTGCCCATGACGCCCCGAAATAAACTTACATGTTGTTCCAGAATCACGTCGTGACAGATTTAAAGACTTAAACCCGAGCTTCTTAAAGGACTTAAATCTAAATATTGAACACTAAAAAACATCTTTTAACATCTGAATAGCACATACATGTGAACCCTAAAATTTGAGCAAGAATGGAAATGAAGAACTGCTACTTGAACGCATAGTACCGTGCGTTCTGTGCGTGTTTGTCTGGTTTTTCCACAGAGCTTCCGGAAATGAATAGGTAGCGTCTGATATGTGGAAGTGCATTAAGCAGAATGCCTGCAGGATTATGACAGTAAGGTTTGGATAGCCCTTATCAAGTCTATTATTGAGAGGCATGAATAAAGGATTTCATTATTGGAAGATAAAACTTTTTATTGACTGGCGGGAAAACTATATTCGCAGTATAAGTATAGCCTCTTTATTAGAAAATGCGAAGAAGAGGAAACTGGTGCAGAGTTTCATTTCATTTTTTTCTTCTTAGAGGTGACAGGAAGTGGCGAGGCTGTAGCGAAGAAGAAAAAGAGGAATAAATAAGGCTTTCTAAAAAAATTAAACTGTTATTTAAACTGAATTCTGAGGAAGCTGATAAAAAATAAAAAGATAATTGCAACGAAAATTGTAAGGCTGAGCATCATTGATGCAATCGATTGGTAGTTAACGAAGAACATCATGATGCATGTTTTGTTAAATTTTCAACAAGACTGTCAGAGAACAAAGTAATTCCAACGAGGATATAGTAATAGTCATGGACAAATTGTTTCTTACATTGAAAAAAAATGACTTTCAATTGATCCTTTTTGAATTGTAAAAATGTAATTGATGATTTTGATACATAGCCTGATTAAAAAACTATTAGGAATAAGGTTACATAAAGCGATTGCTAACAAAGTAAAATGTTCATCCTTTTTTACTTTCGAGGGACAAAATATAAGGTTCTAACTAAATCATGGTGCAAAAATAAAAGATTTGATACTGAAAAAGAGTAGCACAGAAAACAGCTGAAATTATTCGTCAAGATATATGTTCTGCAAATTACAAGGTGGAAAATTATTCTTCCAATGCTAAACTCTTCTCTGATTTCAACACCAGTTTGCCCGATTCGGGTGTGTGTGTATGAGTTTTACTGGAAGAAATCATTTCGAAAAACAGATAGGGCTTGGTATAGCTATTAAAGAGAATGTCAAGCATGATTTGTCATGCCATCATGTCAGAATTTAATCCCTGATCCTTTCTGTTAATCTTACTCCTCGAAACATCTTTTTCTTTTCCTAGATATTTTCCCAGGCGTTTAATATATGTTATATTCTCCTTTGTATTGCCTTCTTATAAAAAGTTTTAAAAAGAAACCTCGAATGTACGTTCTCATCAGCCTTCAGTTTCCAGCCCTGAATACAGTTGTTTCATTCAGTATGTTGGAGACGATGTATATCAACAATGCAGACAAAGATTCAGTACTCCATTCAATGAGAATAATCAGAATTGGTGCCCTTCAAGGCAAGGTAAATGATTTCCTGCATAAAATACCAATAATCTAACCTGCACATGCAGATATTATTCAAAATTTACCACAGTCGTGGTGATCAAGGACAGAAACATATTATTGTGGAACAATTTGATTGTAATCCAACACTAGTTTGCAATCTGTGATCTGTAAAATTCGGATGTGTTATAGATTTGTACCAAGACATAATCCGAATTCTTAGATGAAGCGGATTCAAAGAGCTATTGACATGTAATATTTAGCGCATCAAAGTATCTTGTGTAGAAACTTCACGTACAGCCTTTTTCTTCTATTTAAGCTAAAAACAGTAGAAATAAAAAAGTGTTACTGGTTAAGAATAGTTAAAGTCCCATTTAGAAGCTATATAGAAGCTATTTCGCTATGAGTTTCTAATAGCAGTTAATTAAACTGGGCTCGAATTAACAGGAACTCATTCTCTAAATTTCTACACCAAGCCTATAGTTCTGGTTTTATGAAACCAATATATTTTTAAATGCATGCAAAATACATATTTTTATGTACAATCTGACTTCATTGACTATATGGAAAGTGTTTCGGAAGAATGATGATTTTTTTTCTTTTTTTGAAAACTAAAAAAATTAATCAGAATTTTAGTAAGAGCTACTACTTACACTTCTGTAGAAAAATACTTAATGTTAGTTTTCGATTAGCGTAGATTTTTATGCTCTACAGCTTTAAAATTGATTGCGTAATTTTGGAATTATTTTTGGAAAAGGTAAATTTACTTCATATTTTGCCTCGTAGTAGCCAAGGTTCATCTCTCAGCAGGAGGAAAACTTGAGGTAGTGATGCCGGACCCTTCCTGAAGTGACTGAAACAATAAAAGCTTAACCGTAGTTTTCCCCGATTTAAAATCCTAGTCTCCACCCTGATTGTTACTTGATCTCCTAAAACGGAAAAGTGACGGCTGAAGGACTATCACTTTAAGATATTATTTAAGATAATATATATAAGGGCTCTTTGAAAATACTTATGCCATAAAATTTTTCAGAAGAAACTTATTTTTTGTTTGAAGGTATTGGACTTTATGGCTCAAAATATTAGAAGGTAACGCGGTAACGGGACTGATTTATCAGGTGACTTGGAGGAAATTTTGAGAATCATGAATTTTTTCCGTTTAAAACTTCTTAGAAATCAATATTAGTATATACTTATATTTAGCATCAGAAAAAGGAAAAAATTCATGCGAGGAAAGTACATAAAAATAGAATTCTACAAAATCAAATTAGGAAAAATCCTAACACGGGTAACATGTAGATGCCAAAATCTGTCAATTAGTGTAATTCTAATGCAAATATCTTCTATAATTTATGTATTTCAAAGCTGGAGAATAAGTAAACACTTTTTGATTGAAATAAATGAAGCATTGAAGGTCTTATATTAATCTGGTTCTTCTGTTAGAGCTTTTAAATTTTAAACAAAAGGAATGGGCGATATTTAGTTTTAAAACCATTTGAAGATTCGTGCTTTCAAACATTATTTCATATAAATCAAATAAAAATAATAATAATAAAAAACTTTTTAAATTCAGTCTTTGATGCTGAATGTATTCTTTTTTACTAAAAAGTATTTAAATCTATTTTTTTAAACTAAACTGACCTTAAAAAGTTATTATAAAAAATTTGTAATTAAAAAAAGACTAATTGATAAAGATTCTATAACGCCCTGAGCATGGAGAACTCCTCCCTTCCGTCAACAAAAGAATACTTTAAATAATATTTTCAATCATCACACTTTATTAGTTCAGAATGTATTTTTTACATTTTGATAAAAAAAATTGAGCTTATTTAAAGCCATTGTAATAAAAATATAACTTGGATTGAATTCAATTTGGAACATAATATAGAGGAATTAAAAGATTCTTTTGCTTTACCTTCTTCACTGATCCATACACTACTTACAAGAATCAATATTTGTTAGAGCATATATCAATGGCCGAGTTTTCAATATGAATTAAACAATTCACAAAGTAAGTATTTTCGAAAAAATAAATAAATATTTCCCGAGTTCATTCAGCTTTTTTATTGAAGTTCCAGTAAATTTTTGAGCATTTACACCATAGAAATCTTAAGAAATCCTCATCTGGAAAACAACACACAGTTATTGTAGATCTCTTCTGTTGAACCGCAATACCTCCCCCACCCAATTCTTTTGCAGGCACCTCTGGGGAGGGATGGCCTCCCCTTTATCGATCGGAAAGTAGGGCCCCAAAGCGTCCCCCTCCCACGTCACTTTATTGAAGCAGCAGGCCTTAGGAGCCTGCGGGGCCTTCATTGCAGATGACACGGACTATGCCAAAGAGCCCCAAATCGAGACTCGCAGTCCCTCCCAGGCCAAGGAGGAAACGGGATCAATTTCGTTTCAGAGAGGGGCGCTCCCCAATCTCGCTTCCCCCCTGCTTTCGAAGGGGTTGATCAGGAAGGTATTACAATAAAAAGAGCTGATGCAGAAGCATTCATTTGGGGCTGAAACAGGCTTTTGAAATTTTTGATGAGAGTTTTGGAATATTTTTTGTTGAATTTTTTTTTTGAAAATATTTTTTTCTAAGAAACAAGACAACTTTTTGGTAACTTCTTACTTTACTGACAGAAATTTGTTTTAAATATGACTTTTCGCAAAAGCGTCTAAATATCTTTTGATATTTTTCCGACAAATTCCAAAATAAGTAATTCGGTGGCGTGTGAAAAGGCTGGGAAAAAGTGCGCTTTCCTTAATACAAATTACTCATATGTTAGTATTTCCAAACGATAAAAGTTTTTTTGAAGTACCTTAAAAGCATCGCTGATCACATTAGTTTCCAAAATAGTATATTCCATATACTATTGCATGTGGGAGAATCGGTTAAGAAATTTTAAAACTTGTTCTGAAAATTTATGAAACTTAAAATTATTCGAGGGGAAGAAGATCCTAGTTATTACATTGTTTTTTAAAGAGTCAAGTGCTTTTACGAAACGGATCAAGTGCTTTATCAAAAATCCATAAAATAATTTTTAAACGATTTGAAAACGATAATTCAGTAGTATTAATAGTTATACGATCATATGCATATATAAACTTGTCCTACAACATGCATACTGTTACTCTTGATAGGATTATTTGTTTTTATATAATATGTTAGCAATGAAAACAAATAAAATATCTTTGCTTTTATTATTTTATAAAATATTATTTATTCTATAAATTTTATTTATAATTCATTGGATTTCATTAGCTAATCCGACAACCCTCATAATTATTATTTGCTGTACAGAATATTTAAATGTGAATCACTTAAATTGGTCTAAGCTTTGTAGGGTATAGACCTTACACATATATCTTCAAATGTTTCGACCTCATGAAATTGAAATTAAAAAAAGAAATAACTACCTAGTCAATCTCTTATCAAACATCCTTTTTGTCATTAACTGAAGAATCGTCGAAGAGCCGCCCGAAGGAAAGTCACCAACTCTCAAGAGAAAAGGGATTGGCAGCCGACGATTAATGTCAAATTTGAGTAAAACAACTGACTACTCGAAACAAAGTGTGCACGTGTCCCCTACTAAATGTTGTCAAATGATTATAATATGGATATTTAATGCATTTCTTATTAATGTAATGGCAGCATACACAAACCTTGAATTTCGATTTAAATGGTAATTACATTAATCTCATTTTTTGCCTTTCGAGTATAAAGAAATCCCCAAGCCAAAGACACAGGTGCGAGAAGATTATGCAAAATAGCATTCATGAATATAACAGTATTCTGAGGAGTTCGTCTCTACGATTTTTGCTAAGAGTTTACTGTTTCAACTCATTAAATTGCGCAATTGTTCTGATATAACTACGATCGAAACCTCTATTACTTTTTCTGAATAAAATAATAAGTGCAACGCAAAATGGTTGTAACAAACATAAAAAGTTTTGCTGAATAACAATATAAGTATTTAAAAAATAACTGGTTGTAGCGAAACATTTTAATCTTTGATTTATTTACTTTTAAACCCGAATATAATTTTTTAAACGTACAAAAATGAAATAGAATGTTAAATTAACTAGTTTGTTTCGTGCAAAAACAAATTAAGGAAAACTATTTTACTACCCTACAATAAAAATTCTTTCCAGTTCCTCACAAAATAACGTTTTGCATAAAAAAAGGTTATCTCAATGCTTAGATGGTATAACATTTATTTGAAAATTAAGGCCTAGAAGTAAAATTGAGAGAAGTTGTTGTAATAGATTAATAATAGTTTTACGAGAAAATGCCTTAATATTTTTTTATCGAGGTGTGAATAATTTTTCGAACATAGTTAATATTTTCTTATAGCCATTTTAATTCAAATAAACATGTATTTTTTTCGTAAAAGCCTTTCTTTCGCTGAAAATGAAAGGTTTTGTTTCTTTGCAGACGTACCACTAAATCCTATCCTTTTTTCAAATCAGCAATGGAATTTTTCTTTCCAAAATGAATAAAAACCTCTCTCTTTATTTTTCATGCTAAGCAAACAAATGCACATTCTTTTTTACCATGCCCATATTTAATTTCGTTTCATACCCTAAACCTTAAAATTTTATTGGGGGGAAAAATACCAGATAATGTTTAAAATTACTCCTGCACCCCCCACCCTTAAATATTGCATAAATTGTTTGTTACATAAAAATTCCGTAAGTCGAAAACCAGAGACACAAATTACTCTCCGAGACAGTGAAAAAACATTTGCATCTTTTGTCGTACAAAAATGCCACTTTTATGATGCCACAATTTATCATGATTATAAATTACAAGATACTGTTTCGATAACATTTGTTATATTTAATTACCATTTTGTCCCAATTCATTATTTGAACCCATCATATATGCTGTTTTTTTTGTTTGTGTTCTGTTTCTCATATTATACGAGTCAAATCTCAAAATTTCCTAAGGTACATTATTTAAATAAACATTTTTTTTATAAATTTCTACTTTTCATTCAGTTATATTTATTTATCCTCGGTTCATTCGTTAAATTCATACACTGTCTGTCATCACTCAATTATATTTAATTTTTTCAGCTAATCCTTTCAGTTGCCGAGGCTGCGATTTCTCCTGGATCGTGTCAAACAAAGACATTCTAGCCAGCAGGCTCATTGGATTCTCTTGTACTGACCGAAGAGCTATTACCGATCTAACCACATCGAACATTGGATGCTACTAATTATGTATAGTGGGAAAATGAGGTTGAACAGAATGTAAATAAAATATCTTGAAAATATCGTGCATGAAATTTTTTTTCTCCGAACTAAAAGAGGTTGATCGGAAAATTTCCAGACTGGCATAATCTCTTATAAAATAGGCTGGGTGACGAGCGAGCTTCTTCAGCGCAGTGTAAATCGTTATTTCCCGATATATCGTATTTTTTTATTTATTTGCTGCAATGATAAATTATAAATAACCCTTCTTAATACACTCATGTCCATAAAGTAAGAATAATGCAAGTTCAGGAAAAGAGAGATTAAGAAGTAAAACAAATGTGACATATTTATAAAGCCTATTTATTAAATAAAAGGTAAAGAGCAAAAAAGGCTATATGTTTGATATAATTAATAAAGATTATGATTTTTTTTGCACCCTGGAGCAAATTACAAAAAAAAACTATTAACAAAAACGAATATTACATGGCTGGTGTGAGGGTCAATACATAATAGGTCTCCCAGAAGATGCAATACAGCCCGTACAGCGTCTAGGCATTCTGAGTATCAAATTATCGACTTGATCTAGGGGAATATTACACCACTTATCAAGCAAGCTCTCTGAAGTTTCAGTAAAGATGTTTGACGGGCTGAAACTCGTCGGTCAAGCACGCACCACACATTCTCTACTGGATTCAAGTCTGGTGAGAATACTGAATTGTCCATACGGGTGATATTCTCCGATGGAAGACATTCTTTTACGATGTTTATAGAGTGAGTACGAACGTTCTCATCCACAAACACGAATTTTGCGCCCATGGTGCAACGAAACAAACGTACATGTAGTTCCAGAATAACGTTCCGATAGATTTGGCTAGTCATGGCTCCTATTTGAACATGCAGGTCAGTTCTGGAACCCAGAATAATTCCTCCTGAAACGAATAATTCTTCCAAAATGTAACATTGTCGTTCAATGATATTACCTTTTTGGCAAAGAGTACTTGGCGCTCTCCATACGAAAGTTCGACGAGAATCAGACTGCACGCTAAACCTAGACTCGCCGGAAAACATCACACGAGTCCACTGTTGCGATATCCACAATACATGCATTTTACTCCAGGATAACCTCAGGTAACAGGGAGTTTCAGTAAGTGGAACATGTCTGACAGGCTTACGAGCATATAGACCAATCTGTCCTAAGCGTCTGTACACGGTCTGCCTTGAAACTGTCGTATCAGTGGCTAAAGACAGCTGACGCTTCAGGTCTGATGCTTGGCTCCGCCTGTTTCTTTTGGCAGTAACTGCCAAATACTGGTCCTCATTCGGTGTTGTAACTAGGGAGAAACCTGAGCCATAACGTCTACTCACATTTCCATCATCTTGGAATCATTTCCAAAGCCTGGAGATGACCTTCTGGGTGATTCCAAGTTACTCATATACTTTCAGCTGGGTACGCTCACATTCCATACGACTGATAATTCTACCGCATAAAAATTCCTCCAAATGCGTCCTTTGCGTCATAACTATTCGGTTATGGCACAGAGAGGCTTATAAAGTGCTTGCGAACAATTTTACTTCTTTGCCTGGATTCCTTATTTATCACTCTCTTATACTCTCGTCATTGTCACATACTATAGATGTCATCTGGTGCTTATTGCGATTTTCATATGATTTTTGAAGATGTGTGTAGTCATTTTAAGGGTGATATATGTATTTTAGATTTCTATTTCCACGTGACTCTGAATTATCCTTATTTTACGGATATAAGTATTTATTAACTTATCAAAACTTTTTTAAAAATTCAGTTACCTTGCTCATTTTCATTTACATAATAAAAATATTCAAGTTTTTCTATCGAATAAAATAGTTAACTTATATTGATCATATAGCGAGTGCAAAATATTGTAACAGCCCTTTCCTTTCTTCATTACAGGGCTAATTTTTGCAATGTCAACTTCTTTAGTACTAATTTAGAAAATTCCAACCCCCCTTCATCCTTTATTTACACATATAAAAAATAATATACTATACATAAATTCAGGAAGGGTAATTTAGAACATACCTACATTAAATTCCAGTTGTTTTAAGGAGCTGGAAAGCATGCACCCTCTTTAAGATGCTCTTGAGGATTACGAACACCGCTTAACAGTCTTTTACAATATTAGTTTATAACATTTGTCTATAGTTGTTACAGCTGTAATAAAGAAATGAAATTAAAATTTTCTAAAATATCATCATTCATTTTCTACATCAGTTATTTGTATGGTTAATTGCAAAATAACCCAATTTTCGGTTCTGTAAGATATAGCAACCACAAGCGAAATTCCTTTTTCAATTTAATTTGAAAACCTGGGTAGTATTCTCAATTATCCTTGACAATATTCATCCGGAGTCATTAGGAACAAAATTATAAATGAAAAGCCTAACGTTACAAAAAATATATCAGTATATAAGTAACATAATTTTTATTAAAAAACTATTATTGGCTGATTCAGTTCAAATATGCAGTTGGAACTTGAATTCAATTTGTAGAAAAAATAATTACAACTAAAGAAGCTAGAATATAAGATTTCAGAAATTAAGAATGATTATTTCAAAATGTGTACGAATAGTAAGTACTATGGGTTGTAAATACATTAACAAAAGAATATTGCGGTATGTCAGAAATTTAAAAAAGACTTTTAGTTCTGAGGCAAATAAAAATACAAGAGCAACTAAAAGGAAAATCTCCCATTTACATCAGCAATAATATAAACTCCTAACCAAAATCCGAACAAAATGCTAATGCTTCTGAATATTAATAACGTTTCCAGTTTTTATATAAACACTTAGAAATCATGTTATAAAACTGAAAATTATTATATTAATGAATGTTTTATAAAAGATAATTATAGAATAAAAAACAACCACTAAAAATAATCTTTATAAAAAATAAAATATTTCATAGTTAATAATTCTGTAAACGCATTGTTTATTTAAGTTTCAAATGAATTGCCAAGGTTTGTGCATCTATTTGATGATGATGTTTTTCTACTCAAATGACATTCATATGAAAAGTTTTGCCAAATAAATAGAGAAAATAAGAGATTATGGTTTTATTTATGCATAGTTATTTTATAAATCTATCTCGAAGAGAATACAAAAATATTTTGAAAACTAAATACTGCACTGCATATCAAATTTATACCAAAAGAAGAATGCTATTTCTATAAGAATTTTTCATAAAGAAGCGGGGAAGCGAACACATATCATTGCTATCTATATACAGGTATTATGAGGAATAAAATTTGTATAATTGTGTACTATTTTCTAAAAAAAATTATCTTTTGAAATTTAAATAATTACTGTAATAATCTGAGTTATCCGATCAATCACAAATATATTTTGCTTAAGAATGACTTGCTTTCAATAAATATCCCGAAAAGTGTGTGATTAGTAAAACTAAATGCAATTATAGTATGAAATATTTTGAAATTGTTTGGTAAATTAATGAATTAATTTATCGATTTAGAGAGCTCTTTGCAGAAAACAAATTCATTCACAAAATGATTAGAAAAACAGTTTAATAATAATTTCTCTCTATCCTCAGTGAACATATGAAAATATGCGAGAGAAAAAATAAGGGAGAAGAAAATAAGCGATTCGATTATTATAAAATAAAGAATAAAATAAATTCTGATGTTAATATTTTAAAAATTATAAAATAAAAAAAGTTTCCTTGCGTTTTCAGCATTTCGGCAAATTTCAAACCATACGAATGACGTAGTAAAGAAGGGTATTAAGATTAGTGAAGGCTCATTTAAAAATAAATTTTAATAACCAAACTTTTGTTAAGTACACTAAATTTATATTTTCTAAATCCAGCAAAATACTTTCTAATCGTAACCACAAATTTCTACACCGATAGTAATAGACTTATACTTCCAATCGAAGTTTTGATTTAAATATACAAATGACTCCTTTTCAATCAAAATGAGGGTTAATTTGGGGCGTACCTCATTCTTTTAAATCATAGTCAGAAGAAAAAGGTGGTACCTGAGCCGGTACCTTTCTTTTTCAGTCCGCAATTTTAAACACCGCGGAAAAACATTTCACTTTGGCAGATTTAGCATATAGTATATCCGCAACACTGTGTTAAGCTGTTAACTGAAATACAATCGGTTACAAACGATTATTTTAATGTCACTTTTGCGTGACATTTCAAAATATGCAAAATGCAGTTCTAGTTTTTATCATTTTAAACATTTATCTTCAATTTGTAGTAATTCCATTATTTTACTCTATAAAAGGCAAGTAAATTGTTTCAATTGCACCTGATATTAAGTATATTTATCTGTCCACTTTTTCGGATGTTTTCTCACCCTGTAGTAATTATGTTTACCACTTACAATTTATTCAGAATAGTATAACCCATTATTTTATTAATTTATTAGCTAACTAACAAAAGTTTGCTTATTTTGCAAAATTATAATAAACGCTCCTAAATTTTTTGAAGATTTACTGGAGTTATGCTTTAAAAAGGATTTATGAAAATGTCTAAAAGAATAATAAAGTACATAATTAAACATTAAAAGTCTTTTTGGAGTATTAGTAATAAATATCTCCTTATACAAACAACCGAGAAAAAAAATATTATGTTATAGATGGTTAATGAATGGTTTCTATTCGCATACAATCCATTAAAAATGATCTTGAGAATGAAGAAATTGAGCCTTTAAAATTGTCTAGTAATTGACTAAAACAAATATTTTCAAAATTTCATAACCTGATCAATTTTAATCAGAATTTTAAAAAGATTAATACGGCAGGAATATTTATCTAAACGTGACTAATCGGACTAAATTTAGATTAACGAAGTGTCATATAATAGAGGACACTTCACATAATATCTTAAAATTTTCGGAAAGCAGGAGAGCTAGCATATTAAAAAAAAATCAATTTAAGAATCATTTAAATAGAATGAAAAACCGGTCAATCATCTCATGTTTTAAAAAGACAATCTTCAAGTCAAAAGTCAACGATTTGTTCAAATGTGATGAAATGACAACCCAAATGAAGTCTTCATTTTTAGTCAGAATATTATCAAATGAAGTGACTTTATCGAAAGTCACAAAGAATTTTGTTCCAATGACTTTATAAATAGATTGGATGGAGTTGTAATTCATTCATGTTTTTCAATGTA
>JAOUZG010047196.1:1003294-1025445 GCA_026289955.1 Argiope argentata
ATGAGAAGGTGAATGGAATATTATGAAAGTCTTATGAACTGAGATGCAATGAGAAGGTGAATGGAATATTATGAAAGTCTTATGAACTGATATTTACAGATTTTTCTCCCAAATGTATAATCTTTAAACTGCTCAACCCTATTTAAGATGAGAGAATCTCATTCACATGAAAAACACACCCAAGCGTGCAAACTAACATCAATGACGACTTCGGATGAAGAGAGTCATTCAGAGAACATATTATTGACTGTGATGGTGGATGTAAGACTACTCATATGAGATTTGGATTACAGGAGCATACTAAAAGAACTAATTTTCAGACTACCTTTAAAACATTTGATACCATTGGCTACATTCAGCTGAGTGATGGTATAAAATAAAGTTTTCGGCAGTTCTGCAAGCTAAATCTTTGCTGAATTCAACCTTTAAAATCTTCCTATCTTAGCCACTGAAAAATACGTCAAACTATTTGAAGAGTTCTGAAGAAAAGGTATTACGGACAAGGAAACAGAGAGGTTACATTAGATTAAATATGCTACCGAGGTCTACAAAGCAAAATTTACTAAAATTATTCAATTTAATACAGCAACTTTGACTAACTGATGTAATTTAAAGAGTCTTAATTGCTAGGATACACCAAAAATAGAACTTAATTACAGTTTCCTCCCAGCTTGAGTTCTATATCCTTTTATTTAAAAAATTATGAAATTTGTCAAAAGCTACAAGATGATGCACTCTTATCTCAAAATCATACATTGGAGAATTTTCCAAAACGAAGATAGCTTATAATTTCAAACATAATATTTCAATTTACAGATGTTTAACAAATATTTTTTTTACCTCAATTCTTCAACTCTAAGACCTTTTGTGCAAATTCAAAACATAATGCATGTTATATAAGTAAATATTTCTGTTATCCTACAACTAAAACGTGTCAGTCCTTCGATTCTCTAAATAACAAGAAAAATTCTGAAAAAATTTAGGGTAAATTTTGTTTCATTTTCTAAACTTAAAGCACTTTACGCGCACTGAAGATATAATTTTTTATATATCTTCCCTCTGATTAGAATGTCAAGACACTATTTTTCAGAATATCTTTCAATTCAACGTTTATTCCTCCACCCGACTTGCAGCCTAGACATACTTAAACTATTTTTACTATGTATTCTACTAAGACCGCGAACTTGAACTGAGCAATGCCAATATTCATCTATCAATATTATGGTCCGTACAAATTTTAGAAATGTGATTTAGAAGTGAAAAATTATCATAAATAGTGATTTATGTTTAAAATGTGTAAGAGAATTATTTTTCTAATGCATTTTACCTTTGTATATTTATGTGAATAATTGTTGTTTCTTTTCTTCCTTTCTTATTCTAAATATTTTATCAATTACGTTTTTTTTTGTTAACTCTTTTTTTCTCATTATTCTTTTCTTTTTATCTTTATATTTTTTCTTTACTTTTAAATTTGTTGTTTTATTTTCGATGCAATGATTCTCATGCTGTTGAAGTCTATTCTATGTTTCTTCACTTTTTCTTCTTAACTTCACAAATCTTAGATTTATGTCCTCTCCATATGGCATAAAAACACAGCCATGTCTAATCTATTTCGTTTTTTATGATTAATTTAGTTTTTTATATTATTTTCAAAAAAATGTACCAAGCAATTAAGTAGCATGGATTTCCTCTTTTTTTTATCTATTCAATCGTAATGGTTACGAGAGTATGCGACGGCGTTCTGTTGGCTACACTAGACCTCAAAATTTCGTATGTCACTTTTGGTTCCGTTTGTTAATTTACAATTTTACATACTTGATGTGTATGATGTGATTCAAGAACTTCAATTTGAGAAAGTATTCTATTTTCCCCTTCTGTTATAGAAAAAAATATTCTTACTTTACGAGTAGTGAAGTAGTAAATAATAATGTTATATGGAGGGGAGACTCACACTCAAAACCTAAACACCACCATACAAAGGGAAAATGTATACAGAATACGAAATATTATATAAAATTGAGAGTTGAGGTCTTTTCATATTCTAAACTTCAGTGGAACTGCTGACTTTATTAAATATTTTTCGTATTACTGTTAAATGCAAAGTATCGCAATTCTATCTATTTAAAATTACAAAATGTAATAAATGCAATGATCAAAATAGAAATATATATCATAAACGAGTGGAATTGAAATTGACTGTCATTCTTAAAAACAGGTCTAAAAATTAATAATCTCTTTTATTGTAGTTTCCAAATATTTTTAAAGATATCATACCCATTGAATTAAATATTTTAGATTCATTTAAATTAATTTTAGTTCTACGAACACTTAGGAAATTGTGACATTCATGTAATGTGCTGCAGTATCACTTGAATTCATATAAAAAAGCAGATGTCTATATACATTTACTGTCGTTTCTACTTGTATGCTGAAAGGTGATTGGTCAAGAAATCCTATAAGAAAAATGGAAATATGTTCGTTATACCGTAATAAAAAACAAAACAAGGAAAATTTCATAAAGTTGTTTGTAAAATTGGCGCATTAATAGGAATTTTCCGAAATTTGATAAATGGCTCGTTCTAAAATTGAAAAACGTATTCTCCGACACTATCATACTTTTTTTCCGAATCAAACAATGGTGAAATGAACTTTAAGCCATGAAGGGGGGGGGGGGGAGGGGAAGGGGGAAAAACCCAAAAACTTCCCCGGGGGGGGGGTTCTAATTTGAGCTGAAAAACTCTCTACCTACACTCAATAATCAAAATGCCTGATTAAAATCCTGCGGCTACACAGCCACGAAAAGCGATTCACAATAGAAATATTTTTTTTATCTTAATATATTTTGTGCAGTCGAGAAAAAGGCATAACTAAAGGCGCGCTATTCAGTGTGGTGCATAGGAAGGGGAGAAGACATAAATTAATAAAGGAACAAACAAACAAACAAACAAAAAAGGCTTTTCTAAACAAAAACACCATAATGCGTTGTTAAGGATAAATATCATAAAGTCCGTTTTTTGGCACATTACACTTCGAATGGGGTGGTATGCACATTTCTAATGATACATTTCAGATTCCCTTTCTCCCCGCAGAGTTTTTTTTTAAAAAAATCTTCATTGTTTAAATTTTACTCCGCCGTTGCTTAATTTAGACAAACTGCATGATAGTATCGGATACAGTTTTAAATTTAAGACAAAACTGAAAAGTTCATAATTTTAATTGCAAATATTTTCACCAATTTTACCAAATACTCTACGATTTTTTTGCTATTTTATTAGGGTTAGAGAGCATTTTTCTAAATGGACTTTTTGGTCAATTTCTTTTATTTTTTAAAATTAATTTTCATAACTTTTTATTTCGCTACTGGGGGCTCTATGACCTGTCTTTATAAATTCAGAAGAGTCATTTCATTATAGGTATACGTTATTTTCTGTCTAAACGTGTCGCCTTTTTGGATTTATAGCACTTAAAACGATCTTTCCGATTACTCTCAAAATACAGTGCGATTGTAATAAAAGATGCACTTCGCAATGTTTTGTAGAGTTAGTAGTTTGGAAAATTTGCTGAGATATTTGGTTATTATATAACTGGTTTAATAAAATGCATAAGTCGGTGTCCGGGTCCATGGGTAGCGCGCCCTCCCCGAGATCCGGCGCCTCAGGCTAAAGTCCTGGTTCAGGCATGATTGCTCGTTACCCGGTGGTATGACTTTTTCGTATAGCACACTTTCCGCACCGGTCATAAAACTGTCAACTAATGATTTTGTTAATGCAGTCGTGTGGCTGATAAACATCAGTTCTAGAAGAGGTTGCAACATTTTAAACGTTATTTAAAAGTTTCAGATTTGGCGAAAGTTAACATGATGTTTAACATAATTTAGAATACTTAATGACATGTTGTTTAATTCAATTTCATGCGTTTCCATGTCATCTGAATACTTTCCACTTTGTTCTCTATGAAACATGGATTGATTTTCAAGGAATTTATTGAAAGATGTATCATAAAAATCAATGAATTGCTTCGCATATAAATATTGTATCCATTTCGAAAAAATGATCCGGGTTTTAGTAAATGTATTACTTTATATAACTACAACGATTTGCATTAGACGAAAGAGTTTTTATTATGCCTAATTTCAATCAATATTATAAATCATAGTATCTTAGCTACAAAACTTCACATGTTCACTTCGACAAAGCAACACTCGCTTCGAGTATTATTATTTTCTTTTTTCGTAACTAACATATGGGATTAGACATGTTTCGCTTTTCATTTACGAACTAGACCCTCATTCGGTTACCCTCTTTTCATTCAATTTTCATTTGCATCATAATTCAAAGAGTTTCATTAAAGAAATCAAATGCCGTAAGAGGTTGCATTTATCGGATTTTTTTACTCTTCGCAAAAGTCTCTTCTTTTAATCCAAGTTTTTTTTCACTCTGTTTATTGAAAATTTTCCTTGGGCAATCATTTCCTAATTAATTTTCTAATTAGTCATTTAATAAAAATTTTTCTAATTAGTTATTCAATATAGTTGTTTTCATTTAAATAATAGAAAGCTCCAAGTACACAAGCCGACAAGAAGGATATGCAGGCAACAAATCGAAAAGCGCTTTAAGAGAACTATCACCTTACAAATGATCTCAAGGGACCGAATTTTTGTGTCTAACGATGTTTATTTCTTGTTTCTTTTTAATAAAGCACATATGCTCCGATAAGATTTCCGACACCGTAGTGCTGTCAATTGGCTTTGTTAGTGTTGAAGAAAGACTTGACTGCTCAACTGCTGACATTAGATAGTGCTATGCTTCATGGTACTAATCAATCAACCCCAAACTGTTGCGGTCGATTTCGATTATCCCAGGAGTTAGCAAGTTTCTGGTTTTTCTTGTCGATTGGCGGCATGAGCTCGCTGAAGCCATATAGAGTAATTTTGATGGTGAGAATTATTTATTTTCTTTTGATCGAAATTGATTTTTTTTTGTTCATAAACTGGAGTAATTAAATAAACATACTCTATAATTCGGGATTTCAAGCGTGATGCAAAATTGTATGTAATTTTTGAACATCGGTTAAAATGTTCAGATACATAATTTTCGTGTATTCGAATATTAAATACTTTACATTCGAATTACGTGAAACAACTTCTCTCTCTTTTATGCAAGTTCTGAAACTTTGATATGCATGTTATAGCTTTTATGATTAATTTTAAATTAAGCTGAACTCACGGAGTTCATTTACATAAAAGCTTTTCTTTTCGATTCGAATTTCGGCACACTATGTTTTGATGCCAAGTTCGATTTTCTAAAACCATTTCTTAATAATATTAAGACTGTATCTGGAATATATTGGCAAAGTATATAATTATAAATCTTGAATATCTATATAGATGCACTCTTTTATATGGCTAAATTTATTTGATGCATAATCTACATTTTTGATGTTTAAATTAACAGAAAATTGTTGAAAGTACTTTTAACTTGTTTTTTAAGTCTTGATAGTCATAAGAATGAGTAAAACAGAATGTTCAAACAAAGCGTGAAATGTATAATAAAATGAAATTGGAAAATCAATTTCAAATTTTAAAGAAAAATTAAATGCATCCAAGGCTAATACAGGGTGTGAACTCTTAGCTTCAATATTGGAAAGAAAATACATCTAATGTCAGAGAAAAGAAAATTTAATTTAATAAAAACTTGATTTGTTACTCTTTTTAAAAATGGAATTTTGTCACCGATTTCTTTCTTACTTCCATATGTTCTAGAATTTTGAAGTTTGTACATTTGTATACTCTTGATGACAACACAATATTTTAACTTTTTCAAAATTAATTATTTAGTTAGTTATACAGTTTTATTGGTACTTTTTTTAACGCGTCAGTAATTTATAATTTGTCATGCAAATACTAAGAACTCTTGCAAAAATTTCTTTTCAATCTCGCTATTAGGTCATGTCACTCATAATAAATCAAAATTTCATCAAATTGATTGATTAGCAGATAATTAATTTTGCAAAAATGTTAAAATAATGTGTTGTTCTCAAGAGTATACAAATGTACAAACTTCAAAGTTCTAGAACATCGGAAGTAAGATAAAGATCGATGGTAAAATTCTGTTTTCAAACAAGTTGAAACAAGTCAAGTTAAATTAAAATTTTGAAAATTGTCCAGCCTCCAATGTTTATTGATATGAAAATTTAAAGGAGTACTCTAAATCATTATGGAAAATAGTTTTTTTTCTGTTTATTTTAATGTTTGATAAATTTAATTTTTGAATGAATGAATTTTGTAGCAAATTTAAAATTTTTGCTTAAAAATAAGTGTGTTTAAACGCTAAAAATTTAAAAAGGTTTCCAAAATCAACCTGATTTGATCTTTTATTGCAAGAAAAGCATAAAAATAAAATTAGGCTTCAAAAGTCGAGATAACTGCAAACTCCAGCTTTTGGAGAAAAAAAAATTACATTTAAAACGATGAAGATTCAATGGTAATTATTTATAATTTCATATTGTTGCTCTTTAATTTATATATGCGACAACAAAAGAATTTAAAACTGTAGTTTATGACACTCAAAGCTATGAAACAGCTGATAGGATGCTCTATTGCCTTTTTATTTGAATAATTTATATTACAATCGGAAAGCTTTACATACATCTGAATTTTTCAGTTAAAGCGTATTACCACATAGGAAGCAGGAACACATTTTAATAGAAAGATAAGATCATATGAGATGAAATGCTTGCAAATTTTGTAAGTTTTTTTATTTTCTTGATACATTAATTTTTTTTTATTTACACGTATTTAACGTATACTTCTTCGCTTGATTTATGAATGGCTTTTAATATTTTTTTTGAGAAATGTTTTAATATTGACACTAGAAATGAATATTGGTGAAGAATTACGACCTGACATTCTGAATTTAAAATTCTCAAAAGGCCATAGTTTTTTAAAAACTTTTAAACAAAAATTTAAGATAAATAAATATGATTCATTGAAAGACAATGGTATTAATGTGGATGTTCTGGAAAGAAAAATCTTGACTCATCTGTTTTGTAGTTGATATTGCAATATTCTCATTTTTAAAAATTAATGTGTGTACCTGTATGTTTCAAAATATTAAAGCATAAAAGAAAATATTAAGGGTTTACAATCAAAATTCCTTAAATTATAATTCAAACTAACCATAAAATGTAACATCTTGACATCCATTTATCGTTTTCGCAAGGAAAGAAGTATTAACGAGTTTTCTACTTTCACTATTAAAAAACTTGAGTAATAGTGCGCATGTCCCTGTTTGACATTTCAAGATAAATGTATTCTAAAATAATGTTCTTCAGAAACAAAAATTATGTTTCCTTCAAAATGATAACGCAATAATATATGTTTCATACTTTTCAGTTAAATTTCAGTTTAATATATCTATCTATAATACTTGTGTCTTCATACTGAAATCACGATTTTTGACTGGAATAAATTTAATTTTGATTTCTTCTTTAAATATGACGCTATTTTTTCGTCATCTAGATAAAATGTCGATTTAATAAAAAGATGTTTCATGATTTTGTAAATGTATGAACATCAATGGTAATCGATTTTTTGCAATAAGCTGTTTCCTTCAAGCGTCATAGCTTCGTGCCTGTTTCAGACGTTTGCTATCAACAGCTCAAAGAATTAAAAACTTGGCTATGATTCTTATGATTATCCAATCAATTGGCTTCGACATCTATTTTTTGGCGCGGAATGGCCGTTTCGTAAGAGCATTCCACCACGAGAGCCTTCTTCGAGCCAATGTCGAGGTTCCCTGCTGCATTGTGTGAAATCTACCAGACATCGATGGATCGTCATTGAATCCCAATTAATCTTCTCTTTAAACGGGTGAAAAACTTTTGAAGGCCTTCTGCTGATCATTTGTTATATCGAATTTTGCAAGTGATATTTCGTTTACTTCCTGAAGGGCTCTAAAATGTTGTATATTTTCAATGATAATATACGTTAGTTTAATATAATTGGAACCTAATTACTAACTAATCAATTCATTTAACAAAATTCTGATTCCATATCAATTATTCTATCTGGCGGTGAATTGTTAAAAAAAATGGATTTTACGTTTTCATAACCTTTATAGTAGAGAATTATCGACCAAAAACTGAAAATAAGAATAATTTAATTAAAAAATATTAAAGTGAGATCTGCTATACATATTTCAATGCATCATGTCAGAGCCTAATTTCTTGAACGGCCAAGCACCACGTGCTCTGGCATGCTAAATTAGTATTGCAAAAGATTAAAAAAAACTTTGATTTGCATTTACTGTTTGAAAAATATCATATTTCTTATTTATTTCATTTTATATAATCACGTGCTCAAAATTACATTTTTCTAGATTCTATTTACTGTAGTCATTAACTTATTTTTTTTAGTCAGAGCTTTTGAAAATGCAATGGTAACACGTTATTAAGAGCTGATTTTTGGAGATACTTCTGCAGTAAAATTCTTATTTTTCGCCTACGGATTTTTGTTGACTCCAAAACCTTCATCCCAAAAACAATATCATGTTCTGACATGATAATAAAACTACCATTTACTAAAGTATTATTTTAAGTGATATTTAATTAGTATTTAGTGTTTTCGTCAGAACTCGAATAGTGCGTTTTGAAAACACTTTTATTCAACTTATTTATTTAAAACGTTCTTTGCATGATTACATTGAATCGTTATTGCTCTTCAGTAAAGGGAATAAAGGCTATTTGAAACTCCATAAGAGTTTCCTTCAGTTGTAAAATAAATCGTCTTTATAGAAATAGGAAAAATAAACATAAATATATAAATTGAAGCACAATTACTTTTATTTTTATTATTTCAACATTTCACTTATTACTTTGTTTTTTAATAAATTTTTGAGCTTATTTTATCTTTATAAAGCAACAGAAAATATAAATAAAATGCAATTTTTTAAATAATTAGTTAGTAATAAAAATCTTTGGTTATTATTTAAAAAATACTGCAATTATTTAGCATTAACTAAAAGCCATAATCCTTCATCTATGCTTAAAAATCATCATCTACTTGTTTCCCAGGTTAAAAAAATCTCTCCTGTCTTTTCAGATAAAAGTAAAAAATAGTTTGAAGTAAAGAAAAAGTTGACTCGATGACGAAATATATAGGCAGAACAAGCAAATGATGCATGATTTGGTTTCAAATGGCTTTTTTCATAATAAATCTCAGAGATTGAAGTATTTTTGTTTAAATCTGTGCAACACTATAGTATTCTTGACACGCAAAGCAGCAATGAAGTTATTTATAATCGCCATGAAATGCAGCAACAACTGAACTATAAACAAAGCATAGTTTTCAATTCCTATTATTAGTTCTACTCTATGTATGTTTCTATATCTTGCTCAAATTTTCGTTAGTAAATACTTTTTATTCATCAATTCAAATACATTTTTAAAAACTTGTAACTAGATGTAAATACAGTTTTTTGAAACATTAATTCATTAATTAAATTAAATTTAGTTTTAGCATTTTAAATAGAGTTTTACCAATTTGTAATGAAAATAGAAATCAACAGGCAGTAGTTCAATCGATAAAATGCGAGGAATTTTTCACGCGAAAATGAAGAATGCGAGTTCAATTCTCAGGAAAATCAATAATGTTTTGATAAATTATTTATATTAATTATAATTGTTTAGCAAAAAATGGCTTAAACAAAAATTTTCTTTGTTGACCTAAGTAGGAATGGACAGTTTTTTTTTCATATTACTTGTTTAGCTTAATTTCTTTTTGAAGTACATTTGTATAACTGTAATGTGTATTTACTCCTATAATTGTCATTTACATGTTCATACATTACATTCCTATTTTCGGGAGCTTTAATATGAAATAATGAGGTGCTTTTTTGTATCTGTAAAAATGCATTACTTTTTTTCGCCGAAGTTTACAAATACAGATTCTTTGACATAAGTCACATTAAAAATCTTAGTGATTGCATACATTTAAGTACTGCAAATAATAGAAGGAGTAAGAAGAACTCTGCTTTATTTAGAAAATGCAGACAATCTCTTGAAATAAAAGAACAATGTTCGGGAAACACTCCCTTCTTATTTTTATTTAAAAGGCAATTACTTGTGCTGAAAAATCTGTTCTATCACAGATGTTTCATAAATTTCTGTAATATGTGACAAAAAGAAATCAAAAGCTGAGTTTCATAAGATGAATCTTAATACATAAATAAATAAATAAACTTTTCCATTGTTGAACGTTCCATACGTTTGGTTATCAGGTCCGCGGTGGCCTGGTGGTAAGGTCTCGGCTAGTGTGGTATTGAATCAAGGAGAGAGAAAGTGCCATATGAAGTGTCTTCCCCGTCATCTGACTACGGTACAAAGTGATAAGGTCCGTCCCCAAAAAGCACCAGCATTACTTTAAAACGGGTTGTTTGAAATGATTATGCATTTACAAGATTTTGTTTATTTTTAAGATATGTCTTTTTATCTTTCCCGAGATAAAAAAGAAAGCGACTACCTGAAGTGTGGCTATCCCATCTTTTGTCTAAAAAAGAATTTTAATATAATGAAACATCATTTTCAATGAGTTTTCGGTGATATTTAAATATTTATTGTTGCAAGTTCCAGAAGAGATTTAAATTTTATTTCAGATACGATTTTTTATTTTTATACAATTAAGAGTTTATTCTTTATCAATTTAAAAATTATTTTCAGTTCTTCACGTACTAAGATTGCAATTTCAAATTCCTCTATAATTTTGAAAAGAACTTTTAAAATATTATTTATCAATAACATTAAAAAAATAATTTTTTAAAAAAAACTTTTTTAATAATTATAATTTTTATTATTGAGTTTTTGAGAAACTAATTTTGATAGTTTTCTTTAATAATAAAAAAGAAATTCGCAATTTTTTTCATTTCAATGTACTTATTAAAATGTCATCAATCAATTTTTAATAACTTTAACTGTCTGTAAATGATACTACACTGATATAAACAAATCCATAAATTCTGATTTCAACAACTTAAAATTTGGTTTTCTCTCTTTTTATAGTTATGGATTGTTATGAACTTTTCTTAAAGGTTACTTCTTTACATTCTATACTTTCGAAATAACTTTTTACGACTAATAGGTTTGAAAAGTTATGAAACGCAAAATGCTCTATTCGGAAGGAGATTATTTGAGGTGTGACTCGGTATAAAGTTTCATTACAATCGCACTGGCAGTTACAATACATTTTTGTTACAGAATATATTACTCAGAGGACAAAAGTGCTGGAATGTTAGAATTAACCTGTTTCTCGAGGAAAACCACTAAGCGATCAGCATTTCCTTCAAAAGCTGCTGAAATGCAGTTAGGAACTGATCTGTGTTTTAAGAAAGAAATAAGTTTTTACTGCATAAGTATTCTCTTATTTAATAAGATTTGCCACGAAACAGCCATGCCTGTCTCTTTTTATTTGAGAATGAAAGATAAAAATTAATATAAAAAAACAAGAATCCCATATGATCTCTATCATCTACTTCAATAGCAGGATGTCAATAGCAGGATATATATATATATATATATATATATATAAAGTTACTTTTATATTATTTCGAATTTCATTATTTCGTATTTAGAATGCAACTGAATCTTCTTGAATCATCAGATTTCTTGCCTTGCCACTAATAAAGAAACGTGGCTGTTAATTATCTGTTAAACTTTTTTTAGTATCTCTAGATCTTTTACATTAATATCTTTAAGATTATTATAGCCAAATTCTAGTTTACTTAGTAATCTTCATTTCAAAGAAATATTTTCGAATTTCAAAGTATTTAATTTCTGTTATTTTTTTTAAAGAAATAATCAATATTCTGTTAATATTTTTTATAATTTCAATGGTCTTAGCATCTATTTCCGAGTTATTTTTTTATATTTAGTTTCATAAAAAACATGCTTCTTGACAATTGAGGAATATTTTCTTTAAAACTATCGCATCTCAAAGTCTCTTCTGAAAGTTTAGTCAGAATAATAATCCCAGAAGTTATCGCTAAAACATGGAAAATTTTACTTCAGTTTAGAATAACTAAAATTATCCCGAGATGTACGTTTCTATCGTCCAAAATATATCTGTTGAGTAAGATAATATTAATTCTGATCTCTAATAACCCGACGAACAGGCAGTAAGAGATACTTTCCGAAATTAATATAAATAGATTTAACTGTATAATGAACAGTAAATACAAATTGTTTTTTCATTTAAAAGACAACAAAATGATAGATCACAAAAACTTTTTTTTTAATTTAGAATCTTTTCGAAAGTTTTAGATAAAAGTTTTCCGAGTCTTATTCAGAAAATGTTTGATATATTAATAGCTTAAACTTAATAAAAAGGGAAGAAGATTTAAATAAGAAATTCTGATAGTTATATGTGGGAAAATTATGATATATTAGTAAGATGTAAAAGCAATAACATAGCATTGATTTCATCAAGCCCGGTGACTATCAACACTGATGTTCTTGGAGAGGGGATTCTGAAATAATCATATATAATGTACTACATTTCGATCTGTAAGTTATTACTTTAAAAACATAATTTAAAAGGCTTTCACACATTTTAGTTGCATTTTTGTGAATAATTACTTTTATAGTTGCTATATTACTTATTTTTCAGAAACCGTTTAATTAATCTATATGGATAATTAGGATGTTTTGAACAGCTATTAGGATATAGTAGTTTAAAAATGCTTTATGTGTAATTATTAATTTTTATATATATTATTTCAACTCCCGTTGCGTCATAATGGTTTTTTTGGTGGGAGATATGATAATTGAAGTAAAAAAGTGGACGAAGAACTGTTTTGGCATTTGTTCTGGGTGCCATTTTATGTAGGCACGTCACTGTTAAGAAATATCAGCACCGAAAGAGTTCAAATCAACTGATTTTCTTTATGACTGCAATTCTGAAATACAAATGACGACAATACCTATAATTCACCAATGTAATAAATGTAGAATCCCATCAGTTATGGCATTGAGATTTTTTCTTTTTCCTTTCTTAAAACTCAAGGGATAGCTTATTAATTAATATTTTATATATGATAAAAAATAATGCCTAGTAGATATTACAAAAATATGACGGAAATGCACATTTACATAAACTTAATTCCTTTTTAGAAGATAGATATAAATAAGTTTTAAAAAAATATTTTTTTAAAAAAATTGGAAAATGCACCCTAGTTTGTATTAGATAAACAAACTAGGTAGGAAGATCTGTAGGGAAGTTAAATTTTTCTAATCAATGCAATTTAATTTAAAGAGAGATAAAGATTTTATGACTTATAACTTATTAATATAAATTACCTTCCTCTAATGTATTGATGTGCGTCTGTTTACTTCACAGATTACCTTTTCATAAAGAAATCTCGTAATTTTTTGCAGGCTTATAGAGGATTGGCTTCATATTCTTGCAATATTTTCAAACTTTTTGTCCAATTCTAAATGAGAAAAAAAAATCTGCTTTTTAAAATGTTAATCTTTTTTAAAAATCAAAAGAAGTCATTTCTTCAGATCAGCTCTCTGTTTTTTAGCTTCAAAAGTGGATTCTAATCCTTAGAACAGGCCAAAAAACTTTATCTAAAGATTTTAAGGAATTTTGCTAAAAAAGGTATAGTATCCTGCTTTTTAATGGCACTAATTTCTTTAATATAAATTAATTGTCTAGTAAAGGAATTATATAAGTGCTAAGAAAGTACTTTTCGTACGGGGTGGAAAGTAATTTTTTTTTCATTTGACTAATGTAATTACCATTATGGAACAAAGACTTTTGTTGCGGGTATTGCCAGCAGTTTTCCTGCATGAATATTTGAAATTCAAATGAATTTACTTATATTGTACGATAATGAGTAGAAAATCCTCTTCCTGAATTAAGGTAGTAATAAATTATTTGTACAAATCTCTTTATTGAAGCTGGATTTGCATTACTGAGGAAATATCATTAATAAGGATAATCTGAAAATTGTTTTCGCGTTTTAACCACTGAACAAAGCATATTCTAAGTTAGAGAACTCTTACAGTATGTGCATTTACACAGACACACGCTGTTTAAATATAAAGAGATATACTTAGTGGAAACATTTCGAACCAAGATTCTTGCCAGAGCTTTAAATTAGTTATATTCTTTCAGATCGACAATCTTCGAATAAAAGTACTATATACTTAAATGCCTTTGCAAAAAAGAGCATGGCGCATAAAATCCAATCTTTCTAAGAAGAGCAAAGAAATGGTCGTATTTACCAAATGGGTGGTTACAAGGAGGAGATATGCTGTGAACAAAGAACTCGATATCGATTATAAGTTACAAATGAAAAAAAAGGGAAAACGTTCTTTTATTCGAAATTAATCGAAACACTGTATTCTTTTTGTGCACTGTCTTTTCTAGAAATGCGTTCGGTAATATTACATCTTTACTGGAAAAATGAATGTGAGTTACCTATGATCTGTTTCTTAAAAATATCGAGAGTTAAAATATGATACTCGCTATCAATCAGTCAAATTGTCTTGGATTTCAACATCTGACATTATTGAAGAGGGCTTCGGACAACTAATCGTTTTTAGCATCGATGCTATGAAACTTTTGTCATCACGCAGTATACATTGAAGTGATAAAAGTCATGGGATAACTGTTAATATCGTGTCGGTCCTTCTTTTGCCCGGCGATGTGCAACAACTCGACGTGTTATGGAGTCCACAAGTCGTTGGAAGTCGTCTGCAGGAATATTGAGCCATGCTGTCTGTATAGACGTCCATAATTGTGAAAGTGTGGATGGTGCAGGAGTTTGGGCACGAACGGACCTTTCGATGATGTCCCATAAATACTCGATGGGATTCATATCGGGAGATCTAGATGGCCAGATCATATGCTGGAATTATCCGGAATGTTCTTCAAACTACAGTTCTTTCCCGGTGACATGGCGCATTGTCATCCATAAAATTCCCATCTTTGTGTGGGTACGTGAAGTCCATGAATGGCTGCAAGTGATCTGCAAGCAGCTGAACATAAACATTTCCAGTCAATGATCGGTTCAGTTGCACCAGAGGACCGAGTCCATGCCATGCAAAAACAGCCCTAACCATTATGCAGCCACCACCAGCTTGAACAGTATCTTGCTGACAAATTGGGTCCATGGCTTCGTGGGGTCTGCGCCACACTCGAACTCTACCATCAGCTCGTAACAACTGAAATCGTGACTCATCTGACCACGCCACGGTTTTCCACTGGTCTAGGGACCAGTCGATATGCTCACGAGCCCAGGAGAGTCGCTGCAGGCGATGTCGTGCTGTCAGTAAAGGCACTCGAGTCGGTCTTCTGCTGTCATAGCCCAAGGAAGACAAATTTCGCCTCACAGTCCTATCGGACACGTCCCTCGTACGTTCCACATTGATTCCAGCAGTTATTTGACGAAGTGTTGCGTGTCTATTAACATTGACCATTCTACACAGACGTCGGCTGTCTCGGTCGTTAAGTGCAGGTGGTCGCCCACTGCGCTGTCCATGATGGGATGGGATGCCTGAAATTTCATACTCTCGGCACACTCTTGATACTGTGTATCTCGGAATGTTGAATTCAATAACGATATCCGCAATGGAATGACCCATGCGTCTAGCTCCAAATAACATTCCACGTTCAAAGTCTGGTAATTCTCGTCGTGCCGCCATAAATCACGAAAAACCTGTTCACATGAATAACTTGAACACAAATAAAAGCTCTGGAAAACGAATTGCGCATTTATACTTTTTCGCTGTGATACTACTGTCCTCTGTATATTCGCATATTGCTATCCCATGACTTTTGTCCCTTCAGTGTATATACACCGAATATACACTTAACGTGGTGTATTTTCTGTGCATCAGAACCTTTTCTCTGACAAAAATTCGACTTATTAGTGGGGAACCAAGAAGGCTATATGAATCACGTGATCAAAATCTGTGAACTTCGACGAGAGATGGTCAAGAAATTGGATGCTTCTTGACGTCGAAAAACTTATAAAAATTCCAGTCAATAAATCTTTTATTAGGGACATTTTGTCAAAGCTCTTGTCTTTAGCTCTTTCTTAATGCAGAAAGTTAACGTACATTTAATATATTTTATGCATATTTAGAGCTTACAATTTATTATGTAATGCAAAATGTAATGTTTTTTTCTATTTCTTTTTCTGTACCAATATGCTTTTTTTCTTGGGGAGAGTTTCCAATGCCAACAAGTATCGTTTGTTCCTTCGTGCTAATTGCGGTTTTCTTCGGCGGCCCCCATCAGGTTTCCCCCATGGCCTCTGGCTAAGTAAGGGAATTGCTTGCATTTGTATCTCTCAGTTAAATGAATTTCATCTTTCTTGTGGTTTAAAATGGCTTATTTGAGGAAATATATTTCATCATATTTCAATCCTATAGTTCCATCCTGCTAATTTGTAATCAAACTATTGTATTAATATATAAAGGACATTAAATAAAAATCTTACCATTATAATTGAAATAAACAATGAAATCAATTTTCTTACTTCTGCTATTTGATTTCTTTCGTAATACCGAATTTGAACTAAACGAATATTTTATAGAAAAAGGGAAACCAAGTAAGAAACTATCATACACCTCGGTACTGACTATATTTTCTTTGACATTTGAAACTACAAACCCTCATTTGTACTGCCTAACATATCCATAAGTTTGACGTCGACGGTTTTAGCTCTTAGAATGACCACATGACCATCTTATGGAATCGGATGACGTGTATCGTTCACTTCAGTTCGACGTAGTAATCATGGTCAAGGCATCATTTAATATGTCAAGCATAAACAGATCTGTCATTTAACTCCACAGATTTTGGCATTAAATTTTGATGACAGACAGGTTCAAAAATAGTTTCTTAAATAAAAGGCGTTTATTGATAAGGTATCACCCCCCCCCCCCACACACGCTGCCAGCATACATGAATGGTAGCCGGAATCCAAGGAATTGCCCATAGGGTATTGAAGGGCATGTAAGATAAGTATTGTAATGATGATGAAGGGTATTTTCTCTTTATATTGGCATGAATTAATAGACCGAAGAGGTAGTCGTGTCACAGATTGCAGCGGACAGTGGCGAGTCTAATTCTGTGAAAACTTGAAAACAACAGTGGATTATGAAAAAATAAAGAGGAAAATGAATTCATATTGAAGATTTTGTGTCGCCTTTCTTTCTGGTAAAGATTGTTTTTCTGTAAGGGACCTGATTTCCACTCAAAAACTGCTCTATTTTGACTCGAAAATTTCATGGAAATTGTAAGGTTCCGGAGAAACAGGAATTTGTAAACATAAATTACAAAGATTCAGATTCAGTAGAAACAGAGATAAACAAGCTCTTATTCAGAAGATAAAATATTCAATTGATAGTTTATACCAATACACCAAATAAACACGAAACAGATAATTCGGGATCACAAAGAAGAAAGTAAATACGTTAAACTTTGAGAAAACTTTCCTTAAAGCAAATAAAATATTTTGAAATAAAATGGTACGAAACAAAAGAACACAATCACTTATTCTTACACCTTCGCTCCTTATATATAGAAAAAAAATTATGTACAATCCAGACAAATAGTAATAAATAAATAAATTAATAATAAATCAATGGCTTTTTCTCAGAAAGGAAAACAGCATGTTAAAAAACAGATCAACACTTCCTTATTATTTATTCTGTGTTATAATAGTATTCAGATACTGTCTTATATATATGTTTTTAAGAAGATTTAGTATCCCCTCAGCATTACTTTGTTATTATAAGTTTTTTTAATCTTGTGTAATGGCTTTTTTTTAATTTTTGATTGAAATTTGAATGTAAATTGTTAAATTTAATAATATAGAAATGAAATTTTCTCTTTTATCGTAAATACCATCGAACATGGCTCCAATATATGTTTCTATTTTGGCAACCAAGTAGACTTCCTTCCACTAATTTTCTTTCCTTCTTGAGTTAATACTAAGAATTTTCAATTCCTACTATTAGCTCATACTCTCTCTCTCTATATATATAATATATGTATGTATATCTTGTTCAAATTTTTAATCGTTAATAAAATACTTTTTATTCATCCACTCAAGTTCAAGTAAACTTTCTAAAACTTGCAGTGAATGACAGTTGATGTTAATACAATTTTTTCAAATATTAATTCCTTAATTTTTTATTAATTAAATAAAAGCTAACTTTATCGACACAAATATTCATTTCCCCATCACCAAATAAGTAACGAATTCAATTTTTACCGCGCCAATGCGTTATGCTTAACATGTTTTTGACCCATTATCTCAAAAGATTCTGTTTATTTTCTAAATGTTTGATGCATTTAAAATTAAACATTGTTAATTAATCGATTTTTCCGATTCATTTTGAAGTACTATCGAATTAAAATAATACAGAATAAATGAAATTAAGCATTTTTAATCTGTGTTGCGTTACCCCAACTGTTCTAGAAAATGCACGCAATTTGTGTTGTCTCAATTGGAGGTGAATCCTCAATTGGCGTTCAACTCTATTATAATTTTTTGATGAATTATTTATAGTAAGTGCAATCGTCTGGCCGGGATAACCTGGTCGTTAGGACGTAGGATTCGCATCCCTTACTCTGCGAGTTCGAACCCGCCAACCGATACTGTGTATGTGTGGTACTAAATCTGTCCTGGTCCAAACTCCTTCTTGTTGAGAGTAATACTCCTGGGGGTACTGGGTCAGAGGTGATCGTTCTCTATTCCAAATTTAAATTACGATCTGTGGATGAATGAAGGAAATGCATGAATGAAGTTCACTCCGTAAAAAGGATTTGTGACGCATGTGAGATAGAAGTCGAGCTTCTGCCTTCGGGTGCTCAGGGTTCTATACCTTCAGAAGCTACTGCACACCTCCTTCCGTTGTGAAGCGGAACCCGAGAATAACAGCAAGAATTGTAATTATTTAATAAAAAATGACTATAAAATTTTCTTTGTTGACTTTAATAGGAAATAATTTAATCATATATATATATATATATATATATATATATATATATATATATATATAATTTGTTCAATGAAAAATAGTTGATATAAAATCCTGATTATCTATGCTTACCAAAATTATGTTTTCTGAACTCGTTTATTATATTATATTATTTTAATTACTTAATTGTGTAAATAGCCATAGCACTAGAAAAAGTTGCTTCTTCAGGAATCACCTTACCTGGTCATAGAAGTTAAGCCCATCACAAAAGTATTTTTTTCAAAAAGTTTAAATTTACAAATTTATATCCTAAAGGTCTTCAGTAATGTCCTTTTTCATATATTTGTCATGTATAAAATAAAAAACTGTCAATTTTTCGCGTTGTAAATTATACATGAATTCTGAAAATCAAACGTAAGAAAAGGATTTATATTTTTATCGTTAAGTAGGTCCTAAATATTTTTGTCACTGATATCGATGAAATTATCTTTTGTTTTGTGAAATTTTACGGTTGGGAACAAATGCGAATTGTGTAAAGAATAACTCTTTACCGTAACATTTTTTATCAAAGCCAACTTTCACTTGACCAGTCTCTTTTTCATAATTATTTAAAATTTACGTTGCATTAAAATTACATTAATTAATATTTTAATTAATACTTCAAAAATAAAATTACATTTATTTATATTTTTACATTAATTAATATTTAAAGATTAAATACAAACTTTTTACTGCTTTGTCAGTAAAGAAACAAGCCCCCTTTTTCCTTTTAATTTTCACTTTCTTTCACCTTCAAAAATCTTGAAAGATGCTAATTTTTTAAAAAATTCCAGTTTCAATTGCTATTGTTTGAAAATAGTCTTTAAGTAACGTTTATAAATATTCTCCAAATCTAATCGTCTCTTTTCATCCAAAATGCATATATTTATTTAGAAAATTGATATTTTATTAATAATTTGTTAGCAAAATATCAGTTTTCTTATATCATTCTCCGTATTGCTTATCCTCGGCTTATTCTCTTCCATATTTCTCAACTTCCTCTCACCGAATGTCTCCACTAGTCCGTGGTATTCTTGACATTATTGAAATAATAATATCCGATTCTCGACCATTAGAAATCAAAAACGTTTTCACACTTAATTTTACCCTAAATCTAAATTTCATTCCACTTTCTATTAATTCTTTTAAAATACCTAATTCAATAAATTTTAAATCAACTGCTATAATATGTCCCTTTTGAAAATCTTTAATTGTTTTTAAACTTTTCGTCACTATAATAACTATGGGTTTTATTTAGATTATTTAAGTATGTAATATGGTAGCTCTAATTACAATTCTTTTTTTAAGGTGTTAGAATAACTAAAAGCATCGAACTATCTATCTGAACTATCTTTTTAGAAACTTCTTTATTGCAGTGTATTTTTTTGACACCGTAATCATTTCGAAGCTAATATCCAAAGCATTAAAAAACTAATTAAAACTAGAAACTAGACAAAAACCCAATTAAATTATTTCTAATCTCAAAACGAAACTCGTTATCTCCTTCTTGTGCGCCCCGCGACCACTGAACGAAGGAAGCCTCCACCCCACGATTCGTTGGGCCGACCGCTGCCTACTCGTTATCTCAGATGCGGGGTTTTAATCCAAAATTACGAATCTAGAAAAAGAACTTTTAATCTTTAAACCTTCAATTTTTTATTAATAAATCATTCAACTGTATTTTTTTCAACCTCTAAGGAAATTTTAAATTTTAATAATGTTTTTTTCAATTACATTTCCGATTGCAGGATTTTTGATACTTTTGGCGGACAATATCCTAATTCATGCTCCTTACCTTACTTTTCTAAAATCTTCTGTTGGATTTTTCTTTCTCTAAAAAAATCTTGAAAAATGATTAACTTAAAAAAAATCTCAGTTTTAATATACTTGGTCGTTTTATTTATTATTTGAAAATAGTCATTAAGTAACGTATATAAATATTCGTGAAATCTAATCTGCTCTTTGAATTCAAAATGCACATATTTGTACTATCAAAGTGATGTAATTCAAAAGGAAGGAATTCGTAAGAATTTCATTTATTTTTTAAAAAAGTTTTTTATGGAGGATTGTTTGTTCGTTTACTAAATTGCATGATCAATATGATTTGATTTCTCTGCATTACATTATATCTTTGTTTTTACCACGAAATTCGTTTTTTTTATCATTCCCTGCAAGGAAAAGGATCTAATAATATTACAAGTGATAGTTTTTCAAATGATTTTAAAATCTTTAAACAAAACAATTGCTCAAGTAACTTCTTATTAGCAAATTCGCTTATTATGAGAGAATATTGTCGCTGTAAGGAATTTTTCTGCCCTAAAATACTATGATTTTTTTCTATTAAAAATTTAAGTTTTGAGTAATTACTGCTATATAATAATTAGTACATTATCTAATAAAAATTAATTAAATTTAAAATTTGGATTTTAAATTATCGTGATTACGCATTTTATTACAAAAATCAAATAAATCAAATGCAGATCGAGCTATGGAAATGATGGTTCACTTACTGGTTGAAGCTCATTTGAAGTTTTTAGAGTTTAGTTTAGTTATATTGACGTCTCGTTTTAAGAAACACTAGGAATATTTTGAGAGGGACTTCGTGATTTTGGGCCTCGATCAGATGACGAGGACAACACCTGGTTTGGCACCTCCTATCCAAGCTTTCAAATCACCCCAGCGGAAGGACGTTTGACCCCAACGGATATGACGTGCACCGGAACAGCTTACACGACGGTTCTTCGGTGAAATCGGGTCTCGAATCTGAAACTCCCCGGTTCTAAAGCCAAGATCTAACTACCAGATCACCGCTGTCCATTTTTACATTCTATTATCTATACTAAGCGAGAAAAATCATTTTTTAATTGTATCTTTGTTTTCAGATTTTTAAAAGACATTTGATGTTACAACAAAATTTGGACTGAAATATTCTGCCTCGAATGCCATGATTTGCCTTTAAATAAAATATAAACACATAAATTTTTACAAAAAAAGTTAAGATTAATAATGCACGGAATTTTACATATATAAAGATTTATTCTTTCAGTTATATGATATGCTAATATCTGAATTACACACACACACACACACACACACACACACACACACACACACACACA
>JAOUZG010047196.1:1025455-1050811 GCA_026289955.1 Argiope argentata
CACACACACACACACACACACACACACACACACACACACACACACACCACAAAATGATATTAATAGTGGAGTAATAAAAGCCACATTTTAGTTAAAAATGTCTAAAAATAAACTTTTAACTTCTCAAACTCAAGGATAAACATGTATGTAAAAAAAAAATGCATCGACTGAAGGCATCGACTTTACGGCAGGAACTGACAATAATTTCGACACTAGCTTCGGGTTTATAATGGACTTTTCGACATAATGCTACGTCTCCTTATGGTTCCCACCACATACGGGATGAAGGTAAAAATAGAACATTTCTTGCGTTCCAACAAATGACAGTTACGGTTTTGGGAACATGAAGACACCTTTCCTGACTTGTCCAATCCCCGGAATTTAAGAGCATAGATCCCCTTGATTTGTTTTGGAGGAAAGAGGGAAATCTCCTTCTTCTCCTCCAGCATCTCTCAGGCAGTTAAAACAATTTCTGCTTGAGGAATTTTACATCTCACTTACCATTATACAGAACAGATATATGCCCATTTCAAGAGATTTTAACTGTCAAACGTGCAGCCACACCATAGGGGCAAAGAGCTGCTTTTCTGAGTTTTCCATTATTTGAGATTCCCGAGCAAATTGTGCTCTCTGGATGCCTTGGAAAATTCAAACAATTTTGTAATTTGAATTATCTGAACACATATAAAGTCAATAAATTAAACATGACTAACTGAAATTGCAATTTTTTCTAACTATGTACCACGTAATCGAACAATCCTTTTCAAAGTATACTATATTTTCAAACGAAAGGAATATTTAATAGAAAATGTCATAAATCTGCGATAAAGTGTAAACATTTAATGTGAATTTTCTAATCAAAATTTGATAGCTAGTTATTTGACCAGTGATGGTATGTTTAATGTAACGATAAATGCATGTTTAATGTTACATTAATGCTATAAAAGACTTTATTCGAACTGATAATAGCGACTTCCTAGTAACGTAAGGCATCCACAAACAGCCGATCAAAGTTATATTTCAGGCTCGTCATTTGCTGCTAATAATCTGAAAGAAAAGATTCTTCAAGAACATTCCCCTGAGAAGGGGCGGGTTACATAGATACTAGGCGGATAGTGTTTCGCGAACAGAAAGCGTCTACGTTGACCATTTTTCTTCTGGTATTCGAATCGGCCAATTATTCTTTTGAAGTTAAATAGATGTCACCTTTTCTCCACTTGTTTAGGCTTACGTTCGTTTTGCCAATTAACAGCTGTTTTAGTATACTCTGGAAGCATAATGATTTCAATATATTCAGGACTTGGTTGCTGAATTTAGATTGTAAAAATTCACTCTACAATTCCATTTTTTTTCGTATGAAAAGAAGAATACTAATTGTACTTTCATACCTACATAACTTTTGGTTTGGTAATTATTTTATGTGCATTTTAAGCATTCCACGAGTTCAACAATTGTCAATGTCATTATCTGTGGCATTTGTCCAACGTTGTTGCCAGATGTTCGTCTGTTTTCAGATTCAAATATTGAAGGAATCACGGGAATGCTTCGTCAATTACATCTCTTTCTACCTTTGCAACACACTTGGAACTTCTTAAACAAGATATATCAGCTGATGCGATTTTAAAAGCATAGGAAAAACTTTATGATCAGTTGGTTATTTTTGGAAAAGAAATTACTCTATTGATTGACCCCCAATGCTGCATAAGGAAAGTTGAATTTTCTCCTTCTAAATCTAATCGCACCACTTACGTATTTTCTACCACTAAATGACATTGAGGATTCCATGTGCAATTGCTCTTTTTGTTCATTTTAACATCTACTGCTTTTGAGTTCTTTCATGAGAGTACATAAAGGTCCTATATACATATGCTGGTAAAAACATTTAAATCTTTTTTTATTTTAAATCCTTCCTTCATGAAAATTTAGAAAGGCCTTCCAGACTTAAAGCAACAAAATGAGAGATTTTTGAGACAAAGAATGTATCATAGATTTAGAAGGTAAATTATATGAAGAGTTTATGGAAATTTGGTTTTAATAATAAATGATAATACAGGCTTTACAACGATGTATTTGAACATTTGGAGACTGAAATAGATGAAGACTGTGCTAACTTTAGAAGTTTACAGAGCAAAGTTCCATTGTGCTAAAAAATTTAATTAGGGAAAATGGAATTACCTTATTATTGGATAGACGCTGCGCTAATTGGCGTTAATTAAGGTAAATGATTTCGCATTATTATTTCCTTTTATGAAATTCTAATGTTTGCCTTATTGCATAGAGAGAAATTAATTTAGTTCTATTATATTAACATCCGGTTTTGAAACAATTCCACGGTTATTCTGGGTCATAACTTGAAATTTGTAACAGCTGCAAAATGACGAGGATGACACGTGAGCTCTCACTCTCCTCTGCTAGCTTTTGGGCCATAACGGGGGAAGTACATTTATCTCTGTAGAATTTTAAGCACACCATAATCGTTTAAATTGTAATTCTTCGTCAAAACTTGTTTTCGAAGATTATTACCACCAGATATAGAACGATGTTATGATTCATTTTCACATAGATTGATTCATGATATAGGTGGAAATAAATATTTATTCAAATGTTTAAAGGCCCATTTCATACAAATAACTTCTCAGTACGATGTCATAGAAGAAGATTAAAAAAAATTGCTTCCAGCTAATATGGTTTGTTGTTGTTTATTATGGCACTTGCTATGGACAAGTCCACTTAGGTAGTCAATGATTTAAGCCTAATCATCGTTTCTTGTTTGGTAGTAGTTCCAACTAGGGCCAAGAGTACGACAAAACAACATGCCCGAACCGGGACTCGATCCCGGAACGCCCAGATCACAGGTAAAACGCGCTACTCCTATGTCAGGACGCCGGCAATAGAGTTTGTATCATGTTTATAAATGTGGAACTTTAAAAATATATTTGTACGTTTCCTGATGTGTTAGAATTTTGTACTTTTGTGTGTTCTCTAGAGCATGAAACTATTTTCATATTTTCCTAATCTTATTTATTGTTAATTGAGTCAATAAATTAACTTTCCATAATACTTCAATACTATCAATTATAAATAATATTAAACTTATTATTTCTTTCATACATTTCATATATATATTATTTCTCTTGAATAATTTTACTAATAAGAATATTAATATAGAACAGCATTATTTGAAAATCGATCTATCTTCATTGAACTGTTCAGATTTGAGAGTTTATACCGTTACTTGTGTAATGAGCGAGGATTGTCTTAAAACGCTAAAATAAAAGGCATCATAAACTTTCGATTCTCTCTGAATATTCATTTCAAATTTTGCTAAGAAAAGTTTCTTTACAGAAGGAATTTTTGACAAACATGTCCAATATCATTGCCAAAAAGTCAAATAATAAGTATAGCTACAAGTATGTATTGTTTTTGATATCGTAAATGAGTATTCAGGTCCTCTATAGCGAAAAACACTGTTCGAAAATATTTTGGTGCCGATTTATGTTTTTTTTCGGCCATTTTGTCGATTATTCTGGTTGCTGCTCCAACTAATTCCGCGGATAGTATTTTCTCTCTGCGTGTATGCAAGAATTGCTCTTTATTGGTTTTTAAATCTGCTATTAAAAGGATTTATCGTAAATGATGACAATTCTACCCAAACTAAAGCGATATTTTTAAAGCAATAACAATGAAAAGATAAGAATATTTTAATATGTCCTTTTAAAACTTAAAATTTTTTAAGTAATCAATTTTCTTTTTTACATGTAGATAAAATTAAATTTTATTTTGCTGAATGCCATTTTAAGGGGACAGTGGACTTGGAAATAAGCAAAAAGGGACAAAAAGGTGCAATTTTATTTTTATCGTTTCACTATCAAAATATAGGCTTACATTCAACTAAAATAATGTTATAAAATTTATTTCTCAATAAATTAAATATTTGAAGGGTTAAGATGAAAAAAGTACATCGTAATGACTTTTCTTAAAATGATACTATAACTAGATTTAAATATCTTTGAAATGTTTCCGGTGTCTTAGTTATTAAAGAAATCAGTTGAAATTTAAGATTTAAGTCAAACATTAAAAGAAAATTGGATGCGCATTTTATGTTTAGAGTTTTTTAGATCGTTAACAGTCCATTTTAGCTCAGAAAAGCATAAAATTCCTATGAAAATTCAACAAGTAATATTTCTAAAATATTATCATTTAATTGAAACTCCAAAATCATATGTGATTTTGCTCCAAATAAATTTACCTTGAGTAATAAAGCATAAAAGGAAAAAAATTAAAAATTATGACACCTAGAATATTTTGAGATTTTCAAAAATTAGACCTTTTAAATTTGTTAAAAAAATTTTCGTTAAAAAATTTGTTTAAAGAAATTTGGCATATTTATATTTTAATACATATACATAAAAATTTCACAAAATTACCCCCCCCCCCCAACTATCTAAGAGTACACTTTCCCCCTTAAAAAACAAAACAGCTTATCAATTAAGAAATAAATATTAGATCATTTTCAAGGTTGAATAATTTAGATAATTTAGATAAAAGCGAAGATCGTATGGTTTAAAACAGCTATACTCATTGTTTAAATATTGTTCTTCATTGTTTAAAATAACTTCATGAAAAATAGAACTTATATGCTAAATCTTTCTTAATCGAATAAATTTCTCATTTTTATTAACAAAATACGGGAAAATTTCGGAATAAATACATAGTGAAATAATTGATTCGAGATGAACATATTTTTATCCGAAAATGCTGCTTGGAAAATAACTTGATAGAATTGTTGTTATTCTAGAAATGCACTCGATATTTATATCCATTTCAATTTAATCAACTTTACTTCTGGGAAGAGGATTAACTTGAACCTTTCAAAGGAAGAAAAAGCAGCAAAGATATCAAATTTAAAATTTTACGAGAGTTTAACTGTTAATTTGAGACGAAGAAAGTTCTTTGAAAAGGAATTAATCAAATTATTTTCCTGTTTCTTTAAAAGGAATTGAAGGCATTATTGAGGAATACTTTTAGAAGATAACATTTGAGTCTCCTTAATTAATTGCTGAATCAACTAATCGACTTTATTCACATTAAAGGATTGTATAGAAGGATTCAATGCTCTAGATTGAGATTGAATTTCGCTCTTTTCAAATTGGACATTTGAACTTTTAAAGAAATAAATGAACTAATTAATTCCTTCACCAATATTAAATCATAAACATGTAAAAATAATTTTATAATTAGGTTGTGTTTTATAGCATAGCTAATATTATAATTAATAAATTGTTTTTCTTGTATCTTACCTTTCTTAATTATCTTCTGTCTGATTACAATGCTAATTACTAGTCAACTAGTAATTTGACGGATTATGATTAGCGTAAGGCAAAATAGCTATGCAAATATTTGTTTTCTTCTTTATATATTTATATTTTTATGAATATGAATTAAGGGCAATTTCTTCTAAAAATACCTTCAGGAGGAAAAAATCTAAAATTACCATCAGAAGTAACAATGCGACAGTAGGAATTATGTACCTGTTTGGTGCATGTTAATATAAGTCTTAATTATATTAAATTACCTTCAAAATTAGACTGAATTACTTTAGGTTAAGTCATACCAGACTCTCCAACCCACCACAGTGGCACACAGGTTTTACCATAAAGCTGAATGATCAGACCACCTCAACAGCAACACTGGCAGAAGTCCTGAGGACCATCACCGGCCGCGGTACAACTCTTTCCATAGGAGGTACATACTGACATCGATGGGAGGAGCCTATTTTCACATATTAGTGTAACCTTCAGGGCGGTGAGATCCAACTACGAAGCCAGCAGCATGTCATTTTCATTACGAGGTGCACCAGGGGGGGAATTACATAAGGGTGTATTATGTAACATTTACGTTAGGTTTTGAAGCCATCATAAATTTATCTCTGACCTATAGTAATATAATTTACAGCAAAGACCATAGTATTTTCATTTTTTGCTCAGAGAATACATACGTAAATTCAAGTGATGTTCCTCTCAGTGCGTTAGAACATTGACTGACGTTTTTTTTGTCAGGATATTGACTCAGTGAGTCAGTAAATGATTGAAATTTTGTAGATAGATTCCCAATCAGTTGTGTTCAAAATTTATGTGTATTTTTGTTCAAAAAATTTACTAAGATGTTAATTTACTAACAAACATTTTAAAGACATTTTCTCATATTTAAAAAAAAGAGGGGGGGGGGGGGTAACTTCCGTTTTAGTTATTCCGATATTTATTATAATATAAGAGTAATTGCTACGGACTTATTATATCTGTAAATCGATTAAAAATATTCCATGTAATATTAAGCAGTTTGTATTATTGGTTTCGAGAAAATCAACTTTTCTATGCATTTGATTTGGAGAATATAAAAATGTGTTTGAATCATTTGTGAAAAAAAAATCATTTGGAGCATATTTTTGAATGAATTAACTTTCTGTATGAAAAAAGTAATTTATTACATTGAAAGTATTTTAGTAAATTGTTGGATGTTTTTTTTAAAGTAATGATATTTAGTTTTTGAATAATAAAATAGGTTATTATAATTTTTTTCTAATTTCTTTAAAAGAAAAAATGTACTGAATTCTAATCTGCTCTTAGAAATGAAAAGGCTTGAAAAATTTTAAGCTTGTAGACGAAACATTAACATACTTAATAGTTGTAGAATATATTTTATATTCAAATTTCATTCACAAAGCCTTCCTTTTTAAGAATCGTTATTAGAAGAAAGATAAAATATTAACGGCCACTTTATTCTTTTAAGGATTAAGCCATTCAATGATTGGCATCTTATGCTAGTTTTTAGTCCTGAAAAATTTTGTAACTTTGTTTTGTAAATTTTGTAGCTGAAAAATTTTGTAATTTTGTAACTTTTGTTATTTTTCTTTTTGTTTCGTCTAATACAGTACTGACTTGTTTAATGATAGCCAGAATAAAGGTATTGACAGTTTGAGTGCGGAAGAATACTTACCTTTACGGCAAGTGAAGAGCAATAGCGCTTCGCCGCACTCAAATATTTAACATTATGCCGCTAGAAAATACCAAACATCTCAAATTTTAAAAATGTATAAAGGAAAATTTTGAAATAATTTTTTAAAAACTGTAATCGATCCTAAGTAAATCAGATTTCAGTAATAGTATCTTCATAAACAAAAGTTTGAGTGAATATCTAAAAGATATCTGAATTCTATCCGCCATTTTTGGGGGGGAAAATACATTTATTTTTATGTTCAAAAAAGAAACATAATCCTTAGAGGAGCATTATCATCAATAAAAAAGTTGTTCCAAGTTAATGTTCCAAATTAAACCACATAAAATAAACATGAGAACTCCCCGGTGTGTTTTAGCAGCAAACAGAATCGTGGCATTATTAGTTCAGATCCTCCCACTGTAGTTTACAGAAAAATATATTTATGAAAAATTCATATAGGGGCAATATATAAAAGAGAAAAGCATTCAAAAATGTCCATTTTCCAGTAACTTGTCTTTTTACAATATATTGGCAAGGGGAGGGCACAGGATTGAAATCTGAGATCATGATTAGATTTAGTATAATAGTAGTACACATTTAGAATGTTCATTCATGAAAACATTAAAGCGCAATAACCAGTCAATTTCGAGAAAATGATCCTCAAACTTTTGGTAAAACCTGTATACTGATAACTTGACTCCCGTGTGGCTGATCCCAATGGCGCGGTTGTCTAGGTAACCTACTCGTATACGGAAGGTCAGGTTTTGAACCTGTCTACGGATCCCCCTTCTTTTTTTTAATAATTCCTGTTCAACTAAAAGTTTAGAAATACTTTTAATTAAGAGGTTTTTAATTTTTTAAACTCAAAATAAGTGTTTATTATCAAAATACATTGCAATAAAATTAAAATTTTAAAAGAAAAAAATAGTAAATACAGATTCATTTAAAAAATTAATTCAATTTGATTAACATTTTACAGATAGCTTTAATTTATATGCTACTTATTTTTATGAAAGAAAAAATACTTATTATTCTAATACTTAAATTATAATTTAATGTTCAAAGGAAAAATAATTAAAAACTTAGCATTAATGGCAAAAGATCATTTAACTTGCTTGCCTCATTTCCAAACAATTAATTTTCAAATTCTTGAATTTCAATAATACTGAATTATCAATTCTAACTCAACGAAGCTATACGTATATGAAAAATTAAATTGAACAGCTGATATTTGTTAAATCTAAACAAATGCCCTAATTGCTGTAATCAAAAGAAAAATTAGAGAGCAGGTGTTAATTTATTGAATGCGTAGGCATATGGTTCAGCGCGTATCAAACGTATACAAAATTCTTCTTATTTAATCGAACATGATCAAGTAATAAATTCTCGCTAAGATAATATAAAAATGCAATCAACTGTACACTATCAATTTTCATTATCTCTTTTTTTATAAGATGATAAGGTATGCATCGTACGCTGCCCAACTATCTGATGAAAGAGATATACTTTTTAATGTAAATGAAATTTGTTTTCCCATAGATCTCTTAAAGAAACTGGATCTTGGGGACAGCCATTGATCAGTTGTGCTAGATGTCGAAATATATTTTGATTCCAATGTTTTCACTCTAGTTATCATTCTAATTATTGCATAGAATCGAAAATAAATGTTTATAGAATATTTTTTAGAAATATTGAGTACATTGTGAGCATTTATAATTAATAATTATCACTATTTATGCTGTATTTATTATTACTTTCTAAATATTAAATTACAATTTAAGTGTTAAAAATAAACATTTATACTTCCTTAAAAATAAGTATTATATTAATTAAAACTGTCTGTAAATCGTTAATTAAATAATTTTATTTTTAAAAGATATAATTCTGTATTTACTATTTTTTTCGTTTAAAATTTTAATTTTATTATTATGTATTTCGGTAATAAATACTTATTTTGTGATAAAAAATCAAAAACACATTAATTAAAAGTCATTTTAAATTTTTATTCGATAAACATTATTAAAAAAAAGAAGAAGAAATTCCAGTCTTGTTCGAACCCTGACCTCTCGCCTACGAGGCGGTGACCTAGACAATCCCGCCGTTGGGGTCACCCGATTGGGAACCAAGTTGTCAGTATATAAGCTTTAGCAAAAGTTTGATAATCATTTTCTCGAAACATACTGGCTTTTGCGTTTTAATATTTTCATGAATAAACATTCTAAATGCATTTTATTATTATACTAGATCTCATACCGAACCCCGAATTCTTCCCTTGTGAGTCGAGATAGATGGAAGTTTTAGAATTAGGTCATTTAAAACTGCGGGCTGCTTCCCTTACTAGTCGTGAAAGAAATCTTCACATTTTTTATTTTATTATTAAATGTATGGAACTGAAACAAGACGTACTATACAGACACTAATTTTTTAATTTTTGCAGGAGTGAAAACATTTAGTTTTGCAGCATTTTAACTATACCAAAATATTGCTATTAAAATAGTCCAATGTATTTAAAATTCATTTTTTCAAAATCGTTATTTCAAAAATCATTTACATCGTTTTGACTTTCGCATTCAATTGCCGGTTCTTGAACTCCTTCTCAATGAAATTTCCCTTACTTTAAGCGGCAACTATGCTTTCAATCGGGTAACACACGTGTCCTGTCCCCCATCCAATGGCAACACTCTCTAACAAAAATTTGGCAAATTTCAATCAAAATAGAATTTTTTAAAAGCTTTATGTCAAGTAGAAACGCGATAAAACGAGTTGAGCTGTCAAATTCTTCTAGGATTCAATTTTCCGGGATAATAATTAATTGCAATGCATATGAACCCGAGATAACTTGGGATAATCAGGGAAGGTGCAAATCTTTAATTATTATTCCCTACAAGTGATCAGAGGCAAACCTTTAAATTATTTCCCATAAGTGATAACAGACATCGTCTAGGGAATTTGCTGGGTGGAAAGGTTTAATGACAATTTAAAAATAATTTATTGAACTTAAATAACTTTTTTTTGGATTATCTAATGAACTTAAAATCAGGTAATTATTCAATTTTATTTTATAAACTTTTTTTTAAAGAAGATAATGAAACGTTATTGGGCGTTCTTTTCTCTCTCTGAAATTTCATTCATTACAGCATTTTATTACTAAACAGAACACACATTTAATAACTATTAAATTATTAGTTAATCAATTATATTGTTTCATGACCTTCAGTTAAATTTTTATGGAGTTTTAATTTTGATTTGGGTTGGAAAACATAATATTTGAAAAATTACTTCTTTTTTAATGAATAACATTGAATAAACATAGAAGAACAAAGAAATATTGATTTTATCTTTTCATCGTGATAGAGAAAATCAAGCAAGGGGATGTTAAAGATAATTTGACATAAAAGAAAATGAAACTTCAGAAGAATTATCATTAAAGTTATATCAAAATGTTTGCCAATTGTATAAAATGCCATATTTTCCAAAAAACACTTTATGGATGTAAAATTTTTTGATAATACTTGCTTATAGACATTATTGAATCTCTACTGTAAATCCAATAAAACATTATCAAAGATATTTATTAAAAGAGGAATTGAAACGAATAATGCGAATTATTATCGTTACTTAACAGCAGAGTACTTATATATTTCCTTATTTGAAAATAGTATGTGTTGAAAAAAACTTTATTACATCTGAAAGAAAAATTGCGCAGAAAAGAAATTGGTATTGTTGAAAAGGTAGAATTTTTAGCTTGAAGATGATGTAAAATTATTTTTGGGGGGAAGAGGGGGTAATTTCTTGCAAAGTTATTGCAGGTAGACAACAAAAATTTGCTATTTTCTAATAAACTTCAAACTATTTTCTAATAAATAGAATATTTAAATAATTCGTGTAATTTGAAAAGTTGACAGTATTCTTTTTCTCGTCTTTAATATTAAGTTTGCAAAATAATGGAAAATGCAGAGATACATAAATAACCACAATAACATTTAGTTATATTAATATGGAAGTTTCTTACCAAGATTTTGACATGGAAATCCACGGATAATCGAATGTTTACATTATTATAAACATCTAAAACTGAATTTTAAAAGTTTAAAAGAACTGTTATACTGTTTAAATTTAAGAAAAAGCCTTTTGAAAAATAAGTTTTTAAAATAAAAAAAAAATAATAGACTGTTATAAGTTAAAAATACAAGTCTAAATATACTCTAAAATATAGGCTTAACGTATGTAGTACTTAATTTTGGTTTTATGTAGTACTTAATTATGGTAATTTATGTTGTACTTTATTTGTAGTACTTAAATTACGATTTTATAATATTAATATTAGAAAATTATGATACTAATTTTGTTAAAATTTTCTAACAGATGGCGCTGCATGAATGGTAGCAAAATTTACTTACCTTAATTGATTTATTAATAATAATGTTCTGAAAATATTAAATTATTGAATTATCAACGAGAATATGCGAGAAACGATATTTTAGCAGAAAGAGAATGGGAAATCAATTCCATCTTCACGAACAAAATAATTTCTAATTCAATAAATTTAATTTAAAGTATTTAAAAGCGTAATTTTCCTTAAGGTTTTAAAGAGATGTCTTTCAAGTAATGGTGGATCAATGTTTTTAATCCATTTTTATATTTTTAAAAATTCTATGCATCTTTATAAGGTAAAGCTATATGTAGATAAAGAACAATCTGGATTATGCCTTAGAATTTCATTACAACTTTTGTTATAGATTGAATGTAAATAGCTTCATGACAGGGTATGCTACAATATATATATATATATATATATATATATATATATATTTGAAATTCAAAATTTTAACTCGATAAAAGTTTTCACTGTGGTTACATTTAGTAGCAAAAGAGTTTCAGTTAAAGCGAAAAATGCTGAGGTCTCCCGGAGCGGACTTAAAGTTCGGACTGGTGTAAAACGTATATTTTCTATTTTTTAATAAATATAGGTAAATAGAAAGCAAAATTTTGCTTTCAAGTATAAAAAATTTTAAAATTTAAATTATTAATGAATAGAAAAATTATATCTGCTTCACAAAAAAATTTAGATTTTTAGATTTGATAAATTAGCAATAAAATTACTGATTTTTCGCAAGATGAAGGTGTATTGTTGACGACTTCATTTGCTTTTAGTCTATTTTTTAAATAAAAAAAATCTTGTAACAATTCAACAAAAGTTTATTGTGAAATTGAAATATGTTTACTAGATTCATATTACTTTTTATTTTTTAAAATTAAGACAATTTTTGAAGTAAGAGAAATGAAACTAGGTAAAACTCAAAAAAGCATTTTATTAAAAATATGTTACACATGTCACATCTGATCACATAATGGAACAAAGAATGAATTTTTTCTCCTGTAAAAAATGTTCATTGAAGAATGCTAACTTCAACAAACAAATTTAATTTCTCATGCAAAATTGGGAGTAGATCTCCCTGAAGCCCTGAGTAAGCTTTCACTTGTTTGCCAACGTGTAGATATTTAAATGTAGAACCTATAATTTTGACTAACATCAATTATTTTAAATTTATTATCTATACTGCAGTACAACTTTTTGAAATGGCGAAAAATTTATTTTGTGATATACCAAATAACACTCTCATGTGCAATTTTCCTTCTATCTCCTCCCCCCTGGGAGGGCACCTCGAAATGAAGACGAGAAGTTTCCGGAATGATGGGTTGGTTCTCACCACCCTGAAGGGTATACAAAAAGGTGGGAGTCTGGCTCTTCTCATTCATGACGGGCCGTACTTCCTTAGGGAAGGGTTCCACTGTGGCCGGTGAGGGCCCTGATGACTCAACTGCAGTTTCCTGCTACTGTTGGTCTAATGGCGGTCAAATCATTTACTATCCGTGTACCTCAGGATCGGAGAGTCAGTGATTTGACTTCCCCTCTGTCTTGGAGATGAGAAGTAGAAACTCTAGCCCCTTTTTCTTGAGTATGTGGCCGCATAGTTTTTCCCATTTAAAGTGCTGTTTGAAGCTCATCCAGAAAGTACCCTTTTCCACTATTTAAATACTGTAATGTCAGAAATTCAGCCAGTGGTAGTGCTTTTCGTGGAAGAGTGGAATACTATCAAGATATTTATTCAACTCACTTCTGACAAATAACTGCACTCGATTTTAATTGCTAAAAAGGTGAAAAAATGAATAAAGAAACTGTGAGTGGTAAAGCTGAAAGGACATTCATGCAAGAAGAACATATATATTTATTTGATGAACAGGATTCAGCATATTTTGGACGCATATTACTTCAAAAAGTGGATCCTGAAAAACATGATTTCCTCAATACTAACATCTATGAAAGAAAATTCATTCATGAGAAAAATATTAAACCGCTTGATTTGATGGCATATTAACAAATATTAGAGCCTCCTGCGTATCGTTTCACTTCACGAAAATTCTTAAAATTTTCCCAAGGCAAGCAGTGGTTTTTTTTTCGGTTAAGCGAATTTTCTTTCAGAAAAATTATGACCATCTTTGATAGTTCTGGACCTACTTCCTTTAGTAATATGCAATAAAAAAATGTTTAAGAAGTTGTCAAGAATTACCAGCATTTGAGTACTATAAATTAAATAGCATTTTATCAAGGGATTGATTTCAATGAGTTGAGCACAGATCAAAAATACCTTTTGGTTATATACCATCGTGCACTAATAGATGAATTTTCCCAAGAAATTAGTAAATGGAAACTCTTGAAACATCTCCCAAGATAGTTAATTGGCAATGGAAAATTAAATTTTATGATTTTACATTACACAACTTAACCAAACCTAACAATAAAACAAATTAAATTTGTCAGGAAAGTTTATGTCTCCTCCTGACTAAACATAAAATGCTATTCAAGAATTATCTATATATCACGACACTTTTTTTAAATAGCAAAATGGTTTATGTATTTAAAAGATGCTAAAACAGTTGTTCGATGAACAGTAGAGAGAGCCGAGGTCCTAGCACTAGGGTCGTGCGCCTTTCCTGTGATTTGGGCGTCCTGGGTTCAAGTTTCGGCTCGGCCATGGTCGTTCTTCATCTGTTTTATCCGTGAGTTGAGTGAATGCACCCCCCCCCCCTGTAAAAAGGGGCAATGCAAGCGGTGATGCGTGAATAGCTAAAACGTACTTTTGGCCCTAGCTGGCGCTACTTAAAACAAGAGGCACACCCTAGGCTAGGAATCGTTGACTGAGTCAGCAAGCTTGTCCATGGCCTGTGCAATCAGAAACAAGAGAAAAGCTCTTATGGTACAGCTCGAAATTTTCGTGTGGTGCATGCTGCTCAATTCAAGTATAATGCAAGATGTCTGGCAAGCAAAATTGTACAATAATCTCGACAAATAGATTCAAGAGCACAGAGGATTTTCAAAATTCCACGGGTTCATTTTCAGACCGAGAACTACATAGATATTACTAATTAACAATCTACAAGAATAATGCCATCATCTATCATTAGTAATTAAAGTAAACTAGAGCGAGAGTTGAAACTGATATATAAAGGATTTCAAATCCATTCGCAGTAGAAGGAATTGGGAAATAGGATACAAAAGCTTCTAATCATATCTGAGGTTTAAAGCGACGAAGTGGATTCTAAGATTCAGATTTTTGACAAAAATATCCCACAGTTTGAAACGAAGCATCAATTTGCATTCGCAATTACATTATTCCAAGATTGACAGAAGAAAAAAAAATACTTTTCTTTCAATGAGGATGACATTTATGGTATTTTTAAATAGTGTAAAAAATTTGCAATCTTTTCTAATAAATTTCTTTTTAATATTATTTATTTATTTATTTATCTTACTTCAAAAATGAACTTAAACTCATAAGATGAGCAATAAGATTTGTCAAGTGAACATATTTCAATATTGAAATAATTTTTATTTGTAAAGTTGCAAGAAATTCGTTAATTAAAAGTAAATGATCAGTTAAGGAGACTTACAACAATAGATCTTTAGCAAATAAATAAATAAATAAAATGAAATAATCTAAATTTTACGTGGCACAAATATTTTTTTATTGTTTATTAGTATTCTAAAGTTTATATTTTTATACCTGAAAACTGAAGTTGTTATACTAAGTATAAAAAATTATAATAAAAATGAAAGTTGATTTCTATTTATTTAAAAAATTAAAATTCTATTTTTTTACTAAAAAATTCAAAATTTAGACAAATTACTTGAGACTTAAATATTTGTTCAATTTGATTAAAAAAATTTGGGGCGACTTTTTATCAAGTTCAAATATCGAATTTTGGAAATATAACTTGTGATATCGTTTTCCCTCAATATCGTTAGAGCATAGTATCATATAAAAACCATATTTACACTCCTGAAATTCAAGTAATTAACTTTTTAATAATATCAGTTCAATTTCTTTAAAATTTCAATAGATTTTAAAAAATTAGCCTTAAGGCGTTCGCTGTCACGACTTTTGTCTGGTATTCGGGTCCTCTATCTAGTTAGAGGACCCCTTCTTTGCTATCTTTTAGCTATAAAAGAGAAGGGGTCATCTAATAAGATAGATGGATTGGTATAATTACATATTATTTAGAACGCACAGGCGTGTCATACGGCAGTCAACGTGTCGAAAGTAGTTCGGCGCAGGGCGGCAAGGGATCAGCTTCGGAGCCTGAAGACAGGTTCGAGACCCGACTCCACCGAAGAACCGCAATGGCAGCGGGTCTAGTGCACGTTAAATGCGTCCGGACCAAACCTCCTCTCGCTGGTGTGGCGTTAAAGCTAGGAGAGGTGGGTGCACGCTCAGGTGTTGTCCTCACCATCTGAACAGGGTTCATAACTGCGATTTCTGTCCCCAAATAGCCCTAGATTTACTTTAAAATGGTATATTAGTTTAAATTTATAACTAAACAAAACTATATGCAATTCTGTTACAATGCTTTTCCTTTAAGTTACAGTAATAATGCAACCAAATAGTATGAATGTGAGTGTCTCTTTTATCATACGTATAAGAATCTGATGATATCTAAAGAATATTTTTTTACTGTTAGGGATGCCTCAATCAAGCTGATAATTTCTTCATTAACCAACACGAAAAGAGGAAAGCAAAAATTACAATATAAGTTTTAATTTTATTTGAAACACTTCGTTATTTAATTTACTTTTTTTGAAAAATGGCATTTTCTGTTGTTAGAGTATGGCTATGACTAACCTTGAAACACGATTAAAAATTTCAACTAAGAAAAATTTCTTTACCAAATTAATTAAGTAGTACGCGACAGTCTTGCTAATATCAAAATTCTATTCTGTAACTGATATTAATCAAAGTGTAGTAATCGAAAATATATTATTATAGGATATTTAAAATGAGAAAGCTCTGATTCAACATCTTCCTAATAATTATAGAAATTTCAGTAGTAATAAAGTTTAATAATACACATTAAACATAATATTCATAAATGAATATTACAAATAAATATTGATATTATGGTAAAGTAGTACGAAATTAATGAAGGTAAAGCTTAACAAATATTTATTTTGCAGTATTTGAAATCTAAATTTCTGTTATTTAAGAATGGATAAAATTGTACAAAATCAAAATCATGAATATTAGAACAAATGAGTTGTAACAAAATATTTGAAAAGTAAATACAATAAAATACACTATGAATGTAAAATTCAATTAAAGAAAAAAAAATAATAAATTTTAAAATGTGAGTTATCGTTGTCGCTTTTTTATCATAAATTTATATTTTTGTTTAATATTCTACCCCCGCATAGCTTATTACTTTATATCTTTATTTGACTCATTTTCCTGCATAAGAATACCACCAAAAAATTAAAATCGGTAAGTTTAATTTTGCAGAACTACGAAAGCAGAATAACCAGCAGAAGAACAAACAGCTTTCTTAATTCGTCCTATTGCGATGACCGATCCCGAATAACAATAAATCCAAATATGGGACAAATTCCTCATTTTGATGAACGCAAAAAGCCGAGAGCACACGCTTTCTGGATTCAGCCCTGGCTCAAGCGCAAGAGGCGAAAATAAAAGCAAAAAGAGAGGGGGAAAAATCGCAATAATTTTCTAGAGGAGTCCCTCTGTGTGGTGCTAGCGGCCGACGTTCAGATATTCTCTCCCTCCCCCCCAAACGCCGTCTCTCGTTCCTCTGAGCAATTGGGTCCTACTCCATTCTCCGGTCGGCGCGCGCACCATACGGGCCGACAAACAGCAGGCTGCGTGGATAGAAGGAGTGACTAAGGTCCCGAGCTTGAGTTTTCTTCGATCTTCCCGGTGTGAGGCGACCGAAAGTGCTTCCGACAAGGCAACGGCTTCATGGATTAATTCACGACTGAGAATTACAATCCTTCCATTTCATTTTTTCGACATCGACTTCATTAAAAATGCATGTCAAGAACCTCAACTCAGGTTCATAATCGAATCCGGTCTCTGGGACAGTGTCCTTTGCATGGAGCAAAGAAGACATAACACAAGACATGCAGCTGCATTAGCTGCAGCAGCTGTAAATTCTACCGAATCTTTTGCCCTGTCCTCGCCTTCTCACTCATCTACTCCTTCGCCCACTGGACACAAGAGTCCGGCAAGTCCCCCGGACATGACTTCAAAGACAGAAATGTATGATTCTTTCCAGACTTGGGCCTTGAAGACCTACGGAGATAGTGCCAAGACTAAGACAGTGACCAGGAGAAAGTACAATAGAATATTGAAGATCCTTAAGGGGGAAGAACAGACTAATGCAGAAAATTCGAAATTCCGATTTTGGGTAAAGGCCAAAGGATTTCGAGTCGGCCCCCCTGCGGGTCACTCGGCTAGTGCCAAATCGTCGGACCAAGTACTCTACATTCCGTGCTCGAAAATTCCAGTAAGTTTCAAAATAATTGTTTTATTTCTCCTTAAAATGCAATTATGATCCCGTTCCTAATGAGCTGAAAATGTTTAGTAAAATATCCGCTTCTGATGATTACTATTTAATCCTATTAAGTCCTGACCTTAACTAACCAAAGGCTGAAGGCATTGCATTCTTTCACTTACTTTTGATATTATGAGTTTTAACGCATCGTGCTTTTTTCGATGGCTTGGAACTATCCATTATTTCGGGATTAAATCTACTGCATCCTTTTTAAATATTTCGACAGATCTGTTTGATTGTAACTGAGCTTTTGATCAGCTCTGATCGGCTGTAAAGAGACTGGTTTCTGCATCTCTTTGGGGAAATGCAAATCGGGAGTTCTCTCCAATAAGCGAGAGTTTGTTGACCAAACGAACCCCGAGTTCCCTTCCGTCCATAGCTCCGCAGCCTGAATGAGAGCGAGCACACTGCTCGGAGTTACTACCGCTAATAGTCACGGCATTCAACAAGTGTTCGGCTTCTCCGCGAGTTCGGGCTCTTCATTAACTAGGATGAATCGCTACTGCCCTGGCATTTTCCAAAGAATTAGTGGAATTTCATTAGTGGTAGAAGTTTTGCAAATAAAAATTCGCTTTTCAAAATGGTCGCGTTACATTTTTTTGTTGGTTATGTAAGAAAAAATGACATGTATCATAAATTAGTTTCGTTTACCAGCACGCTTTCTCATTTCTCGCATTGATTGAAATAAAAAAATTACTAAGAGAGAAAGCAAAAAACGTTTCTTTAGTTATAAAAATTATTTTTCGTGGCAAAATTATCGTGTCCTATTTTATCAAGCACATAATTCAAAATTTGTTTTTCAAAAAATTGTAATTCCTAAAATAATTTTTTCTTTATCTTAATGAATCTATTTAGTGATATTATGCTGCATTATTTGGTTATGAAAAAAGTGTTTTCCATTTAAATATTTTTTTATTTTAAATCATTAATGGGGTTGCTTAATCGTTTTTGAAAAAATCCTGCTAAAGATGTTTCGATTTCTTGCCATTTGTGCGCTAAAAGAATGTTTTAAATAATTTTTTTCCTACAATGATATAATATATTTACATTTTTAAGCATGAAAAACTATTAATTTTACTTGACTTTATATTTTATAAATGAGCATACATTACACTGGAACTGCAGCGAACTGTTTTATTGGTCCCTCATTACTAGAGACAAAAGTATGATTGCAACTAAAAGAAGAAATCGTATGAAAATTTTGTTTCAGTTGAGACCGTTTCCCCTGCTCTTTTTGAAGAGGCCTGCATTCGGAATCGGGCTCTAAATGGAGAAATGAGGGGCTCATGAAAGGAAAGCAACAACAGACTTATTGTTTCGGAACAAAATGTCATGTTTTAATTAGATTCATCGTTTGATAAGTAAAATGAAAGCAAATTAAATTTTTTCAACTTCAGATCCAGGAGAAATTTTTTTTATTATCAAAAAACGAAAGGCCTGAATTTCAAAATCTATTTTTAATCGGGAGCATTTTTTCAGACTGAATTCATTCGCACCAAATAAACTTATAGTTTTTGTCATTCATTTATGGTAAGTCATTTTGGATATCCCAGAATTCAAAATTAGAACTCGGCTACATATATGAAATGCTTTGAAGTGAATCTTGACAAGGTTGACACAGACTCTTGCTTTGTATAAATAACGGAAAAAAACTTATTTATTAACATATTAGTCTAAATAAGGGTGTTACTTTTTAAGCGGCACAGAGTTTAATTACTTCAATGCAAAGCATGCCTAAAAAACCTTTAGATGTTGTTTATGTGTATTAGTTCAAATTATTGTTGTATTATTTCACATCAACCAATCAATGATGAGAAAAAATTTATAAATATTACTCTATTGATCTTAGGGAAAATAACATTTGTATAATTTATTCATTTGTTTCATTTCGATATATTTGGAATTAAAAAAAATTCTTTGTGGTTTTTAAAATCCAAACTTTTATGAACAAAATGAATACATATTTTATACTTTGCAGAGAATTTGCCTCTTAATGCAAATAGTTTTTTATGAGCTATTTGAGCTTTGTTAATCATATTAAAAATACAATCTTAAAGTGTTAGAATTTGCTGATTTTCATTATTAACGATAAGTAATAGAAAAATTGTAAATTAAGAAAGTTTAGGTCCTGAGCAAATAAAGAACGAGATTAGTCCGGTTTCTTACACACATTTTAAATAAAAATATTATTCATTTACAATAGATATAATTCGGATTTATTTAAATTTAGATAATAATTTAAAAACAGATAATCCTACAAGCAATCTTAATACCGGTGTCGAGGAATCTGCTAATTATAAAAAAGATTCTCCTTAAAGAGCCTTCATTTTCTGACTGTGCACAATGCTGAATCGTTTTATGCGTACGAATGGATATTTTTAATATGACCAAAGCTGATTTCATTGTAAAATTTCCTTTAAAACGAAATTAAATTATTATTTAAAAAATATTTTCCTTCATGTTATGTGTTTTGTGTTTTTAAAATTAAGGTTCCCTCTTCAGTGTTTTTTCAACCCTTTTTAAAGTTTTAAAATAAATTTATCAGAGAACTGAATTTCTTCAGAGGTTAATTGCACCAGAAAAAAAATTAAGTTTCATTCTGTTTGACGCAATTTCCAAATTTTTATTCATTATAGTATTTTAAATATATATCTTCATCCACTTATATAAAAGCAAAAATCAGAATTTCTAATATACCGCTGTTATTCAAGAATCTTTTAACCGCTTAATGAGATGACGCATCTAATTTAGGATATTTGTAGTCATTTTAATTCCTAGAATAATATTTGGGGCTATAGAAGCTTTACTAAGTAATTTTTACGTTGCAAATTAGTAAATACTTTCAGTTAATTCCAAATTTAAAACAATTTGGTTCGGTGCGCATCAGACATATAAATGTATACAAGGGGTTAAAATTAGTAAGAAATATATTAAATGCTAAATTTTAAAATTCAAAATGCTGAGTGTGATGAAATAAATACCTAGTAAAAAAATCAATTTTCAGAGGAAAAGTATTCACCTACATTGAATAATAGTAATTTAAACCGCTATGCACATTTTTAAAAATCACACAAATTAATCCCGTTATTTTAATTCATACATCAACGTTTTAAAGACATGATTGAAAGTTCAATTTTTACCTAGATCTAATTTAATGAGCATTAATGATTTTTATATACTAGTATAAAACTTTTTTTAAAAATCAGTCATAACAAAAAGAAAACAATTGACAGTAAGATGTATAAAAAAATTCTGTGCGCTCAAGAACTACATGATTTCTTTAAAATCCGCTCATAAAATCGAACATTTTCATCTCTGTAATTAATTTGATGCATCGTATTATTTAATACGCGTATTTGGGTACCTCGAAATGAGAGAAAAACCATTACCATTTATTTCTCCGACCAAGTGAAAAATCCCAGGAACAAAACCTGATGCGATCCTATTAATTCAAATGGTTTATCTGACGAATCCTCAAACGGACTAAGACGAAAAAAGTGTCCAATCCAAGCGCGCGCGGAATTTTCGCTCCTCATTTCAAGTTGCGCACCCCTTTCCCCCAGTGTCCAAAGGAAGAGTTTCCGACTGTGGAGATGTTCATGTTATGAGGATAGCGAACGAAGTACAGGTAGCTGCTATGGTAGGTGCAGAAACCTTGTGTGTACTGTAGCACAGGTGAATTAAAGATGGCCTCGCAATGTTCTTTATGCCGTCGGACGCCAGTGCAGCGCAATCCGCCTAGTCCCACGTGTTGCAAAGGCGATGCGCATGGGCACTGCCTCCAATCGATCAGCCTGAATCCGAGTGTCCCGTTTACGAAAAGAGACAAAAGTTCTCTTCTCTTCAAGGTCTCTCTCTCGCATCAAAGTTTTCGATCATTTCTTGATTCAGCTGCCAGCTACTGGGATGTCCAATTTACAAATCACTGGCTTTCTAATGCGGATTTATTTGTTTGCTTCGTTTTCTTGTTCGACAAAAAGTGCCAAAAAATTATTCCCTGGTGAGCTGTGTCAGTAAAGGAATTACTGCCTTATCCTTCAGCAGAATATATAGCGTGTAGTGACTTCGATGGTTTCTTGATTATAAAATACTTTGCCTCGTAAGATCAAATCAACAGAATTCTTTACCTGGGATTAAGATACATGCTGCAATTTGGGAACAGCTTATTCGTTTCCTTTCATTCCCCTAAGAAATTGCCTTTTGCAATGTTTGACGCATCTTCTTGAGAGAAGATTTTCGGGAAATTATGTATTTAAATATTATTTTTAGCGAACCTAAATAATTTAAATAAGGCTGAAAACTGGAATGTTCTTGCATATACTTGAATTAGTCACATGAAAGAATTCAAATAAAATTTAATTTAATAATACTGTTTATTCTTCTAGGGTAGCGCAAAGGATTATATTTAAAAATGCATTAAGACTTCATTTAAATTATTTTAAACAAATGGTTTTTTCTTGGAAAGTTCACTATTTTAATATTTTGATTTTATAAATTTTTAAAGGTATTTTCATTTATTATAAAATAAATATTTACTTCAATAATTAAATAATTAATAATTTTAAAAAATAGACTTAAGGAGAAATGAAATAACTGCTGTGAATTTTTCATAGCGTTCACTGCCATGATTATCGCCTATGATTTAGATTTTCTGTCATTAATGCACTTGTTAATGACATAGAAGTGTGTTTGTGTTATTTAATTAAATTAAATATACGATACGAGTCAAATGATGGCAATGACATTTATTGTGTTAGTTGTTCTGTAACAGCTCTCTCTTGACTAGACATGCAAATTTCTGAGAATTCTTTCCAAAAAATAACCCATCCAAAACCTTCTTTCAACTAATAAATAACTTTGCTAAAAAAGTTTCTTTTGAAAATATATTGGCAAGGTAAATCTAAAATATTTCACAGTAGAAACAAGTTTTCTTATTTTGATTACGTTAAGAAATATTTTGACAAAACATTTTTTTTTGCATTCTTAATACTATATAAATAATTTGGATCCTAGGCTTGTCAAAATTACTGAATAATATCTTTAACTAAACACTCTTAAATCTGAGTCATTAATTATATCCCCACTTCACAAGTACTGATTTTTAAAGGTATTAATAAAAATCTTATAAATAGCATGTTTGCTCTTTATAATAGTTTATCAAAAGATAAGAACAATTTTAAATTATTACTGACGTAGTTTAGTAGTTACGATTGAAATTTTATTTTTATCAATTTTTATTTTATCAAACCCCTAAGAAAATAGTAAAATTTGCACATAAACCATCGGTTGAATACATTTCCACATATTTTAGGGACATTACCCCAAATGTTAACACATTCTGGATACAATTTTAAAGTTAGACTGTTTCAGGAGATTTAAGGATTTTTTAGTCTTTTGAAAATGATTCTGTCATATTCGCTGTATTGAACAGAAACATTAAGGGTAATGACTTTTAATTATTTTCCAAGTAAAAAATATTCAAAATGGCAGCAGATTTTTTTTCTTTTTTACCATTAATCCCATTTTTTATGGGATTTTTTAAATAGCATCCTCATCTACTTTGTCATGATAACAAGGGAATGCGGAGCTTATATGTTCTTTCATTCGTTATTTCTCTCTGCGTATTATTATTCCAAAGAAGAAACTCTTCGAGTCATTTTATTATCATTTATTATATGTTTGTAAATTCTGTATATAGTTATTTTTGTTTTTTCCATCAGTAAATATTACAGTATTTAATAAAATTCCTGTCATACGCCTATCAAAACGTTCCATGACCAGAATGGATTCGGGGTATAAAACGGAGCTCTGTTCTGCCCATGGAATAAGAGCATCAGGTTTCAAATCTCCCACAGACTTGAAATCACTGAATTAATAACGGAATATGAGAATAGTCAATAAAAATTTATTTTACGAGAGGTTTCGCAAAAGCTGCCGGTCTGGGTTTTCCAAATGTCTCCTCTCAGGCGCCATTCGGATATCACTTTGACGGGTTTTTTTAAAAACTTTGAAAATTAAAAATAGCTACAGAGTGGCAAAAAGTTGTAGATTTATTATTTGGTAAAATTCATCTTAAAACAAAAAAAATATTTTTTTCTGAAATAAACACATTTTTGTAATAATAAATAATGTTGCATCGAATTACTTTTCTGAATGCAAAAGATTATATATTTGGAAACTTTTATATCTTCTGTAAATGTAAATTCTTGCGCAAATAAATTGCCTCAAACACTTTTTTAACTTTTTACAGGATTCTAAACTAGGATCAGGAGCTTAGAAATATTGAAATAATCTAATTTTTTAAAAATATTTTATACACTTTAAAAACTTATAATTATTGAAAGTAAGATTTCTCCAAAATTTGATTTATTAAACGCATTACTTTCTTTTAAAATATTTAAAATATTAAAGTGCATTAACAAATCGGTAAACCAATTTATTTTTAAAAAATGTTTTGTTATAAGAAGAAAGTATAACATTTTCACTTCCGGTGACGCTAGCATTGTCGCACGCTGGCCGCTATTTGGCGGTAGCATTCAAGTGGTACCTTTGGCATGTGACCGCCGCTAGATGTCACCGTGTTATTCACATCAAATAAGATAGTTTAAGCGTAAAATTTGCAAAATTGCATTTGGGGGCTGTTTGCTACGTTAAAAAAAAAGGACGTTTACTGGAATTTGTTTAGAACGGATTTTAATTTGTAAGAGAAGTTTAATATAAAAATATAATTGAACTAGAATATATTTTAATATTGTTTCTTTCAATAGCCTGATGAAATCATACCAGTTAACATTCACTGTTTCATAAAAAATAGCTAAATTCTTTACGTTGTAATGAATTTTGAGCTTTGAAAATTGTTCATTTTAATGAAAAAGTTTGCAAAAAGTTTCAAAGGCAGAGATGCAAATTTCTGTACACGTGGAAGTTATTTTGAGTTAATGCAGTTTTATTTTGTCTTACTTGGCTTCTAAGTACCCCCGTTACTATGATGACTCATACAAGCCTTTTTTGATGCCCCTTTTCTAACTTTATTGCATGCCTTTGATTGTTGCTGCAGAGTGGCCGAGCTCGTCGTAGTTTCAGGCGGGGTGCTGCGGCGAGGGTGCTCTACCCGAGAGACAGAATTCATTGGCCGTCATCTTCACTTACCATTTTGGAGGCTAATCTCTGGTGATGAGAAGATGCGAAGCCTTTCTCTTCAGCCCCTGGCTTCATTGCTTCCTCTTTCAACATTTCCATGCGTTAGGTAAGATCTAATAATGGAAAGTTATGCATGAAATGGTCATTTAATTTTTATTAAAAAATATAGCTTATTTTATAATTCTTACGCATATTTAAATAAAATTATATTATTAGTATGGATATCATTATAATTCGTAACTTCTTTATTTAACACTTCTTCAATAATCCTAATGACCGGATCGACCCTAGTTATCGATTTACATCAGGCACTTCCAT
>JAOUZG010047196.1:1050911-1061675 GCA_026289955.1 Argiope argentata
ATATATATATAAAATATAATATAAAATTTCATACACATTATGCATTTTCTTCCAATTCCATTCTTCTGATTATGTTTCCATAACTCCAGAGCGTTCACTAAAATTACTCATTAAAAAGCGCTTATTAGTCTCTAAGCGAGTTTTTGTCTTCATATATATATCTCTGCCATTAATTTCATTATTGGTATTAGGTAAATGGATGCTGATTTATTTTGACTTTTCTGAATCCCTCCAATCACCTTGATCTTCATATTCTATACTATTCTTATTCGTTGCGGTGTTTATTACACAACATATTTTTTCTTTTAGTAATACCGATATTCACAGTAATTGTTTATAATAATGAAATCCATTGACTAACCACAACTTGCAACGGTAAGCAATAGTGGATAGTCATTTCAGGTATCGATATAAGTAATAAAAGTGCTGACAGATTCAGTATTACTAGATATTTTAAACCCGATTTTTTTATCACATTCAGTAGCCGTATGACGCGTCTAGTTCGTCGTTGTTGCTAGATGGCATGAAAGATTGGCGAGATATACTTGTCCTTTTATAGAAAGGGATTAACAATGAGCCACTCTCCCCTGTAACGATAGAATGTGCTTAATCTTCTATCTGGACTGATATTCAATGCCTGTACGAAAACCCGCGAAGAGGGCTTACCAAGTAAATCCCGCCAGATGGAAGGTGACATTCGTTACACACCTGCAATTGTTAATAAGAACTTCTGTTTTATCAGTAAGTTCCCACATTATGCATTAAAAGTAAGTCTTCTCCTAATTTATGATTTTCATAAAAACACAAGAAGTTTCTGAGATTTGGTTTTAGATTTCCTTTGCAAGCTAAAATATAAATTCTGAACTTGATTTTTTACATTTATTTATTTTTAATCCACGCGGACAAGTATTTCAATACTTCATCAGTTTAAAACATCCATAAAATTTGATATACTTCAAAGAGGAGAATTCTACTTTTGATCCTGATAAATTTTAGAACTATCCTTAAATCTTTATGTTAAATTTACACACCCTTTTCTCTATTTGAATCATATTAACTTGTCCATACAAATAAAGAAATAGTTGTTAGCGCTTAACTTTCTTTGTATTAGAGAAGTATAAATTAAAAAGGGTTTCTATTCATATCATATCATATAATATAACTACTTAATTCAACAAAAAAGAATATATTAATATAAATAATAATGACAAAGTTACTTATCTACTTTTTTGCCCTTGGGTATAATATGAAAATTCTGAATATTGAAATAAATCCTTTGTCAATATAAAATCATTCAAAAGTCTTGGTAATTAAGTCAATATCTTTAATAATATATACAGTTATTTCACGCAAACTTAAAATTAATAACTTTTGAATAAATTTCTAGCATCCTGAGACAAAGTTAAAATGCAAGAAATAATGCATGTGGCAAATCAAAATGCATGAAATAAAAACATATTAAACTACACAAAAACAAAAAAAAATCTGATTCGAAAACGAAATGAAGCTGACGCATTGTTAATCTGTCTAACATGCAAAATTGCACTTTTCTATAAGTTTACTGAAAATTATATATATATGATATAAAGATGTGTTATTTCTGATAAATTTTGAAGGCTTTAAGTATTGGGAATATTGTATATTAGTCTTCCTCCTTTTTATCGACGAGAAACTGTTTGTAATTTCGTTCAAGTCTCTCATAAAAGAACTAACACAATCTTTTTTTTATCTCCCTGAAGCCCCGTGATATGAAATTATAAACTTGCAACCTAAAATATTCTTCTGAGCGTATACTTGAGAATTTGCCATCATCTTAAGTATCGGCAGAAGTGCCTCGCGTAATTAAAAGTAAAGAAAAAAATTTATGATTGTGTGTGTATATTAAAAATATCCAATTAATGTTTGGATATTATATCTACAGCATCATAAATCTTAGTATATATTTTTGTTGCTTGACATTTCCATGATTGATCTTTTTACCTCAGTAAAACTTATTTTCAAAGACTTAATTCCTAAAGATAGATCGCTAAGAATATTTGTTGAACTTTTTTTTCCTGATTAATAGAGGTTTCAGTGAACGAAAATAAATGCAATCTTTCTGGATGAATTATATCTATAATGTGACGCCGTGGTTATCCCCCTTTTTCCTTTTGATCCTCCAAATAAGAATATTTAGTTTCAGTTTTATCAGGAGTACTTCACATTTATTGTTTTGTGATTCCTTACTCGGTTATATCAATCATTTTTTATATGATTGATATAACCAAGTAACGTATATCATCGTTATATCATATTTTCTAATATTCTCGATTCGAATTTCAGGAAAATAGTTTTCGATCATTTATTTTTTACCGCCCAAATATCACAAAACGACTCAAATTTAAAACAAATGATACTCTTATTCAAAGCTTCTTGAGATTGGAAAATTAGAGGCTCGAGACCCATGAGAAATCCTGCTGGAGATCCATCCTATAAGTGGGCTTACTGCAAGTGAAATCCGTACTCAACAGTCAACCCACTATATATGGGAATGAAATAGACCTTCTTGAAGAGTGGCGGGGAGCATCTTAGGTGTCCAAAATTACGAGAGTTGTCTCAAAGTAGCATGTGGGGATCTTGTATCGAACACATTTTGATATCCTTCTTAAGAGAGCTCTTTATACTGCAGGCTTGGAATGGAAATACTTCTTCAGATGCTGAACCGATGGCCTCTAAAATAACTAACTAATTTGTCTTGAATCCTTTTCCGTGGCTCACAGTAAATATACTGTTTGATATAAGTGAATCAGGCTTATGACTCCGCTTCGCTGTCAGATTATTCTGCTTATGATTTTGAGAAAATTGTTTTTCCCCCTTTTGCATAGTTTGGCTAATAAATGGTTCTTTTCTCTGTGCTCTTATGGCATATCTATTTATTTCACCAAAATGGTTGTTTTTCTACATTCTATAAGTCTTCAGTCAGGTTTGCCATTTCCCTGTTAGAGTCCCATCCTTTTCATGCACAGTGGTTCAAACAATTGAGAGCACACCTCACTTTTACTTGATAAATCCGACTTTCGATATAAACACATTAGCGAGAAGTGCAAACATGTTTTCATTTTTACGCATAATAAAGGGTTTTATTGAAAGTAAAAATAAAGAACAATCAACGGAAAACTTCTGAACTGAGAGATTCAAAAGCATTTTTTTAAAAAAATATTTAGATTTATTACTCAAAAAATTGAGAATACAAATAAAATTTGCCTAATTTTAGACGATTTTGGTGGAGTGTATAAAAAATTACATTCATATTTTGTGCATTAAATGTTTATTTTGATAGTCCTTATTTTTAACTATTATTTTTCAACGTAATTTTCATGATATGATATTCCACCAGGGATTTTACAGCGTTTCTGGATTACTGAATAAGAATTCTTTTCGTAAAAAGCGGAAACGTTACCTTATATCTATTGCCTTTTCAAAAGCACCATTTTCCATGTAAACAAAAATTTTAAATATCAAACGATAAATAAAACTTTAAGAATGTGGATAAAAGAACATTTCCCATGAAGATTTTTTCTTACGGCGAAATGAAATCATCTAAAAATATGCGAACTTTTGAAAAATATGTTCCATTACCTGTAAATATTCTCTAATTTTGCTTAATTAGTGGTTTTTTTGCGTGATTATGATTGTAAGATGTACTTAAACTAAAATTTTAATGGAAAAAAGATATATTTCTCTGGCTATTAAGAATAATTGGGTCAAATCGAATGATATCCGGCCGTTCTTTGAAGCAATATGTTTGATCGTGAATATTGACCAATATTCCATACATGTTTGAAATGAAATTATACATTTTTACGTTGATTATCACAGTAAACTTAGATATTAATTTTCTAGAATGTTAAAGCTTGGAGATCTTTGATGCGCCTATCGTGTTTTCTCTTTGAAAATTTTTATTTTCTAAGCAGTCGCAACGCCACCGACGAGATATCTCGTCTTTCAGATATTTCCAATTACAGGTTTATGTGGGCTAAAATTTGCACCTAAAAATAAAGAAAAAAAGTAAATGTATTCTTAATATATGCATTAAGAAGTTCAACGTATCTAAACTGGCATAGGAGACAAATTTTAGCCCACAGAAACCTGTAACGGGAAGCATCTGAAAGACGAGATATTTCATCTCTAGCGTTGAAAATGTTAAGGCCATTAACTTATAGATACATTTGCTATATGAAATCTTCTGTTTCTTTGCTTCGCTAAAGCTGCATTTTTAATTTCGTAAGCATGTAGATTGGGATTAAAAGGACGAATAACTTTCTAAACGTTTATTTGGAGGCAGGAGAATCAAACTTTTTTTCCCATTTCATCATGTATAGTGTGGTCAAATTGGTCCCAGTTTAGTTCTTTCTCTTTTTGGGATCAAAAATGAAGTGTCAGAAGCAGTTTGAGTACGCGGCTCAAAATTCAAAACAAGGCTTTCATTTAATAGTTCAGTTTTGCTCTTGTTAAAATTTCATGAAATCATCGAGATTTATTTAATCCTTTTAAATACTTTCTATTCAGAGAAAAATCATATTAAGTTAACTATTTATCAATAGCACTGATATATCTGTATAAATATTTCATATTTGTACGACGTAATAAATATTTCTGAATGAATCAATATTAAAAAGAAATTACATATAAGAAAAGAAAAAACTTGAAAACACAGTTTTATATTTAAACCAAAATCGGATATGTTTCTACTTAGAGCCTCTAAGATAACTGACTCTCCCATATGTTTTGGAAATTGGAGTTTGCTAACATTTTAAGATCTCATCTGAACTTGATGCACTGTATATATTGAGAATTCAACTGGGAATGAGAGGAAACATTTTGTGAGAGCAAACTTGGAGGGCATTTTCGATATTCAGGAAACTTGTGTTTGACAAGCTTTTAAAGGCAATGCGGAAAAATTTTAGGAATTTTTTTTGCTCAAAAATATTTATTGGAGAATGTTCTAATATTTAGAAAACTTGAGTTACAACAAGCATTTTCAATGAAATTCCTAGTCTGTTGCATATAACTTTAATTGTGTCCTCATGAATAAAGTGACAGATTTAAAATTGTTTCAAAAGGAATAAAATTTAGCTGCTCGTACCTACATTTATTTAATAAACTACTCAAAAAATTTAAATTTTCAGGTAACAAATAAAAAAATATTCTTTTCATGTGACGATATCATAGAGTTGTCAATTTGATCGATAATGTGCATCGATTATTCATCAAACAAACTTGTTATGTAGAAAAATTGATGGAAGTATAAAAATTATCTTCAACATCTGAAAAAAACCCGGCATAGCAGCAAACGTTTGATGGCCTGAGCTCTCATCTTGTTGAACAGGTGAATAGACCTTAGTGTTTTTGATAGAGGTTCTGTTACTGCTGTTATGATTTTGTCCGCCTACTGAAGTAGGCATGCAGTTGTCCATATTTCATTTTTAAGGACAGCAATGATCGGCCCTATAGGAATCATCTGGCGAATGACGAATTTCTAAAAAAGTGGGATATTAGTGTATGGATTGGATATTTTGGACCATATTTTTGGACCTTAATTCAATAGAAGATTTCTAAATGCTCTTGAGAGAACTGCTGCATTTCGCTTTTTCTTTTCATGGGCTATTCAGGATATAAAAAGCATTGTAAGTGGGGAATCATCTGCTAAATGGACTCAAAGTACCTACTTTTCAGGCACGATTTCATGCTGCGAAAACTGCCAGGTTGCAGAAAGAGATAATACTCCCTATTTACTCATTTTTTTTCTCTTGAAGGTTTTTTAGGCCACAGTGACCTAGTGGTAAGGCCTCGACTTCGAGGCCATAAAGTTTCAGGTTCCAGATCCAATCCCACCGAAGAACCATAGTGTAAGCGGGTCTGTTGCACGTTAAATCTGTAGAGGCCTCCCCGGAATTTTAGTGGTGGGGGGGATGCCATCTCAGTTGTCATCCTCGTCATCTGACCGTGGTTCAAAATAAAGAGGTCCGGCCCAAAATATCTCTAGTGTTGCTTTAAAACGTGATGTTAATATAATTGAATTGAACTGATCTCATAGAAATAAACATATGGCAATTGTTTCGAGGAATGGCAATCCGAATTTTCTACATTCTTCGTTGTTTATGCCTCAAAGGATAATACACTTCCTGTGATACTTTTAAAAGTCATATATCATTTGTTCTCAATGATGATCTATCATTTATAAAATATGCCATATTCCTACTGGTTTTAAATTGATCCGTACCTATATTTAAAGATATACAGAATTTCCCACCCTTTCATTTTCAGAAGTTTCAGAAACAGAAATTTCTAATCTGACATGTAAGCATGATATCTCATCTAATTTCTAAATACTTTATACTGGGCTCAAAGATAATTTTTCTATTCTTATTTACTTACTGGTGTGAACGGAGATTTTTCATCCTTTTGAAGCATGGTTTTTTTTCCATGGAGAAAGTACTTACAAGAAAGCTCTGACATTTTAAAAATAACATTCTGTCCGCATGATTGATGATTATTTGTGAAATAATAGAAGATATTTTGTGAATGCAAATCTTAGTGTTTGCATACAATCTTTTGTTTATGCAAATTACTTGCCTTAATTGCCGTATTATGATTTTCATAATGAAAACGATTCAGTTCACAATGAATGGGGATAAAAAAAATAAGTTTTTAACCTATTTAATTATTGTTTTCTCTACAAGCAGAGCCTTAGAATATCGTCGAAATAATGATTAAAAGCAAATATTTAAGATGTTGAATTCGTGTATTTAACATTTTAACAAAAATCAAATGGAATTTCGAGGGGCTGCAAATTGTCAGCGATGGCTTATTTAATGCTTTGAATAATATCTTGCTTTTTACGGTCTTTGTTTAGTGATATTAGTAAATTCTATTCCGAAAGGATGCGTTGTCTCAGAAGGTAAGTGAAACCTCAGTAAGAGTTGCAAAATTGTATTTAAACTTTTGATGCAGGCTTTTATATTGGATTTTTCAATTGTTATAAACGGAAATAATTCATTGATATTTACTGAATACTACTTTTGGCAGACCTTAATTCAAATTAGTCAGTTTTTCCACCAGTGATTGATTTATTATTTCATTTAATATAGGGTATAGAATTTATAAATTGAAAATTTTCTTTTCGTCTGTATTTATATTATATCGTAGTTCTTTCTAATAGACCGATTTAATAAAAACAACAGCAAATAAAAAACAGTTAAAACAAAATTTTATATAAAAAGAAGGATGAACGTAATATTGAGGATGAAGTAAGATTATTTGCATAGTTACGTATGAATGGTTTGAGGATCTGGCCTTCTTGTGAATGGTTGGTCATCTCTTCTCATGTGACAAGCATCTTCGGCGGGGGTGCGTAATTTGCTCACATTAAGATTGAATTTTCTCAAATATTTAAGAACGAAATTGTTTTATTTTGGCTTAATTCTAATCTCGTTGCCTAGGCAACTTGGAAGCAGAACATACACGGGTGGTGCACTAAACCCAGCAGGGCCTTCCGTTAGGCGTATATCATTGAGTTCTATGAGGTCACTACACTATCCGTGTTGCCATGGTAACTAAATAGAAAGCGCTCGCCATTCTTTTTTAAAACAATCACCTTCTGTTTAGCTAAGCTTCAACTTTTATCGGGAATAAATAAAATACGAATTCTTAGCCTTAAATTTAAACCGTATTAAAACTCGCGTCCAAACTAAATTTTGAAACTTTGCTGGCTTTTGATATAGCCACACAACATTTTTAGCTCTGTTTCTACAAAAGAAAATTACTCGTGGAGTCCGTAACGGCGTAATTTTTGTTTGATTTGTACTTGCCCGGGATGAAGAATTGATAATCAAGGGTATCTCGTCTTGATCAGTAGATAAACGTTTCTTAATTGAGACGCTCTCTAATTCACCGCTTTTAGAATTCTTCTTCTGACTTTAAAAGTCGAAAATTATTTCGCACCACATTTTTTTTATATTTTCCACGCTGATTATTTTGAAGTTGAAATTTTCAATTTCACATTTTTTTAAAGCTTGATTTAAAAAAAAAAAACTTTGCTTGTTTTATTTTTGTCTTGTTAACAACAGCACGAGGGTACCGAAATTACTACAATATGAAAAATTCGCAGAAAATGCCTACGAATTATTTGCTGTTGATTATATACTTTCGCCTAAGAATATATTAACTTTCTCTCTATCTACCATTGCATTTAAGGTATTCTCCAGATGAAAGAATGTTTAAAACTGCAAAGAAGTAATAAATTTTAAAGACTGAAATAGCTTGAGTGCTTTTAAGTATCTGAGATGTCCTTTAACCCTCTGCTGTCCGAAAAATAATTCGATGCCAAATTATTCACCTAATACAAAGATTTGTTTATTGCTATGAAAAATAAATATATATAATTCTTTTAAGTCAAATTTCTTTGAGAAATTAAACTACATCTCTTAACCATTATGTAGGCGTTTTTAACAGTTAAATTTGAAAAATAAATAAATAACACGTCAAAATGATTCACAGTCTTGAATGTCGAATCACACTCGACATCGGACCTCAAAGGGTTAAGTTCTTATATAGATTAAAATATCAGTAAATGTCCCAAATAGCACATTTTTAAATAAGGACAGGGAATGAATTAATAGAATGTGTATATTATAAGAATATTTTTATATCACAAAAGAAAGTCTGAAATTTTATATTCCTGTCACTTTTACGGCGCATCATTTCGGTGTCAAATTCTTAAATAGACAGAAACGAATCAAGATTTCTAGGTTTGATTTTGCCTCAGGTTAGTATGCGGGAAATGAGTTCGGGGATGCTTTGTCGTGAATTTCTTCTTTGCCATTTTTTCTTGAAATGAGATTTTGAATAGCTTGAATACAATTCGAGTGTATCGGAAAATTCCCTGCAGTCTATTATTGAAAGTAAAAGCTTTTCCTTCAGAATCGCCTCTGTTGTCATTTCAGACTGTCAAGGTATTAATGGATCAAAGCATCTTGGATGGTAAACAAGGTGAACTATCGCAAATGATATGAAGAAGCGACGCTGATTACATTCTTAGTAACTCATGAGGAAACTTAAGTTTTGAAAATGAGTCAAAAATTAGATTTGATTGTCAAACTCCATTTTTGAGACGTGAGCTCAATTAACGCAGGATTCGTAATTTTAAACAACAATGACATCGGATTAAAGATGATCTCTCAGTTGGGAACCAGCCGCAACTCTTAAAGCAGACTATATATTCTTTAAAAATAGCTGCTCAATTAGTGCAATCACTGTATTCTATTTAAATTGACTGTTTTTATATTCATACTGGAAAAATGCATATCTTACTTAACTGTAATGTTTTAGCTTAAGCACAAAAGAAATCTGGTTGCAATCAGATCCGAGTACGTGTCTTCCGACACCCATAATAGTAGAACAATGATGGGTTCTTTTGTTGTTGTTGTTACTTATGACACTTGCCATATTGGACAAGCCCCCCCCCCCTCTTCCCGCTGATACAGCAGCAGATTTAAGCCGAAAGGAGCGTCTCTTGTTTTTGAAGTTGTGTCAACTAGGGTCAAGAGTACGACTTAGCTACACACTCATTACATTCGCTTGCACAATCCCTTTTTACAGGGGGGTACATTCATACATCTCACAGATAGCACACAGAAGAACAACCATGCCCGAACCGGGACTCCCAATGATGGGTTTCTAAAATACAAAATCAAATCCTAGAAATACTATCTTTTTCGTGTTTTTAATTTTCTTTCTTCAATAGATTTTTTTCCCATTTGCTGTATTTTAAATAAAAGTGAAAAGAAATCCCGATTGATGCCCAAACCAAGATTTCATATCTGAAGTAAAAACGAAAGAAACAAGAAATTTTAAAATGCTTCTATTAAAGTCTGCAGCCATTTTCGATCAACGCAAAGAAAAAAATGTGCTTATTATAAACTTGCCTTTGATTTGGTTACCACAGAAGAAAGACTTTCAATATCAATGGAATCTTATCCTCAGTGTGGACGAAATAAATATGGAGCTGAAAAATTTCTTGAGGTCAACTTGCTCTTCAGGATGACATCCGCTAATAGGCCCCTCTAATGTAGCAAACAGTAATTTAATGCAGAAGTGACCCACAGGAGCTCAGCGGGAGATCTCAAATAAAGGGACTCCTCGATTACTTGAAGAACAAGTTTTATTGTCTGGTTTCCTTAAGAAAGATAGGAAGTCTCAACTACCCAAGAATTCCTAACCAGTACTCTTTATTGGATTCATGTAATAGAAAAAAATTTCTAACTTTCAGAATAAGGATTTATACTTATTAGTAGGAACTAATAAAGATCGAAGTGGCGTTAGTTTTAAAGATTTAAATGACCAGGAAAATAGACTTCTAAGATGTAATGGGGAAGATCACTAACTATCATTCTTTAACAAATTAGTGCTAGGTTGTTATAGTTTTCAAATGAGAAAATAATTTATTACTGATGGTGAACCTTTTCAGGTGATTATTCAATAGAAAATAACAGACAGTCATTCAGTCATACAGCAACCCGCTTCTGGTTCTAATGCAAGATGATGAAAACTGGCATCATGTAAGCTCGTAAAAGTGGTTTGATATGTCTGTTTTATCGTAACAGCATAAAACAAAAAGTTTGAGTATCTTTGTTTTACAAGGTAGTTGAAGTCATAAATGAAACATATCCATGCGACAATATATATATATATATATATATATATATATATATATATATATATATA
>JAOUZG010047196.1:1061685-1091916 GCA_026289955.1 Argiope argentata
ATATATATATATATATATATATATATATATATATATATATATATATAATATAATTGCAATATTTGTTGTTAGCGCATTAATATTTAGCATCTATCCCATTTGATTATATCTCATCCAATTTACGTTCTGCAGTTTTAACTCGTAATGTGTTTTTTACCGAAATGTCTGATTTCGGTTTAGGTAACAGTTCAAAAATGCTTTTTTTCCTGTTCTCAAAGCGATTGTGATGGTTATTTCCAAAATTCGTCGGACATCCTATACAAAGCACATTTTGCCTTTGACCGATATAATATTTGAGGAGAGGCAATTGATTGGAATACAAATACAAAATCCAACTGCCATTTTACGGTTTAAAAAATAGGCCTTTCCTTTTTCGAGAGAAAGAGAGTCTTTCCACCATCCCTCGAATCTAGTCCGAAATTTAATGCCTTAAAAACTTGAAGCGTCCGTCTGGCTTGGATCAATATTCCGGATTTCGGCCTTGGTCGGTTCCCTAATATCTCCCTGCCCGAGGAGGGAGCAGCGGGGGGGGGGGGCTACGGGAAAGGTGACCACGGATGTGCCAACAGGAGAGGAGGGAGGGGATAAAAATGCGATTTTGAATACTGATCAATAGTGGGGAGGGGGAAAGTCTGCGTAATCACGAGGGGCCGAGATTGCATCGGATTTTGTTTAGTTCGTGTGGAATTAAGGGAAGAGTCATTCCTGTAGAGAGATGGCCGGAGCAGAGTTTCAACAGAGCCGTGTTGTAGAAAAGATTCAAATGAGTTTCGCACCGGATATCAGGTTTTTAAATTATTCAGATCATTAAAATATTTTAATTAGGAAAATTTGATGTCTTTTTTATTAAAATGCATTGAGATATACAATACGCAAGCGCTATTCATTTATTTTTGATTGCAAACAGACTAATATTAGCGTATAACGCGATCTGTGTATAGAAATATACTGAATTCTAGAATGCGATTTGAATTGTGTTTTATAAACACAATAGAACAGTCTATTGTGTTTATAAAATTCTAGAATTTTATAAACACAATAGACTGTTAAACAATAAAATATATTAAATTATATATAATATACGAACCAACATACACATACACACATATATATACATACCAAAAACTTTAAATAATACATATCCATCGCGTAATCGTTTCAGTGACGCATAGATAAAGTTTTTAGATAGCTTCTTCAGAATACGTGCGTAAAATATTGATTTAAGTAGAGAAAGCTAATATATAACAAGTAATATTTTTTTTAAATGTAAGTCGATTCCTACTGAGGTCAACAAAGAAATTTTTTGATTATTTTTTATTAATTAACTTCAACTAATATAAAAAATTATCGATTTTATCAAGCATTGAACTCGCTATAGATAGATACTGAAATCCTCGCATTTTACCGATTTCTTGTTGGTTTCAATTTTCATTCCAAACAGCCAAAGCTCAATATAAAGAGTTAAAAACTAAATTTAATTACTGAATTAATATTTGAAAAAACTGTATTAACATTAAGTGTCATCCACTAAGAGCTTTAAAAATTTATTTGAACTTGAGTGAATGAATAAGAAGTATTTCATTAATGGCTGGAATTTTGAACAAGATATATAGGGAGAGTGTGAACTAATAGTTGGAATTAAAAAAGGAATTTATGTCTGTCTGTCTGTCTGTGTGTGTGTTTTATTGCGCTGCCGCACTATTCATCCGACTGCTAACTTATTGCTTGCACTTGCGCGAAGGATATAGGCCTAATATAATTAATATATTTAATACAAAAAGATCAATTTTTATTTGTTTGTATTTTATTCGCTGCCTTACCATTCAAAAGGTGGCTATAACACTTTGACAACTCAATGGGATGAACCTAGAATATCTATTCACATGGCCAGTTATATGTGGGATGTTTACGAGTCGGACAGTTTTGTTTATGCTGAACAAAACAATGAATTTGTTTGTTTTGACTGAAGACGGGAAAAATAAACAAAAAAATTACTGCCAACCTTAAAGTATACTTGATTAATAGAGCCGAAAAATAGAACAAAATGATCCGATAACCTAATTACGCAACAGAATTCACCTTCGCTTCTGCTATTTATATACATCTTAATAAAATACATTTTATAAACACAATTGTAAGAAAATAATTTCTCAATTTTCTGAAAGAAAAATTATTTTTAATATCATTTCTTACCTATGCAATAAAATGCAATTCTAAATTTGAAATAATAATAATAATAATAATTTCATGATTTTTACCGTTTATAATACCTGTATCAGTATTTTATTTAAGTTATTAGAAAAGTATTAAACTATTATTGATGTATTTTCACTACAGAAATTTGATATTTAATCCCTAATACTGAAATTATTAGATATATAAATTTCAGCCTATAGAGTAGCTCTGGAAATGGAATTTCATAAAATGTAGATTTTAGTTTCAAAGTACGAAGTTTTATAACTCGAATATTCACTGAATTTCATGACATCCAAATCAAGTAACTGATCATTTGTAGCAGTCAAACATACCGAAACATTGAAGCTGCCACTGGAAAATGGATGTCTGTCCGCTCGTGATAGATTTAGTGTTCAGATGCATTTGGATAAATAAACATCTGAAGAGTCAGTGTGTTCACGTGAACGGCGGGATTCCCGTTCGTCACTGCATCGTTATTCGAACTGCGTTGAGCTAACTTTATTATCACCGCCATCCCTCTCGACCGATTTAGATTGTTTCTTTCGCGTGCCGCTGTCGTTTTCGTTCTTGCCGACAGATCGCTTACGCTGATGAAATTTGCTCTCCAAACGAGAGAGTTGGATAAAATCGCCGGGCAGAAAATCAATCCGCAATTCCTTCCAGACCAATTACAAAGCGACTTTTATCAAATTCAATTGAATTAAAAAACGAAAAATTCCGATTATATATATATATATATAAAGAGAGAGAGCTAAATAAGTAAAATACGAATTGGCATTTTTTTTCAGTTCTTACAATAAGCTCATACTCTCCCTATTATATATAATCGTGTTCAAATTTTCAGTCGTAAATAAAATACTTTTTATTCATCCACTCAAGTTCAAATATATTTTTTAAAACTTGTAGTGGATCACACTCGATGCTAATACAGTTTTTTAAAATATTAATTCATTAATTTAATTTAATTTTTATACTTTAAATAGAGTTTTAGCAGTTTTTAAAGAAAATTAAAATCGACAGGCAGCTTTGCAATCGGTAAAATGCGAGGATTTCAGTATTTTTCGCGTGAAGAATGCGAGTTCAATTCTTACGAGAATCAATAACTTTTTGATAAATTACTTATATTAATTGTAATTATTTACTAAAAAGTAACTAAAATAAAATTTTCCTTTGGTGACCTTAGTTGAAATTGACTTAATTTTTTTATATTGTTTTCTCTGTTATCTCATATGAAGTATACAAATAGAAAGTTTTGGAACCACAAAAAAATGCAACCTTGATATTTCGAAGAAAAAACCGAAAAAAAAAATTCTTTTGGGAATGATGTCCGTCTACTAACCTGTGAACGCGGTAACTTAATAACACTTCGCTTTTCTATTCAGTTTGTGGTTTTCATTTAAAATTAAATCGTTAGCAGTAAGCATGTCGGCTCGTTCACCTATGGTCATCTGGGATCCGATTCGTATAAGGGTTGCCATACGTATAGATAAAGAAGTGTGAACGTGGTAAAAATTTAGACAAACACAATTTTTTAACATTTTTATCAAAATTTGGGCCTTTTTCTGAGTGGAAGAAGACACTCAAAATAGGCACTCGGTACTTACAAATATTATATGTAGGGTGTCCACATCAATCGTAGTCCAGTAATTAATGTTAGTTTTAAAATATAGCTATCTCACTCCAGTTGGGAAAATGCCTTGCATGAAGCAAGAAATTAATTTTTTTCTTGCTCGAGTCAATAAAGATAATACAGTGAAAATTCGAAATTTTGACTCAATTCTCCAGTGTCCTTAGTCACATTTAGAAAAATATTTGAAACATTTACGTTATCAAGTTTAGAAATCGTACTTCTGTGATTAAATTTTTGAGTTATAAAGCTGAGACATTACTACTGAGAATCCAAAATCTATTTTTACACTTTTTGAAAATAATGAAGAATAATAATAAACATTATCATAGTTTATGTCCCATAATGAAAATACTTTTTTTTTGTTTTCCATTTGCAGTACTTCATTGCGCTACTAAATGTGCGTGTTAGTTACGCGTCAACACGTCGATCCTATGAGATTTCTTCCCATCTTTTATGTAGCATTTTAGAATCATTTGACTAGATGGCAGTTGTAATCCGATTTTTCAGTTCATTACTGTTACGAACTGGAGATTTACCTTTTTTTAAGAATACCCATTCAAAAGTTCAAAGGTGCTATATCTTCTGATATAGGTGACCATGGTATTGCATCTCCTATTCTAATACAACACTTGGGGTTAATTTTTTTATCTGAAACATTTCGCTCTTTCAAATTCCAATGAGGGGGAGATCCATCCTACTGGAAAATGGTTTTCTATTTGAAGAAATGCAAAATTTTCAAGCACATCAAGGCGATTAATTACAAGAGCGAACAGTTATTTGGAAAAAGAAAAAAAAAGTTCTATAATTGGATCTTGTAGTAAACCACACGCTTACTTTACGGATGTCTCTTGCTTGCACCATGACAGCATGAGGATTTTCTAATATCCATATTAAAATTTTGTGTAGGTTAGCAATACATGATACGTAGAACGTAACCTCATCTGAAAACATAACACACTATAGAAACACCATTTTCCAATTTTTGTAAGATTCCTTCTACAAAAATGTCAACTCTTGTCATCAGACTTTAACTCATGCAACAATTGAACTTTATAGGCTTAAAACCGCAACTATTTATTCCCGTGCTCAGCTGACCTCTATATGTGTAATTGTTGGTTCTGCGTGATTGCTGTTGGATGACGTTAAACGAATTCCAGAAACTTTTCGTCGTAGTTCTAGTAAATAACTTCAAAAATTAGTTTAAGATAACTATGACAAAAAGTTTCTCAATGTCATCCCTATCTTGGTTTTGTGAAACGCTAATTGTCTTAATGAATTTTTTTGCCATTTATAAATTGTGGATCTTGAAGGTGGACTTCGATTGCAGGTAGTTCGAAATTGACGCAGTACCTGCGTTGGAGAATTAATTTCGATAAACCAAGTTACAACTTGCAGTGACTCCATTTGAAACAAAATGGTGCTTAACATTGGCGTTGCATTAGCTAGTTTAAGCAATTAAAAAACTTTGAAACTTTCTTTAGGAAATATTTAAGGAAACCCGTAAGTACCGTATAGTTTATTTTTAACCCGTAGTTTATTTACCCGTATAGTTTATTTTTAATGATTTTTTTAAATGTAAATGTAGATCATGGACACCCTGTATTTGAGAATTTTTATTCCTGAGTCCCGCTTTCTGTAAAGCGCTTGGAGGGGTCGTATTTAAATTTAAACTACACATTAAAGTATTAATAGCTTTAAATTAAATAAAGAGGTATGATTACTGATTTGTAAATTATTTGCTTAGAAGATATTTAAATCTTGTAAGACTCCGGGGCTTCTGCAAAAAATTTGGGTGGGGATTTTAAATTTTTATTATGGTTAATTTGCAGCATCAGGCTTTTGTCATCGACTTAATTTATGAAATAAGAGTTAGTAAAAGCACTTAACCGTGATCGTTTAAGTTAAACTGAAAACCAAATACATGGCACTAAATAATAAGGGTAAAAATATATTATACTGATAAATAGGATTGCTTTTTAAATTAAGGAGAATTAAAGCAGTTTTGTTGGCATTTTTACCACGCAGTTCCTCAGAATTGCAAGAAATTTTTAATTCATTTGCATTTTGAACTCAATTTTGTATTTAATGGGACGGCCATACGAAGGTCATATTACAAAAACAAAGTTTCAAAAGCTGTAAGTTGTCATTAGTTGGTTAATAACAGTTATTCATTTGTTTTGTTGAGAAGCAAATAAAAAATAGAAAACTACACATATTAATAATGCCATTTACTTAAAACGGAGATAATTCAATGCATATGATTATTAACATGTTAATCAGATAAATAACTTCAATTTCATATTTTCAATTCTTTTCGCACTGAAATATTTCGTCATATTTGATTACCAGGTTAATAGGAAGATCTGAAGCATGAATAGAGCTTACTTGTTTCAGAAATTAAAACTGAATTTAAATTAAGTATACCCCGTTCAAAATATCAAAAATAGATTTAAGAATACGTTTTAACTAAGAAAACCATAAATGGTTAAATATAAATTATTTTGGGTCACTTGAAAATCCTCTTATGACCCAATAGACAACAAATGCCTTAGACTGTAAATGTTTGTTACTGAATATGGGAGTGTACTTTAAATAGCCCTTTCTTTTTTGATGATGCTTCAACGCCTGCTAAATATATCACTGTTTTACTGGCACCATTATCCGTTTATTTGGAGATGTGCTTCTCTGTGGTATTTGTCAAGAATGAGATTTCATAATGTGAGGCTCCAGCTTATAAATCTTTTGATCCGCTTACTTTCTAAACTGATACATTTGGAAAATAGTATCATTCGAATTAAAGTCCTTGCAAGAGAGCTGATATACACCATATATAAATTGCATTATTTTTTTCGGGATTACTGAAAAAAAAAGTCTAAAGAAGAAAATCCACAAGTATAAGAAATAGAGAAATTGTAATGTTCCAGCATTGAAATCTGTTACAATAATACTGCTGCATATTTATTTCATAAGGGTCGCGATTTTCTAGTAATAAGGCATAGGCTCTGCGACAGAAGGGTTCCTTATTCGATCCTCATTTCTACCAAAGAACCACCGTATCAACTGATGTAGTACATGATAATTCGCCGGGCCCAAATGTCTTTCCATCGGGCTATGCAGATATTTGAAGAGGTGGGGTGCCGTCTATCATTCTTTTCATCTAATCATGGTTCAAAATCATAAGATCCGTACTAAAGTAGCTGCTATTTTATTTTTAACACGTAATAAATATAATTAAACAGAATTTGTTTAGTAGAAATTGTTTCAACCGAAGGGCTTTACTTTCAGAAAATTTTAAGGAAGAGTGACTTTGATTTTAAATTCAAAAATTTTTTTTAATTATTTCAAACAATATTTAATTTTGTAATAAAATTTGAATGCATTTTATTTTTACTATGTTTTTTACAGAAAATTTTTCTTAGTTTTTTGATGCACAAGCTGAATATCTGTTTTAAATCTTTTCTTTCGAATATTCGAACCAATCCAAACATTTGCTGTGGCATTTTTGATATCATCGAAACATTTTACTTTATCAGAAGTTTGATAGTTATTCCCCGAGATAATTTTGAATTCGACTTTCATTTTCTTTAATCGACTGCTGTTTGGTCTATTTCAGCTGTAAGATAATAGAGTTTTCCTTATTGTAAGTGTAAGGGCATTAAGAATTTTTAAATAAATATCCACTAATAAAAATTTAAAAAAAAACTTTTAAAAAAAATGGCATTTATTATTTGAATTATTGATTCAAACAAGGCAATTTTTTTGCGTCGTTTAAATCAATTTTCTAATTAGAAGTTTCTAGTTTTAAGTTTAGCTATTGAATCACGATTTGAAAGGTACATGAATACATTGGCTTTGCTTGAGTTTCCGACGCCTGACTTCTTGGCCAAATTCGGAGCCGCTTCTTTAGGTATTAATACCAAAAAATCGTCTAAATTCTAAATAATATTTTTTTAAAAAACAAAATTTTGTCACTGGGATCAAAAGATAGAAATCAAGAAGTGATGTATGTATGATTTATAATATAAGGGGGGGGGGAGTTTGTTCTAATTTGCCAAGCAAAAAAGTATCATACATCACCACAGCAACCGTATCCTAAATCTGACTGATTACATACCATAGTGGTTAAAATAAATATTCTACCAGTCAGAAAAAATGCTACTTTAAAATATTTTTGGAAGACTTATCAGCAGTGGCGGACTAGAAATTTATCAGTTTGCAAATGGGACCCCTTACCCAACTGACAATATGGGTCTCCAAAATGATGTCTGAAAGAGGAAGAGCGCTTTGTCTCCAGGAGAAAGTAAATAAAACCGGGAGAAATCGCTTTTGGGTGCAATTGCGTAAGCTCTTCTGAGGCTCGGAAACCATGCCCTCTAAAGTTTTTAAGGCTGTCGCTGTCCTGCGGTGCGACGGAACGGATCTCCCTCTTCTTTTCTAGAAGCATGTGGTCCTTGCTAGATGTGACTGAAAGATGTGGTTTTTCCCTTTGTTTTTCGATTCCTCTTATTAGTGCACACTCTCCCTATATAATTCTTGTTCAAATTTTCAATCATTAATAAAATGCCTTTTATTCCTCTACTCAATTTCAAATACATTTTTTAAAATTTGTAATGGATTACACTTGATGTAAATACAATTTTTTTTCAAACATGTAATTTATTTTTTAATACTTTAAATAGAGTTTTAGCAGTTTGTCATGAAAATTGAGATTAACAGCCTGTAGCTCAATCGGTAAAATGCGAGGATTTCAGTACGTTTCACGTAAACGTGAAGAATGTGAGTTCGATTTTTGAGAAAATCAATAATTTTTTGATAAATTATTTATATAAATTGTAGTTATTTAACAAAAGGTAACTAGAATTAAAAAATTTCTTTGTCACCCTAAGTAGGATTTGACCTAATTTTTTATATTACTTGTTTTAAATTACATTTTATTATCATATGATGAACAGGCTAACTAGTAACTGGCTAAAGCAAAAAAAAAATCTTCGGATCTCTAAATTTCGTACAAGAAGACAGAAGAATGATGTATTTGATAGCCCAAGTTGGGAAAAAAGCCACACAGTCTTTTCTGTTTCACAGGGATATTGCTTACAGTGTTGTCGCCATGGCAAAAAGGCTTCAATCTTATTGAGCAGCTTCTCGATATTCTTTCGGTTGGCAATAGGTGAAGTATTCCTGTTTTTAGGGAGTCGTGTAAGACATGCGAAAGAGCTGGCATTCCTGGAGAAATATGTATGCTGAATAAATTATATATTTAAAATTGCTGAAAATTATTTATAATATCGCTTTTGTGATATTAAACACTGGTCATCTTCGCCAATCAACCGAGCCGTGCATTTCTTTTATTTGCAGTAATTTAACCATATTAACCAACTTTACATTCGCCAACTTAATTCAAACTAAGTTCAAAGAATTAATTACTATAAAAGAGTAAGAAAGGAATTAAACACACGCACGATGAATCAATGATAAAAAAATCTATTAGCATTTCCATTAGCATAGAATTAAATCTTTTTATTCAGAATTGAACATGCTAAAATTCCTGATAACCAATTATTTTTTGTTTCGGTTAGGTATAAAACGAATTTAAATTTCAATTAATGTTAATTTTAGTTAAATAAGCCATTTATCTCTATTACTCACAAAGATGAGTGTATATGCGTGCGTTATGGCTCTCCACAGAGCGTACCGTCAGACCACGACAGGTCCATTAGGCGCAGGTACCAGGTGAGCAGCAGTAGGTCCAGAGGTAACAGCATTTTAATAGCTATGATTAACAATTGTAGTAGAGGATCGTTGACATTTTTCTTCTTAAGAGTATGGAGGTCCAGGGAAATGTGGAAAGGGTCTGCGTTTAATCAAGAGCCACCAAATGTGACTCTGTTATAGAATGGAAAGGGCAACTATAGACAGAGCTAATGAAATAGTTAGTTTTCTCCCAAGACTTCAGAAAGTCTTTAAAAAATTTACATCATCTTGAAATTTAAAATATTAGCTTTTCAACGAAACTAATGTAAATCATTATTCACTATATATATATATATATATATATATATATATATAGATATATATATAAAATTAGTGATTGTGTGAGTGAATGACCTCCCTCCTCCGTCGATTCTTGGCAAGAGCTATTTTTTAGTTCCACTACGCCCCTGCCTACAAGTAAAAATGAGCGACCATTTCAGTAATGTATTGCAAACGAAAGATAAAATTTCTCCTGAACTAGATAGAGCCCTGGCATGGTTTATATTATGCTCTTCCGAAAGCTGATGGAATTGGAAAGTCTTGTCACATTTCGTTTATATTAGTTATTACACCGTTATTATTTACGGCATTCAGTGTTAAAGATTTTAGCGACATTTTTTTATGCATTTCATTAGGGCTATGTTTCTTGTAGCTCGGATTTAAATGCAAATGCACTTCATAGAAATGCTACCCCATAGCAATATCTCTGCTCTTTCAAAATGGATTCTGTATTGAATTCCTATTATTAGTTCACACCTTGAGTGTATATATATTTATCTTGTTCAAATTTTCAATCGTTAATAAAATACTTTTTATTCATCCACTTAAGTTCAAATTCCTTTTTTAAAACTTGTGGTGGATGACACTTGATGTTATAGTTTTTTAAAAATATTAATTCATTAATTAAATTAATTAATTTTTAATACTTCAGATAAAATTTTATCAGTTTGTACTAAAACTTGAAACCAACAGGCATTAGTTCAATTGTTAAAGCGATGGAATTTCAGGATTTTTCAAGTGCAGGTAAAGAATGCGAGTTCAATGCTTGCGAAAATCAATCATTTTTTGATAAATTTTTGAAAAAATTCAGACTTTATATTAAGTACATTTGTTAAAAATGTTCTTACGCGTACTCCATTTATTGATATATACTTAATATTTGTGATAAGCGTAGGCAAAATTGAACTAAGTTAGTCATTATAAACAAAATTCTTATAAGACTAACAACAAATTATGAATAAGAGGTGAACAGAATATTAAATATAAATTAATTTCCAATTAGAAATGGAATGATGTTATGATATATAATAATATGGGTGAAAATTAATAAAATTAAAAATATTCTATGAATTCTTCTGCCTTTAATTAAAACTTTATTCGTCTAGTTTTTTAAAGAGCTAAATCTTCCATTATATACTTCTTGATTAATAAATAAGACAGTCAGATTGGTAAGTCAGATTTATTGATTCAACTAAGGACATCTGTTGGAGAAATTTCTTTTGCACGTTTAATTATTTGAATAAATTTATGAGAATAATACTTCAGCAAGTTAAAAAATTTTCAGGAAAAAAAAATGAAAATATATTCAGTGAATTTGTCGACCATTACTTTAAACTGCACAGTTATTTCAAAAAATTCGATCTGAATAAAATTGATCCCATGATACATTTGAATTTCTATAATTTCTATCGCATTTATGACAGCGAATTAAAATAAGAGTCATTATATTCGCTGTTCAAAAGCAGAATTTTATTTAAAGAGTTGAAAGTGAGTATTGTAAATCTTCAAATAATTGAGAAAAACAAGATGCTTTTTGATTCTCGTATATTCAGAGGTGGTGGCAGAAATTTTTCAGCTGAGGGGAGGGGAGTAAAATTTCTAATTCAACTTCAAAATAATACGCAATAGTTAATTTCGTATTTAAATAAAATTAAATATTTAAAAACTAATTTAATTATATTAAATAATTACTTATGTGGTATAATAAGAATCGTATCGTAATTTGATTACAAATCAATAGTGTAAATAAAATATATAAATAAAAATTCGAATCGTATGACTAAACAAAAAAAATTATAATCGTATGACTAAGCAATAAAAAATAATAGAAACTTATGAATCAGTAAAATAATTTCTAATAGCATGTATCATCGTATTGATATTGGACAAATTTTCCCATTATTATTTAAATTTTCTAACAAAATAAAATAACCTCTGAAGGAAGATAATTATCAATTTAATATAATTATTGGTTTATTATTAGACTATTGAATGATATATCATACTAAATGAATTAACTTTATGTTAATTAAATGGTCACTATGTAAAATGAAATTAATAAAATAAAACGTCTAATAACTTTTCAAAATGAAATTTGTAATGTTCACCAATGAATATAAGTAATTCAACACTGAATCATGTTAACTGAAACATTTTTTAAAAAAAAAAATAGTTGCTGTGCACAAAAATTGGAAAGTTAGAAGACGCAAAACAATAAAGGGAATTATTGACTTCCTGTCTATTTGACCCACTAACCATTTCTTAACCCCCTGACATACAAATTTATTAATACAAAACAGGGTGTGTCATCTAACTTTCTAATTAGATGTCACATCCTATTTTGGTTGTTTATTGTTAATTTGATTTTTTTTTAAATATCAAATGAGGCATTTGGGATATTAAAGCGTTTTGAATTGATTTTTGTGTATTAAATACTTGATTCTAAATAAATATTAATAATAATTAAATACTATATTCTGTGGCTTAGTTGCAGACTTGAAACTAAAAATTCAGTTATTCGATGCGCGTGTAAGACACGTCATTGTATGCGAAGGGAATCATCGACGAATATTTTTTAAGCCAGAGAAGAAGAAAAATCTCAATGCCTTTTTTTTAAGGAAATAATTTTTCTTTTGTCTCTTGGTTTTGTATTTCACATATAAGTTGTTTAAATTTAATAATTCTAAATGTACAATTTGAATACTTTTAAAATTTAATCAAATTGGAGAAATCACCGTTCTTCAATTGTTAAATGTGGGTGTAAATTTTTAAGAACGTTTTCCTTACTCTTATTATAAACTTAAGCATCATTTTTACAAGACACGAATATAAACCTGCCGTTTGTAATAACGCAGTTTTTGCCGTGAAGAAGTGAGCAGATGGGGGGGGGAGAGAAGCTTTATTATAATATCGAATGTGGTATCTGAATAACTGTGCTATGAATTCATTCAACAAGTTCAGTTTGTTCTTAGATAAATTGTTTAACTATTTTTGTAAGTGCCATATCATATACAGTTATTTTTTGTTGTGAAACTGTATTCTAAACTCATTTATAACAGAAATATTAGTATTTTAAAGGATTAAATCACAGAAAAAACACACAGATATTTTACAATACTGAATCGAGTTTTTATTTATATATTTTATTTACACTATTGATTTATAATCAAATTATATGATTTTAATATAACAAAAAAATTTCGTATCAAACCCATATTGCAAAAAAGTTCAATGTTTTTAGTTGACTGATTTTAACTATTAAAAACACAAGGGATTATCTTACAAAAATAAATTGTAATAAATTACTAAATCTTACAAATTTATTACTGCCAAAGAAATTATCGAAACGAATAAAACATCGCCTGTTTTTCCTCTTGGAGCGTTTAGATGAAAAATTTGAATCGGAAAGAATAAGTCGAAAGACGCTAATGCATACGCCTCATTATCTTAACGCACGGATTTTGTATAATACTGATCATCTCCCTTTCCCGAAGAATTTCACCAACAGGCGATGAAAGTAATAACCCGCATGAATTTTCATCAGTCTGGCTGATTTTTGCTGTTGTTGTTGTTGACCAAACGAAAATAATTGGCATCTGATTGACTTGTTACGTTGGCTATTCTGTCAAATGTAATGCAAACTAAAGCTGAATGGACAAATATAGAATCAGGTGTTCGATATCAGGTGTTTTCCAAGTAGTCAAAATTTAACAAAATTCGCTTTTTTTATCTGGTAACTTAAGGACAGGATTTATATTATCAGTAGCGTCGATATTTAGTTCTCTTTGTATTTCGTTTCTCCCCCCCCCGGTGCTTCTCTCGTGCAATCACGTCTGCATACAGTACACTAAAGAATCCAGCCTCAAGATTGTGACGAATATTCACACCTCAAACCTCCTGGCCTCGAAAACACTTTTGCATTATTTCTGTCTGTGAACATGATAAATCATGTTCACAGACAGACATAATAGCTGGTTATGTGAAATGGGGTATATAGGGTCAAGAATAAATTTTCAGAAATCTGTCAAATCGTGAGACAAATCTGGTGAAAGAAATAGAGTACGGGTGAACTCGATAACTAGAAAAAAAAACGAATTATTTAGATAAAATTTGGTATACAAGTTTGGCATTGGAAATTTGTATTCGTAAACAAACTTTGATCCAAAATTGTCAATTGATTTTAACTACATTACTGAAATGAAATTTTCCTTTCGGAATAATAACGAATAAAAATAGTATAAACTTTTGAATAGAAAAAAATCAGTTTTATAATACAAGAAGAGATTCTTGGACATAAAGTCGTTTTAACTTTTCTGTGTTTTAAATGCAAGTTGATTTTTATCCATTTATTATTCTTCTATTCTCTATCACAAGATTATGACAAAAAAACTCCACCTTTTACCACAAATATACGATAATTAAATCGCCATTGTTATTTAAAAATGTCGTATGTGGAACCCGCTGTAAAATTTTCATTGATATTAAGCTCTCACGATTATAAACTGCATCTGCTCCCAAAAGCTTATGATCTGTGATAGTTTTATATTTTCACAAATGCTACCCGTCACTAGTGGTTGCAGTTGCTATATAAAAATACCAAATGTTTTATAGTACATAGCATTTTGTACAGTGTTTTGTTAAGGCAACGACGAAGTTGTTTAATTCTAAATAAATTGATTAATGTTTTCTAATCATACTTTAATTTTTAGTTGCAGTAATAAAATTAACTGAAAAATTAATCGCAATTTAACTATAACTCGCGTAATAAAATGCAGATATAAAAAGCGAAGGTACCTCATAAAACATTCTTTTTTACTTATTTCTTGATCACTCCAATACACTTTAATTTTTAATAACTTTATTTTTTGAAGTAAATTTTCTGCAAAACCAAGCATAATTAAAATATAGGAAGAAAACTAGGAAATTTAAAGATATAATTATTGGTAAGAAATAAGCATATTTGGCATTTAATAATTCTCAATCAATTTAATTTTTACGAAGAATTAATTGTGAGCTACTTACTTTTCTAGCGAAATGAATTTTTCTGCATTGGGAGCCGAGATTTGATGCTTTTCAAATAATTGACTGATCATAGAATAATTTACATTTTAAACTTAAATCTTTAAATAAAGTACATGCGTGAAAATTTTGGAATAAAAATTAAATTATTCAAACTAAAATAAATTGTCAAATTTGGTCGTTTACTTTTAAGCTTATTCTAAAGAAATTATACCACTAATTTAAAAGAAATGGATTGATTCAAATAGAAGGCATTCAATAAGTATACAGCGCAAGAGTTCGATTAATTTTAAGTCTCCAGTTATTAAATACCTCATCAAAGAACGTAATATATTCCGTAAACGTTTTTCAACGCTTAACTTTATTTCTTTCAGAAGGTATGTAATACAATATGTCCAAGAGATTTAACCATCGCATTCATATCCGTCGAATAATTCCAAAACCGAACTCTTCTAAGCATATGAAACAAATTGAGCGTTTTGAGGGGGTTTGTAATATTATATCGAAAAATGATCCCTCCCTCCTTTTGAAAGGACTGGCACATCTCCAAAGGAAATTTTATCTGGATGCGGAGTTCCTTGATCAGACTGAGTAGCAGCAGTCCGTTTGATTGGGCCGCATGAGTCATGGGCTTCCCTCCCCGCCTCCAAGGGGTGCGGGCGAGGGAAAATGGTGTGCTCCTTGCTACTAGATTAAAAGAGAGTCACCCCAAAATTCCAACGCTTCCGCTGAGAGGCACTAATGTGCCACATTTTCTGGTCAAGGTTATGGACTGCTTTGGGATCCATCCAACATTCGTAAATCCTGGGATATGAATTTGATTTTGGATCCATCTGCCCATTTACGCTATTTTGATTTATTGCACAGACAGAAAGAAAAATATGTGTTTTCTTCGATTTAAAGCCTATAGAACAAAACACACACACGCGCGCGCGCGCGCGAGTGTAATTTTAGATTACATTTTTTTCTTTACAATATGTGCAACAAAATACATCAATTGTTATAATTGAGAACCAATTCTGTTTCATTTTTTCTACCTAAAATGATCGTATAAGATGAAAAAGAGGCTTTATGCGCATTCATGATTATGTTTCTAAAGCCTCATGAAACAATACCTTTGTTACAAATTAATTTATTAATCATTCTCATTTACAGAAATATTTGTAACTATTCTAATGTGTTCTTTATTGTATTAAACTGTATGAGGTAACTCCATTTTGACAAATTCTCTCTTGTGCTACGAAATATGCGAACACCTTTTGTAGAAAAATATTCCTATTCAAAATTAATGCTTTGTAATAAAAGAAGGGAATATGAATGATTTTAAAGCGAAATAGGGAAATATCGCCATTTCATGGCGTATTCGTAAACCCCAAACTTTTTTTACGTGTCTCACGCGAACGGTGACGTCAGCTTGAAACAGCTTTCTAATTTTAGTTATTTATCCCATGCCGTGGGATGTCTGTTCATAGACTCTCGCAACAAAACGATCTTCGGGCGTCCTGCCACTTACTAGCAGGGTTTGAGTAGGCCAGTGCGTTGCCATGACAACGGCGGGAGGCACGTGCACAACCACTGCCGGTAACGGGGAGGGTAGCAGAAACTTGCCACCTGTAAAGGAAAAGGCGTCCGAACGCTCGGGTCGATTGCGGAATGCACAGTGCAAAATTCCAAGAATCCAAAAAGTTGTCCTATGGATGACATGAGGATATTGCCATCTTTATTAAATAGAAGGAATACTGATTGCAAATCAAATATATTAAAATTAAGCGGGAATTTGTGGATGATGAATTAGTGTGCTATCATTTCGCTTCCTGTTTCAGTACAAATGCGCATTCAAACTTTTTTTCTTTCTTTTTTATCTCCAACAGATCTCTAATTTGAAATAAATATGGATCGTTTTAAGAATAACATGAGAAGTTTTACGACGGATATTGTTATAATTAAAGCAAAAATATTTCTAATCTTTTAAATTCAAACATCTATTTTAAATTTGGTTTGAATTTGGTGGAGACCCACTTGCTTTCAACTAATTTTTTTTTAATTTTTTTTTACTTTCATGGAAAATGTGTGCATTTGCTGGTTACATGCTATGCTGGCTTTATTCTAGTACCAGATACTGGAATATGGCAAGAAAAAGAAGAAATACCGTCTTAAGTATATGGCATTACATGCAAGAATAAGTAAGCAGATAATATTGTTTGATAGGATTAAAAGCTTTATGTGTTTATGTTGCAGACAAGGATAAGTTCAAATGACATAATCTTTTCGACAGCAATTAACTGCTGAATAATTTAGCTTTAATTTAAAATTAAAAATCACATATGAGAAATGATAATACTGGTAATTGTATTGACAAAATATGTGTACATAAGTAAAGTTAGTGTTAACGTGTGTTAAAATGTAAGCATTCACCTTAGCAGTGTTTGTTTTGATTCAGTAAAGTATTTACTCTTGAATATCCCATGATTTACCTCTCTCATCTCATGAAGTTACATTAGACGAATTCATATAAATTTTTTACTGCATTGCAAAACTTTCGACATTGGTACACAAAGACGGGTTGTTGATTTATCAATCAATCAATCAATGTAAAAAAGTTATACTCACTTGAAAGTGAATTTAAAATATTTGAGCGCAATGTTTTTGTAAAGCAAATAAAAGGCCAAAATTAAACATCACTGATTAAGATTTTAAGACTTCCTGAAGGTTTAACATTCTTTCTATAAAATACAAGTTTTATTTTTAAATGAAAGCAAACATTCTGAAGCTTAAATGCATCATATTCCAATTTGATATAGGCTAATAAATAAATAAATATATTGGCCTGAAGAATTTCATCAAATAAAAATTCAATACAATCGATTTTTTACTACCAAATAGGACTGTTCAACAATACATTAGTCGGTCACTTTGTAGAATTCTAGATTCGAATATATATACTTAGTATATTATAAGTAATAAATATACATTTCTTATTTCCTAATGTAGTCATCTTCAAGTTTCCATATTTTCAAGTCTTTGTTAACAACTCCTCTTTTACAAAGAATAATGGCATTAAAAAAATTAGTATCAAAATATTTTTTGCATAACCAACAGACATTAACCTATATTTAACGCATAGTTTATTTTTGTTTTATATAAATAAATATGTTTATATTTTGGTTTCTACATTAATTTTGCATATAATAATTTTATTTATTATTAGTTCAGGCGTCACAAATTATAGGAATGAGCGCTTATTTTTTTATTGGAAATAGATATCTACTGCCAAAGGTCAAATTTTCAAATAAGGTATGCTAGAGATAATAAGGTATAAAGAGGGACGATAAAAAAAATTACAAAGATGAAATGTTTATACAGCCCCAAGACGTAAAACTGTGAATGAATAAAATATCTTATCAACATTCCTTTATAAAGACATAAGGCTTTAATATTTTTATTTGTTAAACCCGTTGAAATATTAATGACAAATTTAATCTCTTAAACCTTTACCCATACCTCTGGATGGTGCTCGAACAAAGACTTCGTAATGTTCAGGGATAATATGCAAAATGTATAAAAAGAAGTCCGTTATAACTCTTAACGTAAAAAATACCAACGTATTTATTAACTTTTATTACATTTTAAATAATGGTTCCAGATTGAAGTGCTTGAAAAACGTGTTCAAAATGAATTCCGTCGAATTCAAAATTATATTCGTTTATCAATACTTGTGATTTTCGATCGAATTTCTTTTTGCTGAGAATTCGGAAACTGACTTTTGCATCATTCTGTCATGAGACCGGCATTATAATTACAAACAGCATACCCGAACGTTCTTTACTGCTGAATATATCATTCTTTAAAAAAAAAGCGCACGTGCGAATAAATTTTATTTTATTTGTTCAAGCATTCCAGTATTTCTCTTAGATATCTTAAATGTTCTGTCTTTCAAGACCTTTGATTAATTTATAAAGACAGAAGTTCAATTGTCGACCAACAAAAGTGAACAACATTATGCGTGAATTGCAAATTTCTCTGAATTCATGTTGATTGAAAGATGTATGTGGCCTGTCTGAAAGGCAAAAGATATTTTTTAGGTTATGAACAAAAGAAAGATAAAAATATTTTTTTCTCCAAAATTATTTTTATTTTTCAGCATAGTCTCCTAGTAAGTCTATAAATTTTTCCCAGCGATGTCCCTCCTCCATTTTCAACCTGCCCAAATAATATGTGGAATCTTTGTCTGAAAAATAATTTTTAACGAAGTTTATAACTTCTCCATTTGACGAAAATCTTCTTCTCCCGAGATCTCCTTTCAGCTTAGGGGGGAAAACACATTGGGACTAGGTCTGGCAAGAAAGGAAGATGGTCAAACAGTTCAAATAGTATTTCTTGGGTTTTCGCCATCGCAACCGCTGAAATATGAGGCGGATTATTGTCTTAGGGAAACATGTTTTTCTCTTTTACAACTGTGGTGGCTTTTCTGACGCAACTGTTTTTACCTTTATTGCAGGCACTGTTTTGAATTTGTTTTTTCTGGACAGTTAGGATGAATCCAGTTTTCATCTATAGCTATTAAATACACGGAAACTTCTGATATATTAAGCCAGAATTGCCCAAATGTCTACAAATGTTCATTCGGACATATTTTTGATCCAAAGTGAGCAAACGCGGTACACAAATGTTGATAGCCTCAGCATATCAGAATTTTGGTTCAATATGGGGCAAATACGTTCTTTCGACATCTAAACCTTGTCTCTCTAAGCATGACTCGATGGTAGCTAGCTTGTAGGGCCATATTTAAATTTATCAGCTCAACATTTCACAGTTGTAAATGATGGCTCAGAGTCACCGTACATAAAGTCCACCTTCTCCTTAATCTACTTAGCCGTTTTACTTTTCAAAAACAAATGCCTGATGACAGATCGACACTTTATTTTTTACATTTTCGCAAAAAATATTTTTAAAAAATTCTCTTTAGTAATTGCTAAAATTTTATTTTGTAATTATCAAAAGATGTCCAAACAAGATCCCCCCACCTGGTACATTCGTGATGCCATTTTTATATTGGGTTCAGAAACTTTTCAAATAGAACTCGCATTGTCAAAGAAATATTTATGTGTGCCAACTTTTTAAGTATTGTATAAATTTTCCTCCCCGAAATAAGCGTTTTTATCTAAATTTGAGATTGCTCTTTCGAAATTTAAAAATAAGCGTATTTCTGAAAATTTTGTAGATAGAAACGGGACACTGTGTGTGTTAATAAAATACCAGAAAACATATTGTTCGCAGGCACATTTTTGCTATCAAGGCCAGAGAAAATTTGATTTTGCAGTTTTTCTACAGAAATCGGCGTATTTTCATGAAATTGCCCTCCTTATTTAATGCAACTTCGTAATCGGGAAGCACAGAGCTAAGTATAATATTTAAGGAAATAAAAACTTGGTTCATTTTTTGGAGCACCCTCTATATGTATATACATTAGTATGAAACAAAAAGATTTTTCACGTATGGAATCCCGATAGGTCTAAATATGTTTCGTATTTGCATTCTAATCAGCGGTGGCAAAAAAATGTGGTTTAAATATTCATATCATGCAAAGTTCCTAAATCTTTGTGTAAAAAATGACGAAAAAGCACCAAAATTTATCGTTGAGCTAAATTTACAAAGTTTACAAATTTTGGTTACTAATTGCGTCCAAGTACGTAATTTCAATTGCCTAATAACTGAAATGTCGAGAAAAATCCATTTTGTGTATTCTGAATTTATGTAAAAGGTAAAATTGTTTAGAATTTAGTTGGAAATGTGAGATTTTTACTCTATGTGCTATTTTAAGTTCTAAATGTTCCCGTTTTCAGTACGTTGCTTTGTGGTATTTAAAATGGGAAAAAGCCATCTTTTGGAATAATTCGCAAATGTAAGTGATTTTACACATTTTACAAAGTGATTCAGATTTAATAGGTTTAGACCACTCTGAAAGAGAAACTATTTAGCCACTTTCAGCCAAATTTCGTATAAAGGCTTTTCAACGATTTCGATTTCAGAAAGAAAAAATAGTTCATATTCTGACCACTAGCGAAGGAAATGGCCTTGAAGAAAAGGTAATTTACATATTTATTGCCATACCTAACAGCGGCCGTTAAGGCGCCCTACCATACCGAAATCCAAATATCATCAACAACAAGAGTTTTATGCAGGAAATTTTATTGCGATCGCATGAAATTTGCTACCAATAAGAGTGAAACTAAAAAAACTTATTTATGTTATAACTTTATTGCTTTCATAAATGAAACTACACTATCATCTCAAAAACGGCTCGATATGTCCTCCAGCGATTCATTTTAGAATTTGCATTCGACTCATAGGACATACCACAGCAGAATGTAAGTCAGTTGCTTAAAAATTTTACGCTACTTTGTCTTTTAAGATAGCTGGGTTCGAAACATTCCCTTATAAATGCAAATCTTTCAATATCTCCATAGTAAAAAATCACAATAGTTTAGATCATGCTATCAAGATATTGAAACCGATTTGCTAATCACTCTATTTACCAAAAAGTATTAAAGTAACCGTGTTAATGGATAAGTTGAATTATATATCCAGTAACAACGGTTGAACAAATAACACGATTGGTGAGGGTACACCATTTTAAACGGGGTATGAAAACAATATCACTGTTAAACAATGAAATTAAAAAAAGCTACGAAGCACCAATGCCAACCTAGAGTCAGAACAAAAACATGACATGGTCCCGAGGTCGTGTTTCCTTCAAATAAGTGAAGACCATTGATGAAATATCAGATGAAATCATATCACACTTACAGCATGCAAAGGAATTTGTTGACAAACATGGGGATTTGAATGAGAAAAATTCCGGTACAATGTTCGATACTATTGCTCTTTAACAAAATCAGTTTTATTTATACTGCTCAGTTAATTTAATTCTCCCGGCAGTTGATTGATTGTTAACTTTTATAGAGATGTCTTTCCATTCAGGCATTTATTTGTATATCTGGACGGAACCTAGTAGAAGTGAGATAAGCAAATGAGCTCTTGCAATGAGGGCTGGATTCATATTCTATGTTGTGGATAACACTGTCTTCCATTCTCCATCTGTATTTGTGTCATCGCAACTGCTCCTTAGTGTCAGACGCTATCCTCCAATAACTTCATTGATATTTGATCCTTTCCCTACAGATTCTGCTTCTCGGTGTGACTTGATGGACGAATCGCCCAGCAGGCTCCTCCTAATGTGGGTTTTTCTTCTTATTCTTTGGCACATTTTAGTTCCTCTTTTATCTTGAAAGACAGCATTATCTTTTCTGGCATTAAATTAAACTCCCCTCATCAGTGACGGATTTCCAAACAAGTAATTGTCTAAGGACGTTGCGTTGAAAGTCACGGTCAAAATTGATTGAAAATTTATAACTAGATTAGATGCCATATAAATCTGTAATATATGCGAATATGGCGAATAAAAAAATATTAGGTTTGCGTTGACACTTTTTCAAGTTTAAATGGTCTGATTACAGTCTGATTCATTGCATTTTCTAAATTATTTCATATTTGTAAGTAACTCGCTTGCCTAAACAGGTTGTAATAAATTTGTACAAACATGAAAGTCGCTCAATCCTGCCTCATAATAAATAATACAATAATCATTTCTACAAAATTTTTGAAATAAAATGTAACTTAAAATGAATCAAACGAGTTTAAGTTAAAAATGTCTTGAAATATGAAACTCATTTATTGAAAGGCGTCGAAACCTAAGGCCACAAAAAGACTAAATTTGTCTTTCGTTAACATAAGATGGTGGTTTGATAATATACTGTGTATAATGATCATTTATGAAACTTAAAAATTTTTATTCTCAACTTAAAACAGTTTTTAAACCATCAAGTGAATAAAAATTAGGCTATTAATAGCCCTAACCTGTGTAACTTGACTATAAAGGGGCATTTTGGTATATTTTTCAAATTTAAAGACTTTTGCCCGAGTTGAAGATTCGTTGTAATTTTTTCAATACTTTCTAGTTTTTGGTCGATTTTCTCAAAGACGGTACTTTTGAACCCATTTAGAATTTAAAATTCAAAAGTTGTATTTTTTTTTCGTACCTTTCCTATACGCGTACACTTTATAATTTCGTGTCTTCTTGTTTCCTAAATGCCGATGCTTAGGATGGGTACTGTCATCATTTGATCTATGCTCAAAACTTTGAATTCCATTTTTAGCGTAAACACAGAATGGGGCAATAATCAAATATCTTATTTTTCCCCATACCAACGATAATCATTTTTTCTACGGACAATTATATAATTTATATGAGGCAAGAAAACCAAATTGAGCATGAATCCAAAATAACAGTTGGTCTAATATTTATAATTCCTTCAATTGCAGTCAGTCCAAATACAAGACGCAGTCTAAAGAAGCATCTGAAAAACTTTACTTTCAAAAAAGCGTTCCCCAAACTTTCTTTGGTGGATAAAATCAAATCCTGATAATTTCTCCATCGTTCTAAAAACAAAACCGCCGCACTTAATATTTGGAACAACGCCTCTGGTTGTGCGGGTCCGAGGTCACTGGCCCCTTCCCGCATGCATGACGTTCCAGGTAATAGTGCTGTTCCCAGACATCAGCATGTTTCAGGTATCACAGCAGTCGTTTCATATTTGCCTTGTCTCTGACCCAAACGGCTGCATCTGCTGGCCTGCAAACACACACTGCTGCCAGTCAGGGCACCAGGAGACAGGAACCAAATATTTCATTTTATTTACAGCGGGTGTTGGAAAGAAGGTTTTTTCGATCTTTTTTTGACTGTAGACGCATAAAATTTCGATTTCTTTTGACAGCTAAAAGTGAAATTAAAGTCAATAATTTATAGGGAAAAAGAAAATGCATGCAATAGAATTTGCTGGTGTATTTATATAGAAACAAGTATATATGCGATAAAATAAAAACCGTAAACAATTGAGGTAAAATTGTGATGGAAACAAATGATCTCTAGCTTTAGGAAGTCGTCGTTTTTTTTATCAGATGGATAGATCGGCATTTTGGCATTTTGCCCCAGGAATCTACCCTGCCTTTTGATTTGATAAAAAGTTCTTTTATAGTTAATTTTTTTTATTTAATACTGTAAACTAGGTATATTTATTAATTGAAAAATTTTGGCTCCCTAGTTTAATTCCTTTCAGTATTTCATCAATTTATTTAGGGTAATTTTGTATGAATTTTATTTAATACTATTTGCGGCAACATATTATGCGCGCTTACTGGACATTCCCATTCTAGGTGTGATCGTGCGATTACCATTCATTTCATTAGAATGCATAGTTTTATTGCATAATAAAATATTTATAAAAATTTGCATTTAAAGAATTCAGTGAAGATATTTCTCAGTAACAGTATAATATTCTACCCCAAATTATTCTATATTTTGGACAAAATTTCGACGAAACCTTGCTTATTCATTAAAGGTATTTAAAAATATTTCATTTATAAATATTATTTGTACCGTTTTTCTGAAATAATTGGCTTTAATCATTTAAAAACAAATTATTTTTCTTTCAATTCCAATTACATGCTTTTTTCTATAACAAATGTTGCGTTTACTTCCCTTTTGGATCAATTCTGCGTTGAAAGGATTTAATGAAAAGCTTGCCATGGATTAATATAATTGATATCTATCGAGTCACATAAATTTTCGAAATGCCCAAAATAGATAACGGGCATTATTTGCTATCATCTGGTCATTGTCGCTAGACTAAATTGCTTCTTTCTTTTAGCTCCTTGCGGCCAGAGCCCGGTGTTTCGGCTCAACTAAATGAAGTTTCGGTTAGCAGGAGTCTTTACCAAAAGGGCGTGAGGCTGTAGTTTAAAAGAGGCCCATCTAAGACAAGGCGAAAGAGGCGTTTAGACAAACTGCGATCGATGGCAAGTCATTGTGGAGCAGCCTTTCTCTGCTTTAGACCAAACAGGGCCCGACCCTCTCGCATCAAAGGCAGATAGAACTCGGTAATGCCATCGATTTCGAAGAGTATACTTCTCTTAGCTGCAATCCCCCCATCCTGCGAGAGAACTAATGGCGAATAAAGAACTCTCCACGAGGTTCCTTTTTCTATTGGCTTTGCTCTCTCGCTTTCATCGCTGCGGCTGACACCTTCTTCAAATTATTTAAATTATACTTAACACGATCTGTATTAGTTTTTTCAGGGGGATGGGAGAGTTGAGTTATTTAATGTATTCACTTATGCAGAGAGGAAAAATAAAGTGCACCAAATTGTGGTAATTTTCAACTTATCTAAAATCAAGCCATTCATTAAAAGTAAGTGCGTAGAATTCATAAGTATCTTTATAGTTCCATACACTTTGAGATGAATGAAAGCGAAAGAACCATTTCGAATTGTAGAGTAATGATTAGTCGATTAATCATTATAAATCTAAAATTAGTTAACGTAACCAATTATAAATGGGATTCAAAATTAGATGTTAGTTATTGTTTTCAGCCGCTTCACATACAAAGACCTGTTCGACGCTTGAACCGAAAGACAGCATTATTCCCATTTCATCTGCTATTCCGTCCGAGTAAATTTAGTTAAATTCATAGACAAACATTTGGTCAGGTTTGTCAAGTATCCTTCACATTCTTATATTGACTGAAATAACAACAACTGAATCCAAATGAGACATTTCATCTGATTATACGTCAAAGGATTAGCTGTATTTTTAGTATAGAATTTTATTTAAATATGCAAATTGACAAAAAAAAAATCGCTTGATGCAACATGCAGTAAACAATATATATAAATTGAAATAAATCTCTTGAATTTCCGAATGAGTATTCTACCTTTCTGAATAGTTGAAACCTTCAAAATTTCTGCTGCATTTCCATTCAAAATATGAAAAGTTATACGCTATACATGAATAATTTTTACATTTTGAGTGACTTCATTGATTTTTTTAAACTGTATTTAAGAACGGTTTTGAAAATTGTCTTCACTTAGGGATGAAAATTTTAATATAATTTATAGTTTATATATTCCATTCGCTTTATAATTTAAGAACTTCGCTGCATTTGTTATTTAATAAGTGCTACTGAATGATGATTTTTTTTTTCGGAAATCGTTTGAAACTTAATTAAGGTTTATCCATAAATGTAGAATTCATACCGTGTCAAATATTTTCAACTGGGATGAGAATCTATAAATAAATGGAGCTATTATTTTATTCGAACAATCCTTTAAAAATTATCTGCATAAATAAATAGGATTAAAAAACATTTTAAGACGTTTAGGGATTTTTATTGGTACACTTTGTAAAATATTTTTATTTAAAAAAAAATTTTAATCTTCGAATCAACTACTATTTCTCGAACTACTACTGAGTGTTGCCGTGGATCTAGAATCAAAATTTAGTTAATTAATAAATACCTATGAATTAAGATGCGAAAGTATTTAATCATCTAGAAAGTAACGAGTACAAAGTCAGCAAAAATATAGATTTCCGATCCTTTCGCACATTAGAAAATGAAAGAAAAATCAGTTATAACATTCCTGCTTTAAAAATATGAAATTAATTAATTTATATTAAAATATTTAAAAATTTTGGATTTCCCTTTCACCTTAGAAAAGAATGTAAAATTTATTTACGTATTTTATTTTCTCAAAAGGTATTTGATTTTCATTGCTTTAGTTCAAAAGTTATTTTAATTCAAAAAAGGAAATAGATTTATTTAATTATTAAATAAAATTAATTTTTATAAAAAATGTTTTGAATAAGAATTGTGAATTTTTGACATTCTGAATTATTTTAATAAAAACAAATCCCTTATCTATACGTAGCGCATATATTCCCGCAACTTTTTTCCTATTAAAATGCTTTATTTTTAAAAAATATTATTTCAGATTCTCATTTCTTGTGATGCTTAAGTATTTTCAATTTCTAAGCGAGAGTTCTGAAGATTAAAAGGACTCTAACTCTTATCTTTCAATTGCCTGTTTGAAGTTTCCCAAGGACATTTACCACAACAAAGTTCTAATTTTGAAACTCCCGTGGAAGAAAGTATTACATTTATAATAACTCTTATCTATTTAAAAAAGATGATCTAAAAAGTGTAATGATTTTTTGAAGCAAAAGGAAATTTTTTTTGAAAAGTTTCCAAAATGAAAAATAAAGCTTTGACATCCGTTTTCGTAATTCCAAATTGAGCTACAACTCTTATACTAATCTTAAAATTCCCTTTCTTTTCAGGAGGATATATTTAAAAATAGTTACAGAATTGTACTTTGAAACTCTGTTTAGCTTTTCTTTTGTTTTAGTTTCTATAAGTTAGTGCAATGAGTGTAAGATCCGATGAGGCGTTTGATGTGGACTAAATTGCATACTTTAATAGCAAAAAAAAAAACTCCACTACCTATAAGTTGAAATGAGAATTAAATTGATTGCACTATCATATTTCTATAATAGGTTATCTAAAATTCTTAAGGAAGATATTCCATTCATTATTATGTCCATTATCATTAATCATGGGATATTTAATAATTTTTTAAAAACAGAAAAACTCACTTTTTTATTACTTTTAATTAAAAGTAGTTAATGAATTTTAACTACGCATTTTTAATTGAATTTGCAAGCTATGGATCCTCAAAGAAAAAATGTATGGAAATCCCCCTGTATTAAGTTCGAAACATAGATACATGCGTTGTTAAAATTCTGCCTTTTTTCCATCCAGTTTTGAATGTTCTGAAATAATTCAGCAATGAAAAAATAAATTCAAAATAAGTTTTTCACCAAAAATTAAATATACAATAAATTTTACAAGATATATTAGAAAAAATTTGGGATTTTCGTACACGTTTTTCAAAACTTGACTGGATTTGAGAAATAATTAGCTTTATGTTTTCATAATATTTATAATTACTATTTAAAAACTAAAGAATAAAGTGAGAGTAATTAAGTAGAAAATGGCAGAAATTTTTTAAAAATAAAAGCTTTTTTATACAAAAATTAAAGGTATTTTTTAAAAATTAACTCAATAAACTGATTTATGACGTTATACTCTCATAATTTATATCTGTATAGTAATTATTTCATTGAAAATGCAAAATAGTTCCGATTCTAAAAATTCAATGTTGACTGTCCAAAAATGTTCGATTGCTTTATATCCCCACTGCGAATGGGACAGAAAACAATTTTCAAGTTATATGGATGATCGGGCGCCCATATCCGCTCCTCTTCAGCTGTCCGTTTCGTTGTAACATTTTCAGTCAAAACAGCCTTCTTCTAAAACTTAAAGTTGAAAATTGTTGCAACTCTAGGCACGTTTCTAAATGAAATTAATCAAAAGAAATCACCTTTAATTACTGGAAAAAAATCTTTTCAACTGCATTGGCCCGTTCCCATCTGGTCGATAATATCCCCTATTTTTTCAGTCATTTTTAAAGAAAATCCATTCTTATCTGCAAACTGAGAGTTGATGGATTTTTTTTCTCTTTGCCGGCGAGAACAGAGTGAATGAATCCTTGGGTTTCCACAAAGGGCCCTCACAGAGAGGAACGCAAACAAAGTATCGATCGAACACGAGGAATCCGCCCTGCCTCACGTTTCGACCCCTCTTTCCCCCTTTTTTTTCCTGCAACTCTCGTCCCGATAAAGCAGTCGGGGCTTCCCCACTGGTGAGGGGGACCTAGGATTTCCATTCGAAAACGTTGATGTAATTACGGGAAGGAGGATTCTCTCCCGAGGAGAAATTTTAAAACTGAGACATTTTTTGGCACTTTCTGGGCTTCTTTCTTTCCACCTGCACTCCGTCCTTTCCCTTCCATTTATACTTTTTAATTTTAGACGGGGCGTAGATTGAAAGTTTCTTCGAAGCAGCAATGCTCTTTGGGTCGCTCGTACAATGTGGAATCCACCCGTGCAAGACAGTTGTCGGGCTTCCATATCATCTGATGTAAATCTATGTTATATGGATTTTTCAATAATTTATTTTTAAACTGTTCATGCTCTAGTTTAAAAGGAAGCGACGTAATTGCGGCTTTTATATCTGAATCCAATTGATTGAGCAACTAAAATACATGAAATAGGTTTCAAAAGGAATATATATGATCCAAATCCATGTTATATAAAATTAATACTTTTTAATCTATTCAAGTTTAGAAAGATCTTTTCAACTACAAACTTCATTAGGTCTTTCAGATGTGCATTGCAGAATTTTGTCCATATGTAGTCCCACTAGTAACACAGATTTCTAAAAATGTTAAGCGAGGCAATTCAAGAGATATGAATCAAATCTCACATAAAAGGTTTCAAACTTGGAATATATATATATATATATATATATATATATATATATATATATATATATATAATACACACACACACTGAAGTGACAAAAGTCATGGGATAGCAATATGCAAATATACAGATGGCAGTAGTATCGCAGCGATAAAGTATAAATGCGCAGTTCGTTTTCTAGAGCTTTCATTTGTGTTCAAGTTATTCATGTGAACAGGTTTTTCGTGATTTATGGCGGCACGACGAGAATTAACAGACTTTGAACGTGGAATGTTAGTTGGAGCTAGACGCATGGGTCATTCCAATGCGGATATCGTTAGTGAATTCAATATTCCGAGATCCACAGTATCAAGAGTGTGCCGAGAGTATGAAATTTCAGGCATCCCATCCCATCATGGACAGCGTAGTGGGCGACCAAATGCACTTAACGACAGAGACCGCCAACGTCTGTGTAGAATGGTCAATGTTAATAGACCCACAACACTTCGTCAAATAACTGCAAGAATTAATGTGGGACGTACGAGGGACGTGTCCGATAGGACTGTGCGGCGAAATTTGTCTTCCTAGGGCTATGACAGCAGTAGACCGACTCTAGTGCCTTTACTGACAGCACGACATCGCCTGCAGCGACTCTCCTGGGCTCGTGAGCATATCTACTGGTCCCTAGACCATTGAACAAACCGTGGAGTGGTCAGATGAGTCTTGATTTCAGTTGTTACGAGCTGATGGTAGAGTTCGAGTGTGGTGCAGACCCCACGAAGCCATGGACCCAAACTGTCAGCAAGGCACTGTTCAAGCTGGTGGTGGCTGCATAATGGTGTGGACTGTTTTTAAATGGCATGAATTCGGTCCTCTGGTGCAACTGAACCGATCATTCACTGTAAATGGTTATGTTCAGCTGCTTGCAGATCACTTGCAGCCATTCATGGACTTCACGTACCCACACAACGATGGGATTTTTATGGATGGCAATGCGCCATGCCACCGGGCCAGAACTGTTCACGATTGGTTTGAAGAACATTCCGGACAATTCCAGTGCATGATCTGGCCACCTAGATCGCCCGATATGAATCCCATCG
>JAOUZG010047196.1:1092316-1104679 GCA_026289955.1 Argiope argentata
ATATATATATATATATATATATATAATATAATATCAGAGTAATATCACCATTAAAGTGGTTTAAGACAGAAGTTTTCTTTTTGACAAGGTATCCTCTATTTTCCCAAATCATTTTTGAGCCTTTTATGTATTAATGTTTCAAGCACGCAAGATGTTTAGTGTTTAACACCATTTCAGAGTTATAATTGCATTTTTTGTTATTGCTTTTAAATCAAAACTGCGTGTATCAAAATTACTATAAATTGGACAACTAAACAATCTTTATTTTTTTATATTACTTAAAGCCTCATTCAGGTTTTCAAATAACTTTTGGACGTTTTTTCTATCAAGTATTACATAACAGAGGGAGTTATATCCTAATGGTTACATTAAAAGGCAATGCTTTAAAGTTGCTAAACCGTTTTGCTGATTCAAGTATATGTTGGCTAAACTTGCTTTCAAATTGTTGTTTGTGATATACGATTGTTGTATATTGTTACTAAATACTACATGTTTCTGATTATTGCAGTTGTTCTGTTGTGTCTCATATGCGACGTTTTAACATAATAGAGACATCGTACAGTTTTCAAATTTTCTTAATGTTTAAATATTTTCGTCATTTTAATTCCTTTAATTCTTTACTTAATTATTTTTAGTTAAATAACTTTTTTAGTAACATTGCAATGGGAAATGGGTTTTAATATGAAATATTATGAACGAAAAAATTTCATAATATAAACTACAGCTTTATTTTATTTCGTAAAAATTCAAATTCCCTTTAAATATATCGATATCTATATGATACTGCCTTAATCATACGTGTGAAGTTTAATGTTTTTTAATCAAAATATTTGCTAATCGTAAAAAATGAGAGCGAGAGCATTAGATAACTGGATTAGAAATGAAACCTTTATTTTTTTTATAAGAATATTCTTTCTAATTCTATTTATCTAATTAGATGACGATTCATATATTATTTAATCCAATGCAAAATATCATCAGATATTGACCATGGCAAACTCGTAAAAATTTTCTGAATTAACTTTTTTCTTTTTTTTTAATGTATTCTTTTTCTGAGAGTGAAATTCAGAGGCCATTTAAAACACACATCTGAGTTTGGTTTAAGGTCCCATCAGCAGCTAAAAATCCTCCAAAAAATTAAAAATGTGTTCAAAAAATTAAAATATTACTTTTTATTCGTTCGATTTTCTATGCAATGATTGAGGAGTGGTTTTTCAAATCGCCATAAAAGGGATAGAAGTGGGCCAATTTTGCAATTATAATTAGCTTCAGCAAGCGAGATTTTAATAAATTTAGCTTTGTTTTTGTTTATATTGGTTTAGCAAGAAGGCCCCTATTTTTTCATGTGTTACACATATTTGAACCTGCTGTTAAGTTATTATAGTTAACATTTTTGAAATTCTTTCACAGACGTCTTCAGGTAGATCATCAGGTCTTCAGGTACTTTTGATTACTGATATATGAAATCGGAAATATCTTTTTATGATAAAAATTTTGATTAATTTTTTTTACAATTTAAAATAAATGAAAGACAAGTTATGCTTTACTTTTTCCTCACTTATAAGTTTACTTCTGTGTACATTGTCAATATAAAGAGTCATCAGACGTGAGATGATACGCTCGAATGAAAAGAAAAGTTTTTTTGTGATAAGCCATTTCACAGAATTAGCTATGCTAGAGAAATAAAATTTTAGTGGCTTAGAATGAAAACATTACTTATGATATCCTTGACGCATCCGGAAGGTGAATGGTTAAACCACCTAACTAAATGGGTTTTCATTACCAAACTATTACACTAAACCTGAAATGGGTAAATATTTAGTTCCAGAAAGCTGAATGTTTTATTTCTTTTCTTTCTTATTTTCTTTTTGTCAATCATCGCATCAGTCAATTTCAGATTTAACTTTTAGTTTATTTAAGGGGACTCGGTACCACAAAATTTCGAAAAATCGATGAAAATGTCAATTTTCTGATTTTTAGTGAATAATAATCCTTGAACCTTTGACTTGTTATTCTGAAAATTTTAAAACAATCCGACAAGTATTTAATGAGATATGGAACTATTTTGTCTAACGCGATATCAACTGGCATGCCCACTTCCTGTGTTTACATCAGACATATTTCATGTGCGAGTAGCCAAGCCAGGCTCCTCTTTTTTCCCCCATGAAATAAAAAGAGTCAAAGTTTGAAACAGTAACAGTAAATCCTTGTTTATTTATAGTTTTACCGCTTTCGTTGAGGCTTTTGATTGAATTTACCTTTGGTTATATTATAATCACTTTGAAAGCAAAACTGTCTTTCTCAAGACTACTTAATTTATTTATTGCTTACCTGCTTTTTAATTGGTTTCGAAAATGCCTCGCATTAAAAGGAAATCCCATTCCCTTGCTATGAAAGGAAATCCCATTCCCTTGCTACACCATATTAACTTGCTATATAAATTTTGTGTACATTTTTTGGGTCATTTTCAAATATGTCGTTACTGTTTATGTTAATTATGCTTTGATTATTTCATCTATATATCTCAGATTAACACAAAATTTTTATAGAATTATGTTTGAATGATAATATATTATTTAAAATATTACGTATTTATATAAGCTATTTCATAGTGAAAGTTTTTGTACATATGTTTTTTATGGCATGCATTGTCTAGAAAATTTACCTACTTCAAAATGGCTGAATTCATTTAAATTTTAATTAAATGGCCTTAATTGTTACTGTATAGTATTGCTTATATGATAAACAGAATCGGAGACCATTTTATAAATATTTTTACTAAAAAATTTATTGAATTAAAAAAATGATGATTTTATAATTTTCTCCTTAATTTTTTTGATAATTCCTATATATGATAATGGTCAGTAATAAATATGATAATAATGTATATTAATAAAATTAGTATCTTAACACTTACAAATGTTATATAATTGTTCTGAAAAAAATCTAACTTCATATGAGCTGTTTTTATTACAATTTTATTGTGTTGAAAACTTTAAAGCTGTTTTTCTCAGTTTGCCTTTTTTCAAAATTTTGTCGGCTACAAAATGCTAAAAGTCAATCACATTTTATTGTAATTGCATGAATTTTTTTAAGCTCACTCTTAAATGTATGCTTAATAGAATTAGGGATCGATTTGTTAAAATTTTGATTAGATTTTTTTCTAAAAATGTTCAAAGTGAAAAATTCTTATATTTTCCAAAAAATTTCACAAAATTTTGTAAAACATTTTTTTTTTCTCACAAACTAATATAGTTATCAAAAAACGGATCCCTATTTTGGTTACATGCATTGTAAGGCCCCCCTCAAAAAAACTTGAGGAAAATATTTTGAAAATTTCAGAAGAAGAAGGATTTTTTAAAAATGTTCCATTTTTTTAAAAAAAATTAAAATATTTAATTTTGTAACTTTTAAATTTGAAAAATATTTTATAAATTTCGTTTTATACACAATTGACATCTATCTATCACAAAAGTTAATAATTTTATTAAAAATTGTGGGAAATAATTTTTTTGGTACAAAGTCCCCTTAAATGAAGAAAGATAAATTTTACTGAGTGGAAGACCATGATATATGCTTTTAAAGTAAGTATCCTGAAAACTAAAGTTACGAACAGAAAAATCAAATCGACAAATTAATTCCTTTCTTCTGCAACTACTTAAAAAAAACAACCGGCAACTTAGTTTTTTATAATATACATTGCCAATAGGCATATTAGCTTTCGATCATTATTTAACAACAGTCCGATTAGACATCCACTTTTTATCCAGCCGTATGAATATGAGATGCTCTTTTAAGCTGGAAGATAGAAGCTTTCGATGGATGAAGGAAGAATCATTATTCGAAACCTGATCGATGACAACTTTAAAATCGCTTTCCCGGCGATGGGATAGAGAGAGTAGAGAAAACTTCCAACAGGAAACCAGATTCGACGGTAACATAAGAAATCAGGTTTAGATGTTCTTGTTCGAAATTTTAGAGCACTTAACATCTTGCAGAATGAGATATTTTCAAATTATTTAACTATTTTATTAAATACAAAATATGATAAAGCAAAATAATTGAAATTAAATTTTGAGTTGAAATTGCAAATGTAACTGTGAAAATTTCCATAGTTTCTTAAACTGTGAAGATAAAAAGAGATATATGGCGAATATTGAGAATGAAGGAAACTTAAAGAATAAATATGCTATTCGAAAAAGAGGAAAGTTTACCATCTTTTAAGAATATTTCTGGTATATTTTATTAATTGAATAAAATTACTGATGACATACTGAGATGCTTCTAGAATTTTTTTAGCATTCATTCATTTCGGGACTTTTTCTTTGTTAACTTACTAATAGGGAATTTCAATCATGAATCCATTATTTGCAATCATTTCATTTAAGGTTTTATATTTTTATTTCTTTTTGCCAAAACAATAGAAATTTTAACTTTAATTGTTATATCAAAATGTTGAGTTGATAAACTATAAAAGTTAAAAATATAATTAAAATGTTTTTAAAAAAATAAAATTTACCCTAATTTAAAAAATTTAAAGGTTCAATTCTTTCTTTCATTACCGTTTTTAAGGGTGAAGCAATAGGTCTAGATTTAAAAACTGAGACTATTTAATTGATAATGAAGTAGTACTGATTTTATGGATAAACAAAGAAATGACTCAGAAAGGAAAAAAAACAATGAATCATAATTTTTTTGTTGAAACATGAATTTTTTTTTCTATTCCCAGTTTAAGTCTCTCTGTGCGATCAAAGGATACATATTGAAATTCCGCTTGTGAAATTAAAATACTGAGTGTTAAAAACTAATTCATTATGATACTTAGAGAAATTTGAAAATATGTTTCTCTCATTTATTCTTGAGGGGTCTGTATCCCTTTTGAGGAGATTTTTTCTTGATGGAGATGTATCCCTTTTATGAAAATAATTTATAGAAAAAATATTTTATTATAAATATATTCATTCTTATAAAGGGGATAGTTATAAAAAAATTCTTAGAGTGTAACGAATTTTTTTGAAAAGAAATTTATTCCATATTAAATATACTTGGTTATTTTCAATTTTCTGAATATTTTTAATGGGAAAAAACTTTATATTTCCTTCGACAGGTTTCTAGAATAATATTAAAATTTTATGATAAAGCATTGAAATGTATTCATAATTCTTGTTTTGAATTTCATGAAGGGAGTCCGGTATAAATTTTTGAAAATGCTAGTGATGTGTTTTGAAATGTCAGAAAGTTCTCTCAATTCAGTTATTGCATAACCAATTTGACGATTCAAAAGCTTTTATTTCAACACTGTATGCTAACACTAGATTTACGGGATGCACCAATTTGACGCATTTCGAATTTTATAAGGAAAATTACAAAACCCTTTTGCATTTTTATTTTATCTCTTGTAATGACTTTTATCTATTAATCGAGGTAAATATGTATTGAAGTTTATTTTCTTCAAAAGCGTTGAAATATTGAAATTTTCTTTGTGCTATACCTATCTCTACGGATATGGGTCAATTTGACGCGATCGTAATTTAGACAAAATTCTGAGTAAACGTGGAAACATAACATTAATAATAAATAGGAATGTACCGATAATACTTCGATCCGATATCGTTATCTCAAACGAAACAAGTGGGAAACAACTGTTGCCGATAAGCAATAATAGAAAAAAACAAAAGCAGAATGTCAATTGATGTTAGAGTGTAAAATATTTTGAAGGTTTCGGTTGCCTAATTCGAATATTGAAAAATAAAATGCTACCATATTTTTTGAATTATTAATATTATTGTGAACCTCGATTTTATACTATTTTGACAAAAAGCCCTCCTTCATCATCTGAATATGTTTAGAAGAGGAAATAAAATTTCACAAAACATAGTAAGTAGTTGTGAGGAGTATTCGTTCATGCGTCAAATCGACGCATGTTCGTAGAGATAGGTATATAAGAAACTTCCGTAAACCCAGTGTTAATAAATATTTTCTGAAATACAAAACTAATATTTTCCTTAAAATGTGAGTGCTAAATAAAGACACCGTGTGTCAAATAGTCGAAATGCTTACATAAATTAGTTACTTCATCTCTTAAATAGTTGTCGATAGTAATACACAGCATTCATGAAAGTAGAGGTACTTGATAGACAATGTAATAAGTAGTTCTAGCTCTCATATCAAATGTTTTTTATATTTCACAATGTGTTACCTTTTTTTTCTTATATTGATATAAATGTGATGTACACGTATAGATATTCGGAAACAAATATTTATTAAATTACTAAACTAATTTATAAACATGGAATTAATACAATGAAGTATTTAAGAAATGAAATGATTATTCCAAATGCTTTTTAGAAATGTTTTAATGTGTTTGGCAGTTATTTAGAAACAAGAAATATATATATATATATAAATTTAAGTCTATTCTTACTTAGGTCAAGAAAGAAGAATTTTATTTTAGTTACATTTTATTAAATAATTGCAATTACTCTAAATTATTTATCTCAAAATGATTGATTTTCACAAGAATTGAACTCGCATTCTTCACCTTCAGGTGAAACATACCAAAATCCTCGCATTTTACCGATTGAGCAACTGCCTGTTGATTTCAGTTTTCATTACAAACTGCTGAAACTCTATTTAAAGTATTAAAATTAATTAAATATTTGAAAAAACTATATTAATATCAAGTGTAATCCATTACAAGTTTTGAAAAAATGTATTTGAACTTGAGTGGATGAATAAAACTCATTTTACTGACGATTTGAAGTTTGAATGAGATATACATATAGCGAGAGTGTGAACTAATAGTAGGAATTGAAAAATATATCTACAATTATGAAAGTTACTTTGAGAAATTCTTATTAATAGAACATATACTTTAATAATAATTCATTATTTAAACAATCTCGAAACATAAACTACTTTTCTTTGCGAAGAAATATGCAGCTTTATTTCTTATTGCAAGAGTTTTTAGGAAAGAAAATCTAGGGTCATTTTCAAATGTCTGGTATTGTTAATTTCGTTACATTTTTTTGTGTTCCTGTTTTCTATTTAGTTAGAAACATTTCTTCATCTAAGATTCTAAAAAGTTTGTTTCATTGAAAATTGATTTCAGAAAGTCTTGATTCCATTCGATGATGAAATAAACCTGAAAGTGGGAGATGACCACTCAGGCACCTTCTAAGTACTTTCAACTTTACTGTAAGGCCGGTATTCATAACTTCAGGGTTATCTCAAGTGCTTTCCAGTGGGTTTCTTTAATATTTTGCAGTGAACTTTGATATAAAAACATTTTTTATATCTGCGAACTCTGTATTTATATCGCTGTTTCTGAAAATTACATTTCTTCGTGAAGGATTTCAAAGGCATAAAATGCAGTTTTTGGTAGAATAATCTTCAATTTTGATGAGATATTTATTTAAAAAGTATGTCATTGAAAGTATAAAATTTTAATTAGCTGTCTAAAAAAGGATCAAATGTAGTTTAAAATCATATAAATATTTCAATGATTCTCAGATTGTGAGAAGGATTTATTAAATTTTCAACTACTTAAGAGGTTATCCAGAAATAGTATTCACTTTTCTTATGTAATTCTATATCCTGATTATTATTTTTCTTAAAATATTTTTCACTCTGAACAGTCTCCTACTTCTTTATTCTTAACTCTAAATTTACAAAATAACTCGAAATCCTTTTCCTTATAAAATCTTTTGGGAATTTTATAAACGGATAGAGATAATTCAATGGATATAGATAATTAAGATAATTTCAAATAGACAATTTCAAAAATTAAATTAAAGATATATATTTTTGTATTGGTTACTTAACCAATGAATTTGATATTTTTCGATGTATTTATTTGAACCGATGATATGAAGTAATTGCATGAATTTTTTGTGACAGAACTCCTAGTCACTGAAGTAACTGAAATTAAATTTTTCGAAAAATTTTATTCCTTTTATTTTAATTCCTTTGAGTCAAGTAGATTACATCTAATAGTCTTCTAAACGGATACGCATAGACTTCTGGTTGGGAAATGGAAACGCGTAGAGAAAGAGTGCATTGAGAAAACGCTTCATATCTGTACGGTGATTATTTTTATTATTTTAAGTGATATTTTATCGATGAAAAATGTCGAATTTAAGATCCGATGTAATGTAAACTTTTCATCCCCCGAAAAATAAAACTACCCTGACATGGGGTAACATGATCTTTGGATCAATAGTTCACTCCCGAAGAGTTGTGGGCCTGCCCAATCACGTGGAACCGGCAGGAGCCAGGTGATGTGGTCCCACTTGGCACTCGGCCAGAAGTAACCCGGTAGTCGGCCTGTCCCACGCACAAAATAAAAAGACTTTTATTTCTAAAGGCGAGTCATTACGAAACTCAGCTCGCAACAGCTGAATCGAAGCACAAACTTTGTCTTTTCAATTACAGGTGGAACTCTTTTTCCAGGAAAAGAGAATGCACGAACAAGTGGCTATTTACCCCTACATATGCCTCATATCTTAACGGATCATTCTGTTGGAAGTCTGGTTGCTCTTTCAGTAGTTTTTTTCTAATTAAATGTCCTTTTCATTTTTCAAATCGAAGCAAAGTTTCGGCTCCATACGACAAAATTCTATTACAGCTGCAGCGAAATTCTATTAAAAGAATTTCACCTATAGAATTTTTTTAATGTAGACATAATGTCATAATGTTCAGAGAAATAATTAATATACTTCTAGCATTCCTTCTTTTTATCCAAAGAATAAAGATAATAGGCATAACGCAAATGATGTAAATGTAGTAAAGCAAATGATGTAAATAAATTTCGTTTATTTTTAGTGCCATTTACTGGTAAATTTAGATCCTAAGTGTTTTATTTAATAAATGTGAATATAATCATTCGAATTATCGGTAGTTTCAATTTTATATCATTTGGTGAAATTGAACGTATTCTAGGGCCCCCTGAATTGGGAAACTTATGTTATACTAATCATGTATTAAAGTAATGTGACTATACACAAGATGAGAGAGCGGGTGGAATACCATTTACAAAATTTGTTCTTTAAAAATTTGAAACTGAATCAAAATATTTGAAGAAATTTAATTTTGTTAAAGATTTTGAATTAAAGATGTACAAAACAGAGTCGTTGTCGGCTGGTAGAATTCGACTTCGAGACCTGATTTCTTAGCCGATTAGTAATGTGAGATCCTTTGGAGAGGATTGATCACGTCTCCAAAGAAATCTGATTCTGAATTCTAGGGAAAAAAAGGATTTTCATTTCTTATTATGATATGCAAAGGAATGTTATATAGCATTTTCATTATTTCATGTTATTTATGTTAATTCATGTTATATTTATGTTATATATCATTTAATATACATCAATTTCCCTTCCAGATGATATTTTATGCTGAATGAAATTGTTTAAAAATATTTCTGTTCTCAAGACAGAATATCACTGAATTTTACAAAAATAAAAACATCGCCCATTCCTGCCCCCTCAAAAACACTTGAATATTATTTAAACTTCATAAATAAGTTGTGCTTTAGTAAAATCTTGAAAATAAAGGTGTTGAAAGCCTATCATAATTACTTTTGCATGACAAAGCAGCAATTATATTAAAATTATTAATTTGACAGAAATTGATTTTGTCTGAATGTATACAAAATTTTTTAAAAACGTTTCTAGCTCATCCCTGGAAGCAATTCTTGATTCTGAATTTTTGTCCAAAAGTCCAAATATAAACAAGTAAATACATTATGTAACTAAATATTTCTAAATCCCATATTTCATTGTTTATAGCCAAAAGCACTCCAGCAGCGCTTATTTACATTCAATGCCGTTTCCAAATTGCCATTCCGAAATTTGAAAACCTTACAAATTTGAAAAGATTATGAAATAAATGAAGCGGTTTATATAGACCTATTATAAATAAAATTAAATAAAATTTTCGATTCTTTTTTAAATTTGTAATAAGAAGATAGTTTCGAATCTGAAAATACAAGTACAATTCTCCTTTTTTTTCTAAGGAAGTAACATTTAAAGAACTTTTATCTTGTACCTATATTCTGCTTATTATTATTTATTAAATATAGTATTAAATTTATTTATAGTTTTATTTGTAATTCATAAGACTTTCATTTAATTAATAATAAAACATTCTGTATTAGGCTTTAACCGAAATTATCTTTTAATATCAATAGTTAGAATAGCTGATAATGAAATACATCTAATTATAGCTTAAAGAGCGATTTTATTTATTATTTAGACAAAAGCTTTTGTAGAAAATTTTTCATAATTTGCTAATTTTTGTAAGCAAAGTAAATTTGAAAGGGCATAACTTAATTTTTAAATTAGCACTATGAAATGATGTACATATTCTTTAAGAATGCTGCATTCTCACTTGCTCGCCTTTGAAGTGTGGGAAAAAGTTCTGGAACTATGAAAAAAAAGCCTTATAATCGCCAATCTATTTGACTTAAAATCAATGTATTTAGTCACTTAAAGCTTCTGTTAGAAAATAAATGTTTGAATTGCTAACGGTACGTGTCCATGTGGGCAGTAATTAAAGCATGAAATGAGCTAAATGAGCTTTAGTTCTTCCAAAAATTAGAGATTTCGATCAAAATAAAATATCTCACTATTAGCTCTACAAAAATTGAATATTGTTCTTAATTTAAAATTATATTAATGATGTAAATACATAATGATGTTAATACTATTACAAGCAGAAATAAAATGTTCAAAAAGTTAGGTAATTTATAAGCTTTTGAGACATCTCTTTGTACTATTTAAAAAGAATTAAAAACTGGATAAACATTTTTATATATGACAGCTGTTATGTCATAATGCTGTTTGGGAAAAAAACCTTGCTTTTAAAATATATACAATATTTTGATAATACATTTGGAACCTCTAGAAACATACGGCATTTGATTTTTGGTCTGTTATTTGAGTTCTATTAGCTAATTATTTAAAAGTTTCATAGAAGATGCAGTCGATCTCTCTTAGTGTTTTCATCAATAAGTATTTTGGGAGCCAATTTGTTAAATGGTATTTTGATATGACTGCTGGCTTCGAATCACGTGCAGCGCACAACGTCTATGATCATTCTTTGAATAGAAAGAAAATGCTTAGAATGTTTGATATTTCAACACTCAAGGAGTAAAAGGAAACTCGTTGCTCATACTATGTGATCGGTGAAGATTACACCAACACCTGTAGATGGTGTATCAAACTGTATGAGTAACGTCTGTTGGAAAAGTTTGAGCTAACTTGTATGGAATCCAATTTTTTAAAAAAACGTGAAGTATATCTAGTTTATTTTAATCAGATTATCATTTTGCCATTCCATGTGACCTATTTTTTTAAGGGACTTGGTAATTTTATCGTTTATTTGAAGGCAAAGACTACATCCCCAATAACTGTAGGACATTAGCGTATCTCCCATATGTAGAGAATATTTTAGTCAAATTCTTATGCTACGTCATCAAGCCCTAAAAAAATTTAAAGCGGTTTAATGCGCGTTTTCATTCATTTAAATATTGATTTACCAGAGAGCGTAGTCGTAACTACTTTAAACAATTTGCAATATAATTTTCATTTAAATGCCTGTATTAATATTCGTTAAGTTGGCCACTTAAAAGGACATCTAAAGGATTCATCAGTCATAAATATTTTTATTGTCTATTAACAGATATTCCATTTGAATAAATAGCGGAAACGATTATTTGAGGGCAAAATTGCGTGGCAGGATTCCGAAACGTATTTCCGAACAAATATGGATTTCGGGAAGTTTTTGAACAAGCTTAAAAAATCACTTTTTTATGACATATTTTAATCACTTTACCAAAATATAGATATTTTTATTTTCGGACTTATCTATTGCATAGTTTTTAATTTATTATTATCAATATTATGGAATTTGTAACTAAGTTTTTTTCTCATTCTGTGCCAAGTTGTACCGCTATATAAAATCAAAATTTTATTTATTTAATCGGATAACTTTCTTTCCAAGTCATTTTATTTAAAAGTGTTAAAAAATATGGAACAGATTCTTGAAAATAATATTTTGATACCACTGTACGTTTCTAAATGATGACATTTTGCGGTTACATGGCCGAAGGTGCTTGAATAAGTTCTCGAAGAAAAAGGTACTGTCAATATCTCTCGAAAATATCGAATTTCTGAAACTTCCTTGAACAGAAGCAAAAACGTTTATTAAAAGAATTCAATTCAAACATGAATTTTGAGATTTAGAGGAATAGTTTTCAACAGAACGCTATCATTCCATTAGTGCGCTTTTCGGACAACTGTCAAATTTATATTTGGCCTTTTGGGAAATACGAACCATAAGATAGTATTTTAGCCTTTTGGG